>JAPXFY010000013.1:87074276-87079276 GCA_030674185.1 Monoplex corrugatus | reverse complement strand
GTGTGTGTGTGTGTGTGTGTGTGTGTGTGTGCGTGCGTGCGTGCGTGTGCGTGCGTGCGTGTGTGTGTGTGTGTGTGTGTGTTTGTGTGTGTGTGTGTGTGTGTGTGTGCGTGTGTCTGTGTGTGTCTGTGTGTGGTAAGAGTGACTTTGAGACTGAGACTGACTGTGATTAGGTGAGCTTGGTTAATCACAAATTCTACATACTTGGTGGTGGTTGGCAAGCTGAGCTATGAGGCAACTGTGGATGTATTTCATGTTTACTTTGATTTTGTTTCAGGTGCCAGAAGTGGATCATCAACATCAGGAGAGATGACGTCAAGATTGCTGACATCAAGTCGAAGAGGGTGTGCTCTGTACATTTTCATGAGAAAGTTTTCAACTGCCCTACAGACATTCAGCATTCTCGACTGCTACCGACTGCCGTGCCTACCATTGTCAGCTGCCCAAATCCTCCTCCATCCATGGAATGTCGACGACCTCCGCCCAAGATCAGAGAGCCTGTACCAAAGAGGAGACGACAAGATACTGCCTCCAGCTCTGTATATCATGAAGGTGATGGTGATGATTGTGATGGTGACAGAGACAGTACTAGACCCGTGGTGAAAGCGTCCGAACCAGATCCTGAGAAGTTGGCCCGAGAGCTGAAGCAGGCCAAACGTGCTTTAGAAGACCTCAAGAAACAAAACAAACAACTTGAAAGGAAATGCAAAACAGCACAAGCAGCCAAGGTCAGACTTATAAAGCGCCATGCTGTACAAGTAGCGTCTCTTCGTGCAAAGAAAGAAGCAATCCTGGAGAATTTCCTCAAAGACCTGCCAGTTGTTCCAGCAGCTTTATTCAAGATCATGATGCGGAAGAAAAAGTGGATCAACTGGGACACCGAGAAAGAGGCTATGGAGTTGTGTCTCGCTGTGTACTTTAGGAGCACTTCTGCTTATGCCGTTCTCCGCTCCGTTGGGTTTATGCTTCCACATCCAAGAACACTCAGGAGGCGCTTTTCAACTGTGTTGACTGGGGTCGGTCTGTGTCAGAGTCTGGTGGAAATGATGCGCTTGAGAACATTAGCACTTGAAGAACATGAGAAAAGAGTGACACTCTCCTTGGATGGAATGACTGTGACCAAAGCCCTGACCTACAGTCATCATCGTGACGAGCTGGTCGGCTTTGTCAACTGCGGCGAGCATCACCAGAGTGACGAAATCGCTGACCAAGCAATTTTGGTCATGATCAGGGGACTGACCCTGAAGTGGAAGCAGGTGTTGGGGTATTTTGTTGCCAAGCACAACCTGGCAACACCTACTTTGACAGCCATCATTTCCGAAATCGTCAGAGCCGTCACAGGGATTGGTTTGTATGTTGATGCCATTGTGATGGACCAAGAATCCTGCCAATGGAAATGGATGAAAGACATGGGTGTGTGTGTGGAACGACCATATGTGTTTTCATGGCACTACACAGTCCTTTGTCATGCCAGATCCGCCACACCTCATCAAAAACTTGAGGAACAATTTCATGACGAAATACATCTCCTTCAGCTGGGATGGAGAAAGAATGATTGCAAAGTGGTGTCACCTCCAAGAACTCTTCTCCCTTGAAACATCTGGCGGGTCAATTCGCGCTGCTCCCAAGCTGAAGGAGTGTCACTTCACCCTGCCCAGAGGGAAAAAGATGAAAGTCATCTTGGCATGCCAGATATTTTCCCACTCAGTCGCTGCTGCCTTGAAATTGTATGTGTCAAAGTCGTTGATGTCCGAGGCTGCTCTTCAAACAGCATGCTTTGTGGAGACGGTGAACAGCATGTGGGATTTTGTCGACTCTCATTCCCTCTCCGCCCCAGTCGGGAAGAAGCCGGTCACAAGGAGTAATTTTGAGGTGACCAGGTTCGATTTGCTTCCTTTTCCAACTTTGTGGAAAGCTGGTGTTTCACAAACCCAAAGAATGACAAACTGGCCAGCAACATTCCAAGTCACAAAGGGTGGCTCCTAGTGCTTTCGGCAATGAAGGGATTGAGCCAAAAGCTAATCATGGAGGAGGAGGTCTTGACACACTTGTGCCTGAGAAAGTGTAACCAGGATCACGTTGAGAACCTTCACAGTCAAATACGTGGCTACAATGGCTTCAACGACCACCCGACGTTGCCAGCATATGTCGATGCACTCCGTTGCCTGTCTTGTTCTTCTGCAACATCAGAGCTCTTGGACAAGACAATCAGTGCTGGTGCCAACTGCCAGCCTGATGGTGAGCATGGACACCATCCCATTGTCAACCCATGCACAGCAGACGTTGAATGTGATGCAGAGAATGCTGATCATGCAGACCCCATCGAAACCAACTCCTTCAGTTGTGAGAACAACTTGGTTTCCTCTTCCTTCACAGACTTGGAGATGGAACTGCCACCCGTCGAGTCAGACATTGTTCAGTACATTGCTGGTGCTGTCGTGAGGAAGTTCAAGCAGAAAAACGACTGTCCTCTCTGTGTGGAAAAGTTCACCATCAGTGCAAATGAGGCAACTGGAGAAACTCCCTCACTTGTGTCACTTGTGTCACTCAAAGAGTTTAAACTTGGATGCCTGGTTCGTGTCAGTGAGCCACTGCTGCAGGTTTTCAGATGCTTTGAACTTCACTTCAGAGTAGCTACATCAAAGGGATTGCCAAGAGCCAACCCAAGGCAAACTATTCTGAACAGCTTTGTCAAGTCACAAACAGATGATCTGAATTGTGAGTGTGAATGTTTGGCAAGCCTTATTGCTGCTTATTGCAACATCAGGATTTACCACGAAGTGAAACTGTTCAATCAGCAACTGAAGTCAAAAGTCAGAGGTGCAGAACTGAACAAGGACAAGAAACTTAACATGTGAACATTTACAGACCTCTATTTCAGCTGGATTTAACTGTGAACATAACACACTGCTGTAGCTGATATTGTGATAAGGAACTGAACTTGTGAACAATTATGTAGTTCATCTGTGGATTTTAGATTTGATTGTGTATTACACACCTGTGAACACTCATGGGCCATTAATGCAACAGTGAATATTTTACTACATTTCTGTGGATGACGAGAAACTTAACGTGTGAAGACTAACTGTGTATTATAAACCGCTGTGGCTGACAAGACACTTGAGATGTGAACATTCCTGGAATGAGTGCTGTTGGAGCTGGATTAACTGTGAATTATACACCGCTGTGGCTGATCATTTTGGGAAGATGTCCAGGCATGTCTTTGTCAAGTCATGTGAGTACATTTTAAATCATGAATTTTACATGTGTGAATTCTGTATTATATTACTTTATTGTTGTTGTTTTTTATTCTGAGTTCTTCATTTTTATGTTGTTGTATACGACAGGCAAAAACTCTGAAGTGATGAACACTTGTAATTTCACAGAAAAAAATTGTGAAACTCAATCATTCTTACTTGTCGTGTACGACTTCTGTCTCATGTGTGTGGCGCATGTTATAATCAAATGTCTAAAGGTACCATCTTTTAAATAATCCTCGCTGTTGACAATGACATTAAACCTGAAAAGATCGACTGATTGCTTGTGTAACAATACTAACATAAATTCAGAAGTAAGCACACACAAAATGATGACTCAACACATAACAAAGAGAAAAACTAATGGTATGAAGTGTAAGACACACACACACATCCTCCCCCTCAGTCCCAGTACACACACTAACTGACTAAGTGACAGGTCAATGTTTCTGAAGCAGTGACTGGGTGAAAATAATAGTGCGACGGCTAATGAAGAGTTTCACTTTTCAAAGAAGTAAGAATTTTTTTTTTTGGGGTATGACTATGAGTATCATGCAATAGTTTTCTACCCATGCATCGGCAATTCCCCCCCCCCCCACCCCTGTCCCCTCCCCCCTCTCTTCTCTCTCTCTCTCCTTTTACACACACATACGTAAACAGTCTGTCAGGTTACAAACGTAAACAGAGGCAAGCCATGTGAGAGCAGCGCACTGCGTGTGTGTATCGCTCGCCGCGACAGCGAATCTCAGCATTAACAAGATGGCGGCCAGCCGAGCCAACCAGCACGCGTTTTTCGATCGCGCTAAGAGGGCTTGTCCCTTCTGTTGTTTTAGTGTTCTGTGGTGCCGTGAAATATTGTCCAATGACCTTATTCAAGGACAAAGCGTACTTTCTGTCTGTCTATCTGTCTGTTTGTCTGTCTCTGTCTCTCTCTTACACACACATACACACACACACGAGCGCGCGCACGCATGCACAAACATATATACACACACGCACACACACATGCACACACACACACATGCACAAGCACACATACACACACACTCTTTCTCTGTGTCTGTGTCTGTCTGTCTCTTGTGTGTGTGTCTTTCTCTCTCTGTTTGTCTGTCTCTCTCTGTCTCTCTCTCTCTGTGTCTCTCTCTCTGTCTCTGTCTCTCTGTCTCTCTGTCTCTGTCTCTCTCTGTCTGTCTCTTTCTCTGTCTCTCTCTCTGTCTCTCTCTGTCTCTCTCTCTGTGTCTCTCTCTGCCTCTCTGTGTCTCTCTCTCTGTCTCTCTGTGCGTGTGTCTCTCTCTGTGTCTCTCTTTTGTCTGTCTCTTTCTCTGTCCTATCTCTATGTCTGTCTCTCTTCTCTGTTTCTGTCTCTCTCTCTGTCTCTCTGTGTGTGTTTCTCTCTCTGTGTCTCTCTCTGTCTGTCTCTTTCTCTGTCTCTCTGTGTCCTCTCTCTTCTCTCTCTCTCTGTCCTCTCTGTGTGTCTCTCTGTCTCTGTCTCTCTCTCTCTGTCTCTCTCTCTGTCTCTCTCTGTCTGTCTCTTTCTCTGTCTATCTCTATCTCTGTCTCTCTCTTTGTCTCTGTCTCTCTCTCTGTCTCTGTGTGTGTGTTCTCTCTCTGTGTCTCTCTCTGTCTGTCTCTTTCTCTGTCTCTCTGTGTCTCCTCTGTGTCTCTCTCCGTCTGTCTCTTTCTCTCTGTCTCTGTCTCTCTCTCTCTGTCTCTGTCTCTGTCTCTCTCTCTCTCCCTCTCTTC
>JAPXFY010000013.1:87029276-87059276 GCA_030674185.1 Monoplex corrugatus | reverse complement strand
ACGTAGTACGTAGGTAACAGTGAAGACAGATAACATGTATCATAGGTAATAGATGAAGACAGATAACGTAGGTTGAGTAATAGTGAAGACAGATAACGTAGGTAACATAGGTAACAGGTGACGACAGATAACAAAGTATTGTAGGTAATAGGTGAAGACAGATAAACGTAAGTATCACAGGTAATAGGTGAAGACAGATAACGTAGGTATGAGTGATAGGTGAAGACAGATAACGTAGTCATCAATGGTGATGGCTGGTGGAGATGGCGTGTCTTGGCCCAGGACGTTTGTCTTCTTAAGGATGATGGTCAGACAAAATCTTGCAGGCTGGAGAAGCGGTCCATTAGTGACTGCAAGTCCGCTGAGTATGGGTCACAACTGCGGCTCGTCGGCAAATAGCATGTCTCGATGAGGCTTCACGGACTTGTCTTGCTCTGAGGCAGGCGAGGTTGAAGAGCCTGCCATCTAATAGGTGAAGACAGATAACGTAGGTATCGTAGGTAACAGGTGAAGACAGATAACATAGGTATCATAGGTAATAGATGAAGACAGATAACGTAGGTATGAGTAATAGGTGAAGACAGATAACGTAGGTAACATAGGTAACAGGTGACGACAGATAACATAAGTATTGTAGGTAATAGGTGAAGACAGATAACGTAAGTATCACAGGTAATAGGTGAAGACAGATAACGTAGGTATGAGTGATAGGTGAAGACAGATAACGTAGGTATCATAGGTAATAGGTGAAGACAGATAACGTAGGTGTCGTAGGTAATAGGTGAAGACAGATAACGTAGGTGTCGTAGGTAAAAGTGAAGACAGATAACATAGGTATCATAGGTAATAGGTGAAGACAGATAACATAAGTACATTGTAGATAATAGGTGAAGACAGATAACGTAGGTATCACAGGTAACAGGTGAAGATAGATAACATAGGTATCATAGGTGATAGATGAAGACAGATAACGTAGGTATCATAGGTAATAGGTGACAGCAGATAACGTAGGTATCATAGGTAATAGGCGAAGACAGATAACGTAGGTATCGTAGGTAATAGGTGAAGACAGATAACGTAGGTATCGTAGGTAACAGATGAAGACAGATAACATGGTAACAGTGAAGATAGATAACGTAGTATCATAGTAATAGTGAAGACAGATAACGTAGTGTCGTAGGTAATAGGTGAAGACAGATAACGTAGGTATCATAGAGTAATAGATGAAGACAGATAACGTAGGTATCATAGGTAATAGATGAAGACAGATAACGTAGGTATCACAGGTTATAGGTGAAGACAGATAACGTAGGTATCGTAGGTAATAGGTGAAGACAGGTAACGTAGGTATGAGCAATAGGTGAAGACAGATAACGTAGGTATCACAGGTAATAGGTGAAGACAGATAACGTAGGTATCATAGGTAATAGGTGAAGACAGATAACGTAGGTATCATAGGTAATAGGTGAAGACAGATAACTAGGTATCGAAAGGTAATAGGTGAAGACAGATAACGTAGGTATCATAGGTAATAGGTGAAGACAGATAACGTAGGTATCATAGGTAATAGGTGAAGACAGATAACTAGGTATCGTAGGTAATAGGTAAAGGCAGATAACTTAGGTATCACAGGTAGTAGGTGAAAACAGATAACGTAGGTATCATAATTAATAGGTGAAGACAGATAACGTAGGTATCATAGGTAATAGGTAAAGACAGATAACGCCATCACTTGTGTTATCACATTTTTGTCTGTGGTTTATGTTTATCATAAAAATACAAAAAAAATTAATAAAAGTTAGTTTTAAACTTTTAATTCCTAAACCACTTCATAGAATCTGGTGAGTAGGGTGAGGGAATGTAGGGTTAAAACAAAAAGTGGTTGGATAGGATGAGGGAATGAAAGGGTTAAGTTTTTGCAGCAGATGAATCAAATGAGAGTCAGAGTTGAAAGGTCATGGTTGTTTGGATCAGTCGTGACCAGCCAAGCATGACTGATGTTTTAGGAAATGGTGTAGGGGACTGATAGTATCTACCGAATTTATGTGTGTGTGTTTTATGTCGTAAAAAGACGTGCACATGAACTAGTTGCTTAAAATCGAAAGATGGTGCGATTATTACGGAAAAACGACAAAATATTAGATAGATGGATGGTGAGTGTACATTAAAGACCTTTCTGGCTGTTACAGAAACGAAGAACACATTATAAGAAAGAACGTTCAATGACCACCAGTAATGAAAGATGAAGTTAGAGCAGCGTTGAAAAAGATGAAACCGGGAAAAGCCCCAGAACCAGACAACATTACTAAAGAAATGATTGAAGCCCTAGATGAATTTGGTATTGAAAAAATAACAATCCTCCTTAATGAAATTTATGACACCAGAAAAATCCCTAAAGATATGTCAAAATCAATTTCATTGCACTTCCAAAGAAAGCAGGGGCTATAAAATGCGAACTCTATCGTACAATCAGCATGATGAGTCTTCTATTAAGAATAATCATGATGAGGACAAGGAATAGAATTAGAAAAGAAATAGCAGAAGAACAATGTGGATTTGTCGAAGGGAAAGTAACTATCAATGCCATATACATCCTAAGAACTCTCATTGAAAGGTCAAATGAGTTGAATAAGGATTTATATTTATGCTTTGTTGATTACACCAAGACTTTTGATCGGGTAAGAGAATAACAATTGATCAACCGAATAGAAAGGCTCAGGCTCAATGTTGATGGAAAAGATCCAAGACTAATCAGAAATATGTATTGGGAACAAACAGCAACAGTGAGAATAGAAAACGATATAAGCTGTTTCCAAAATACAAAAAGAGGGGCTAGGCAGGGATGTGTTCTGTCACCAGATTTGTTTTCACTTTAGTATAGTAGGCCTCCTTCGGTCATGACTGACCATGGACAAAGTACATCCGTTCTAATGTCTAGATTTTTGGTCCAAGCAGCGTTGCCTGTGACTGTACAGACCAATGCGAGAGAGGCAGTCTCTGTCGCAGCGGTCGCATGTGTATGCTGATGCTGGTCTGTTGGCTGTCATCCCTTTTCTGCGAACTCGCTTTTTTGCTGCAGCAGCTGACAGTTTGTCCTCACCAATCCGCAGCTGTTTCTTGAGAGTAGTTCTCCAGCTGTTGCGGTCGTCTGCGAGGTCCTCCCAGGACTCAGTGTTGATCTCAAGCGCCTTCATGTCACGCTTGCAAACGTCTTTGTATCTCAGCTGTGGGCGGCCAATGTTTCTCTGCCCTGTGGCAAGCTCACCATAAAGGATGTCTTTTGGGATGCGACCATCTTCCATGCGGCGAACGTGGCCCAACCAGCGCAGCCGACGCTGTCTCAGCATGGTATGCATGGTTGGGAGGCCAGCGCAGGTTAGGACTTCGGTATTGGTCACCTTGTCTTGCCAGGAAATGCCAAGTATGCGCCGTAGGCTTCTCAGGTGGAAGGTATTGAGCCTTTTCTCCTGATGAGCATGCGTGGTCCACGCTTCGCTGCCATACAGCAAGGTGCTGAGGACACAGGCGTTGTATACAGCCATCTTTGTCTTTGTGGTCAGCTTGGGATTTGTCCACACCCTTTGTGTGAGGCGGGCTAGTGTTGTGGCTGCCTTCCCGATCCTCTTGTCGACCTCTGTGTCAAGGGAGAGGTTATCGGTGATGGTGGACCCAAGATATGTGAATTGATGGATGGCTTCAAGCTCGTAGTCATCAATGGTGATGGCTGGTGGAGATGGCGTGTCTTGGCCCAGGACGTTTGTCTTCTTAAGACTGATGGTCAGACCAAAATCTTTGCAGGCCTGGGAAAAGCGGTCCATTAGTGACTGCAAGTCCCGCTGAGTGTGGGTCACAACCGCGGCATCGTCGGCAAATAGCATGTCTCTGATGAGGGCTTCACGGACCTTTGTCCTTGCTCTGAGGCGGGCGAGGTTGAAGAGCCTGCCATCTGATCTGGTCTGCAGGTGGATCTCTTCTTGCGCTGTGCTGAACGCATGCCTCAGGAGGAGAGCGAAGAAGATTCCAAAGAGGGTTGGGGCCAGGACGCAGCCTTGTTTCACACCGCTGCGTACGTCGAAGGGCTTGGAGAGGTTTCCGTTGAACTGCACCATCCCTTTCATGTTTGAGTGGAAGGACTCAATTAAGCTGTGCAGTTTGGGGGGGGGGGGGCAGCCGATTTTTCGGAGAGCCCTGAAAAGGCCATCTCTGCTGACTAGGTCAAAGGCCTTGGTGAGGTCAATGAATGCCACATACAGGGGCATCCGCTGCTCTCGGCACTTCTCCTGGATTTGGCGAAGGGAGAAGACCATGTCTACTGTGGATCTCTCTGCTCGAAAACCACACTGTGATTCCGGGTAGACGCGTTCAGCCAGTTTCTGCAGGCGGATTAGGAGGACCCGAGCATAGACTTTGCCAACAATGCTGAGGAGCGAGATACCTCTGTAGTTGTTGCAGTCGCTCCTTTTGCCCTTGTTTTTGTACAGGGTGACGATCTTGACGTCCCTCATGTCCTGTGGTACAACTCCCTCATTCCAACACTGACAGAGAACTGCGTGCAAAGGGTGCAGAAGAGAAGTCTTGCAGTGCTTGATGAGGTCTGGGGGAATTCCGTCGTTGCCAGGTGCCTTCCCTGATGCCAGGCTATCAATGGCCTTGCTGAGTTCGTCCGCAGTTGGCTCTGCGTCAAGTTCTTCCATTACCGGCATGCACTTGATGGCATCGAGGGCTAAGGGGGACACCATGTTCTGTGTGGAGTAGAGGTCGGAGTAGTGTTCCGCCCATCTTTCCATCTGTTGGCTAGGATTGCTGATTACTTCCCCAGTGGAGGATTTGAGGGGGGCGATCTTGCTCTGTGTTGGTCCCAGTGCCTTCTTGATGCCATCATACATTCCTCGGATGTTGCCTCTTTCAGCAGCACTCTGTATCTCTTCGCTGAGCTCTGTCCAGTACTCGTTTGCGCAGCGCCTGGCGTTAAGCTGAACCTTACTTCTGGCAGCCCTGAGGATTTGCAGGTTCTTCTCACTGGGTGACCGCTTATACTTGGTGAGTGCGGCACGCTTGGCCTCAACAGTGGGAGTCATCTCTGATGATTTGGCCTCAAACCAGTCGTGGGACTTCACAGTTTTCTTCCCAAAGGTGGCCATAGCAATGCGGTGCATGGTGTCTCATAGCGTTTCCCATCTCTCAGTGGCAGAGTCTCTGGGCTGCAATGCATCGTATTCTCTCTGAAAGGCCTCTGCGAACTGTTCTACAAGATCTGGCTGAGACATCTTGCTAACGTCAATGCGAGGGTTCCCTTGTTTCTTTGAGCAGTGGAACTTCTTTGGTTGTAGCCTGATCTTGCAACATACCAGAGAGTGGTCTGTGTCGCAGTCTGCGCTGTGATAAGAGCGAGTATGGAGAACGTTTTTGATAGCGGCACGTCTTACTAGGATCAAATCCAGTTGGTGCCAATGTTTTGAGCGGGGATGCCTCCAGGAGACTTTGTGCTGAGGCTTCGTCTTGAAGAAGGAGTTGGCGATGCACAGTTCATGGCAGGCGCAAAACTCAAGCAGTCGCTGTCCATTCTCATTCATTTTCCCCACTCCAAAGGAACCGAGGCAGAAGGGCCATGAGTCATTGGCTGCACCCACTCTGGCGTTGAAGTCGCCCAGGAGAACAAGTTGTTCTGTCCTGGGGATGTTCCTTATGGTTGATGCAAGATTTTCGTAGAACTCATCCTTGGTGTCTGGAGAGGCGGACAGAGTTGGGGCATAAACGCTGATGAGAGTGACATAGCCTTCGGTGGTGTTGAGGCGGAGAGTTAAGAGTCGTTCTGAACCGCCGCTGCCTGGTTCAATCATGTTCAGCAGGCTGTTCCTTACTGCAAAGCCTACTCCGTGCTCTCTTGGGGCATCAGAACTCTTTCCTTGCCAGAAGAAGGTGTAGTCCCTTTCCTTTAGTGTTCCTGAGTCAGCCAGCCGTGTTTCCTGCAGAGTGGCAATGTCCACATTGAGCCTCTTTAGTTCGCTGTTTATGACGGCGGTTTTTCTGGCGTCGCTGATGTCTTGCAGATCTTGGGAGAGCCCAGGCATCATTGTTCGGACATTCCAACAGCCCAGTTTCACTGCTGATCCTTTTCCTGATCCGTTTTTTGAATTTGAATTTTTCTTTTTGTTTTGTGCGGTAATTAACGACCTGCTTGTCAGATTTTCTCCTAATCTTCATGCACCCAATGAAGAAGGCAGGTCGTGGCGGGACAGCACCTAACTGGCTGGGGGCTGCCCAGCTTAGGCGGGCGGTAGCTGTCCAGTAAGACACGAAGGTCTCTCCCACCGTCAAAAGCAACCCCTGGCGTCAGCTCTACGCCAGTTGAGCAATGACTTATCACCGGTATCTGTTGCTTCCCGTGTTGTGCCGACACTAGTGTTAGTAGCGAGGCTGGAGTGTCCTCTCCAGGTCGTAGGTGCAGAGTGTTTGTGGATGAATGGACGGATGTAAGCCTGGGCAGTGTAATATGGAAGACAGGCTGTTGTCCATGCAACTTGTCCCCCCTCTCCACCTCGCTGACAGATCCAAAGGAACAGCAGGGCTGTTACGTTTTGGTGCCAACGCGGCCGCAGGAGCTGCCGGAAAGTGACAAAGTTTGCCATCCAACCGCCTTAGGGGCCCCACACCGGATTTACTGTCAGGGTTTACTCCCTTAGCTAGATGGCCGCGGGTAGCTCTCCAGAGCTGGCGCCCTTTGATGGATCTAATTTATTTCCACCAGGGTTTCTAGCCACCCTCCTCACCATCCTCCTGAGAGGACTGGTGGGGTTGCTGGTTTAGTCGCCAGCAATTCGACCCTGTGACAGGTAGTACTGGGTTCCAGGTTACCAGTAGCGAATACATCTATCCGACCTTTACAGCGAAACAATCATGAGAAACCTATACAACATATTTTTTTTACTGTTTGAATGCATTTTTGAAAATTTCAAGGATTTGCCGGTGACTATTCTTTTGTTGCCGTGGAATCTTTTACATGCATTAAGAACCTGTTACACACAGGATGCCTGTCTAACGTCCTTTCAAAAGTCTAGCGCCAAGATCAGCCCCCCCCCCCCCCCACATAGTATTGTAGAGGAGGCAGAAAATCCCTGTATAAGTGGGAATCAAACCCAGGACCTTCTTGTTTCTCTCGTGAGGGCTTAACCATGTGGCCACCATTCCAACAACACGTATCGAGATGTTCCATTAGTTTCTAAATTTGTTTTTATTCCTGTCTTTCCGACAGTCTGTACAGTTTGTTTATTTGTTGATTCAGATTGAAGTTTTTCAATGTGTGCAGGCGATGACAGATGAAGACAGACAGGAAGTTTTCAATGTGTGCAGGCGATGACAGATGAAGACAGACAGGAAGTTTTCAATGTGTGCAGGCGATGACAGATGAAGACAGACAGGAAGTTTTCAATGTGTGCAGGCGATGACGGATGAAGACAGAAAGGAAGTTTTCAATGTGTGCAGGTGATGACAGATAAAGACAGACAGGAAGTTTTCAATGTGTGCAGGTGATGACAGATAAAGACAGACAGGAAGTTTTTCAATGTGTGCAGGTGATGACAGATAAAGACAGACAGGAAGTTTTCAATGTGTGCAGGCGATGACACATGAAGACAGAAAGGAAGTTTTCAATGTGTGCAGGTGATGACAGATAAAGACAGACAGGAAGTTTTCAATGTGTGCAGGCGATGACAGATAAAGACAGAAAGGAAGTTTTCAATGTGTGCAGGCGATGACAGATAAAGACAGACAGGAAGTTTTCAATGTGTGCAGGTGATGACAGATAAAGACAGAAAGGAAGTTTTCAATGTGTGCAGGCGATGACAGATAAAGACAGACAGGAAGTTTTCAATGTGTGCAGGTGATGACAGATAAAGACAGAAAGGAAGTTTTCAATGTGTGCAGGCGATGACAGATAAAGACAGACAGGAAGTTTTCAATGTGTGCAGGCGATGACATGAAGACAGAAAGGAAGTTTTCAATGTGTGCAGGTGATGACAGATAAAGACAGACAGGAAGTTTTCAATGTGTGCAGGCGATGACAGATGAAGACAGAAAGGAAGTTTTCAATGTGTGCAGGCGATGACAGATGAAGACAGAAAGACGCAACATGTGAAGAACTGCTCTAGGAACATCCCACACAGTGTTTCAAAGGATTCGTCTATCGTATCAGAGGCATGTTTTTAAAGCTTTCACTCGATTTGCCCCCTGTGGGTATGCCAGGGGCTCTTTCAGTATAAATTGTATCCCCACCTTCTGGACATTCTGTGCTAGAAATTTCCTCTTTTCTGTCACTCTCTTTGTTTCTGCCTTGTTCCTTTGTTTTCTAGTTCTGTCATTTCTTCCTATTATTTTCTGCCTCGCTGGTCCATTCACCTGTATGTATTCGATAAAGTCTTATGTACTTTATCTTTGGATTGATAATTGGGTACATGTATGTATTAAGCGCATTTTTGCTCGAAACAGCGACGCATTCTCTCCTGATGATCTCTACGCCAGAGTCCGGCCCTCGGAGTTTTCGACTGTTAGCAGTGTAAGCTGTTTTCAATGATTTACCTACCTGTGGCTGGTCTACGCCACTGGCATCCTGGAAAGACAGGACGACAACCCGGAGAGACGGGTGGACAAGGGAAAGACCGAGGACGTCGGGAAAGACCGGCGGTGGCAGGGGCTAACTACCCATGCCACTGTAATCAAGAGTTACGTCAACCACAAGGAAAGACAGCCCCAGGATCCACCGAGAGGGGGGAGTAGAGAATGGAGCCACAAGGATTGACCCAACGGATAACGACCCAGGCATGGACAGGACAGCGACTCAAGAACATTAAGAAAGCAGCTTTACTTGCGAGCAGTGTTGCAGAAAGTTCGGCACCTGGCGAGGGTTGAGGGTGCACTAGGCTAGGGTCTGTATGAGGGAGAGAAGACAGTGCAGATCGACAGATCGTAAGACTCGAAGCAAATCATCCCAGGACGAAAACCTCAGTGGATCGATTAGTGCTCCAGTCCACTCTCCTTCCATCCAGACCCAGAGCGGTGCAGAGCAGCAAACCCAGGAACCAGGGACAAGGAAGCCGAGAATACTGTGGCCCGCTGCCAATGAGAAGCAAAGTACAAGGTACTGGAAGATAAAGTCAGGAAGAAACTGAAAGAAGCCAAGAAGAATTCCAGCGGAGGCGAAGCCAAAGAGATGTTGGGCGTGTTTGCAAACATTATCTACGAGTCGGCGATGGAAGAATTTGGTAGCGGCGAGGTAGAGAAGAAAACACCTTTGCAGAAAGGGGGATTGAGTAGAAGGCAGAGAGTGCTAGCACAACTGAGAAAACAGAAACGTGACTTGCAGAAGCAGAGAAAAAGTGCACCACCAGAAGAACAAGAAGGCCTGAGAATCATGTTTGAAGACCTTAAAAAAAAGAGCAGAGACCTCCAGAGGCAAGAAAGAAGACGTACCAGAAGAAAAGAGAGCAGAAGAGCACGTGAGGAATTTATGAAGAATCCATATGGAGCAGCTAAGAAGTTGTTCACGGAGGCACGGAGCGGGAAGTTGAAGTGTACGAAAGAAGAGCTAGACACTCATGTTAAGCAGACGTACAGCGATCCAAAAAAGGATGAGCCGCTGCCAGACATGAAAGGCCTGAAGCATCCGACTGCCCCTGGCGTGAGCTTCCAGCTTGGTCCGATCAGAGAAAAAGAAGAGGACGAGTTTGTCAGAAAAGCAAGAGCCAAAAGTGCACCTGGAGGAGATGGCGTGTCCTACAAGGTTTTCAAGTATAGCGACGAGTTGAGGCACACCCTTTTCGAGATGCTGAGAGCTTTGTGGGAAGACAAGGAGCTTGCTGAAGGTTGGTGCAGAGCAGAAGGAGTGTACCTACCAAAGGAACAGAATGCAGAGATTATAGGGCAGTTCCGACCCATCTCCATCATCAATGTGGCGTGCAAGATCTTCATGGGAATACTTGCGAAGAGGACTGTGGCATATCTGCAAAGCAATGGCTATGTGGATGAGAGCGTACAGAAAGCTGGGATCCCAGGGATCCCAGGATGCATTGAACACTCTTTTACGATCTGGGATGCAATCCAGGAGGCCAAGAAAACCAAAGGAAAACTAAGTGTGGTTTGGTTGGATCTGGCGAATGCCTACGGATCCGTTCCCCATGAACTGCTGATGAAAGCAATGGACAGTAAAAGAACAACCTGTGAAAAGTTTGGGACGGTGGTATGCAGGAACCCTGTCAGACAGGAGTCGGGGTGTGGAAATCATGAAGCAGGCTAAAGATGGGCTGAAAGCGATTGACCAAACAAAACTGCCAGGAAAGTATAAGATATGGTGTTTACAGTTTGCCCTCTACCCTCGACTGGCATGGCCGCTGATGACGTACGAGGTCGCCGTGTCGAGAGTTGAGGTGATCGAGAAAACATGTAACACCTACATCAGGAAGTGGCTGGGGCTGCCTCGCACAACCAACACATCAGCCCTGTACAGGCAGAAGGGAGCGCTTTAGCTACCCCTCGCATCCATCGTGGAGATCTACAAGGCAGGAAAGATCAGGACTGTGATGATGCTGAGGGAGTCGAGGGATCAAAAAGTCAGCGACGACCCGCCAGAAGTCAGAACAGCGAGAAAATGGAATGCGGAGGATGCAGCTGACGAGATCATCTCTTCGTTGGAACATGGCGACATTGTAGGTCCAGCACAGACGGGCAGGTTGGGACTTGGCAACGACGACTTCAGACCTTTTAGGAAGATGTCCCAACGAGACAGAAGAGCAGCTGCAGCAGGGCAGGTGCGAAAGAATGAGGCTGAAAGGCGAGAAGTTCACCTCATCCAGTGTGCTCAACAAGGGTGGGTGACCGGGTGGGAGGAGCATGTAGTGGAAAGAAAGATTGGATGGAGTGAGATCTGGGAGTGGAACACATCGAGGTTAAGCTTTCTTCTCCGGTCCACCTATGATGTTCTGCCTTCACCAGTGAACTTAGTCAGATGGAAGGTCCAGGAAGATGACAAGTGCAGGTGCGGCAAACTAGGAACCATGAAGCATATCCTCTCAAACTGCCACCTGGCCCTGAATAGATACACCTGGAGACACAATGAAGTGCTCAAGGTGTTTACCAAGATGGCGATGGAGCAGGTGGAGGAGGGAAAATACGCTCTTAAGCCGCAGAAACAAGGACTGGGCAAGATCGTGTTTGTACCGCAAGGAAGCAAGGTTCCTGATGGAAAGAAGGCAAGCGAGGCCACGGATGGCCAGTGTGGTGGTCTGTGGGAGGTAGCCGCAGACCTTGAGGGCTGCGAGAGATTCTTCCCCATCCCAACAACGAAGAAGCCAGACCTGGTGGTATGGAGCAAGGAAGAGGGAGAGGTGTACCTTGTGGAGCTGACGGTGCCCCACGAAGACAATATCAGGGCTGCACACGAGCGGAAGGAGAATCGCCACGAGGCTCTTGTCGATGAATGCGAGGAGGCGGGATGGAAAGCAACGCACTTCCCAGTCGAAGTCGGCTGCAGAGGTTACATCGCAAATAGCGTCAGAAAGTGGATGAAAGTGGCTGGACTTGGTCCGAAGAAAGTGAAAACCATGACAAAAGCTCTACAGAAGACCGTAGAGAAAGCAAGTCATTGGATCTGGTTGAAGAGAGAGGACACCCCCTGGAGCGAGTCCTGACGGTTGATGGCAAAGGCATACAGTCGAACTGGCAGGGAGACCTCACATCGGTGAGGGGGCTCGGTGCGTCATTGAAGCTGTAGAGAGGAAGAGCCCGAAACAGCGACGCATTCTCTCCTGATGATCTCCACGCCAGAGTCCGGCCCTCGGAGTTTTCGACTGTTAGCAGCGTAGGCTGTTTTCAATGATTTTAGGGAAATGATATGCGAAAGCATTTTTAGGTAATTTAGGCCTGTTTTTTTATATATGCTTTAGTGTCCTTAGCTATGTTTAAATTTGTATTCAGGTATGTTTTTTTTTTATAAATCCCCTGTGTGATAAATTGGACGGAGTGGTCAAAACCAGGAGCATGTCCTTAGATTATGTGCGCGAATGCATTCATACGTGTGGTTAATTTTCTTTTCCTCTTGTTTTTCCTGTTGAAGTTTTGTGTATGTTTTGAATCAGTTGTAGCCCTGATGTGGCTCTACGCAGTCGGCTGGACTTTAGACAGAAATAACAAATAAGAAATCACACGATTTGTCTGACTTTCTTTTGGTAGATTTCTCTGATGTAAGAGTAGAAGATGACGGGCGGGGGTAGACAAGTGGGTAAGACCCGGGACTTCAAATCGGAAGGTTTGGTGTTCGATCCTGTGTGGATACCACCTGCCTGCTGGGCCTAGAGTAATGTTTTTCACATCATCTATATCAACACGTATGAAAAATATCAAATATGCGTGTTAAAAATCATGAAAACATGTCTGTGTTCAGTGATTTATTGACACATGAAAACGCCCAGCATACACTTGCTTACCTATCTATGATTAAGAAAATATTGTCTTCACCTAGTTGATAGACGGCTGAGCATTTGGGCATTGACTGGGGGGTGGGGGGATTCTGCCATGTGAGACGAGTTTTTACAGAATAGCTAGTTGTGTTGTGATTCAGGCCTTTACTTGTTTATTTATTTACTTTATATATATGTTCCTTTTTTGAAGGTAAGATACACACATACACGTCATTTACATGTAACCAAGATTATTCCAGCGGTAGGCTGATAAAATACCAGTATAAGATATAGACTAGGTAAAACATAGTCTAGGTAGGGCCTCAGGACCTGGCCAGCTCATGGGTTTATATGCAGGCTTGAGGCTTGTGCCATGATCACCATACACGTGGCACCTGTGACGTTAGTGCATATGGAATTCGTTCCTAGCGTGGAGACGTCATCTTGAGAAACTGAAACTGAAACTGAAACTGAAACCAGCATGCACGCCCACCGGAGACGGTGTACGCAGACTGTGCAGCAAAATACACCCTGCAGAGTGTGGGCAAAACAAGGTGCCCGCAATTATCTGAGACAACACGTAACGCTTAAAAAGAAAAGACCGACAAATGATAAGACAGACATTTTGTAATGGACAGTTTACAACTTTAATCTGACAGCTGGTTTGTGTGTTTTTGAGAAATATGATTTGTTTTTGGTTCGGTTTTGTTAGTGATTAAACTGATATAGTCTTCTGTGCCCTTGGTTTCAGTTTGATATGGTTTATGACACTTGAAAGTTTATCTATCTATCTATCTATCTATCTATCTATCTATCTATCTATCTATCTATCTATCTATCTATCTATCTATCTATCTATCTATCTATCTATCTATCTATCTGTCTGTCTGTCTGTCTGTCTATGTATGTATATATGTATGTATGTATGTATGTTTGTATGTATCTATGTATCTATGTATCTATCTATCTATCCATCTGTCTATCTATCTATGTATGTATGTATCTATCTCTCTATCTCTCTATGTATGTATGTATGTATGTATGTATGTATGTATGCATGTATGTATGTATGTATGTATGTATGTATGTATCTGTCTGTCTGTCTATCTATCTATCTATCTGTCTGTCCGTCCGTCCGTCCGTCCGTCCGTCCGTCGTCTATTCATCTGTCTATTGTGTGTGTGCGTGCGTGTGTGCGTGCGTGTGTGTATGTGTGCGTGTGTGTGTGTGTGTGTGTGTGTGTGTGTGTGTGTGCGTGCATGCGTGCGTGTGTGTGTGTGTGTGTGAGTGTGTCTGATAGATTTCAGTTCAAATTTGAATGTTCTTGATTTGAATTCGAACTTGTGAGTAATAAATTGCAATTCGGTACACTCCGGTTTGATTTCAATGTGTGGCAGATTTCAGTTCTGTTGCGTAGGTCTGTGATCTTACTTTGATGTTACGTCATTGATTTTTTCATTGATTTGGTGTATCGTTTGATTTCAGTATGAAACTGAAGTTTTCAATACGAAACGTTTTGTTTGTTTGTTTGTTTGTTTGTTTTGTGTTGCTTTTTCAGTCGAATTGTAGGTCTGATTTCAGTTTTATTCTAGTGTATGACTTTCAGTTAGATTTTGTAATAAATTTCAGTTCAAGCTTATGTGTGTGGTTGGTTTCAGTTCAGTCTTGTGTGTGACCGAGCGCCGTTACTGAGCCTGACGCAAACGCTACTGATACTGGGTCAGATCCTGGGTTCTCTGCTCTTGCCCGCCCTTGCCGACCGCTGGGGGCGTAAGCGTCTGCACATCGTTGCGCATGCGCTGACCTTGGTGGCTGGTTTAGTGACAGCGTTTTCTCCGAATTACCTTGTGCTGGCATTTTCCAAAGTCTTCGTGGGAATCGGCATTATCGTAAGTATTGAGAATGATATGTTTGGGTATCACACACACTTAGGATTACAGACAATCTCACAATTCACAATTCATAACACACAATACTAACGCATAAAAATATAATGTTTGGGTGTATGTTGTGAAATTCAAACTCGTATTACAATGAAAAGCACACTCTATACAGGGGTGGGTGGGTGCAAAAGTAGGTATACAGTTACGAAAAAAGAAAACACAAATGAATATTGCATATATATGTAATAACAAGCACAGCCTTAATCCTTCAGATACTCAAACTGCTTGCCTGTCGGTATTCACACACTCCTCTAATCGAGAGCGGAATTAAGCATTATAATAATGATGTGATACTTACTGTATACCTACTTTTGCACCCCCCTGTATAAAACGGATGTACAGAATATAACTTTTGGTTAGAATCTATTAACATGTAAAGTGCAGTGAGCATGCTTGGCATATTTGCTAAGCATCTTCACGTTTCCATCATTCTGGTGGTGTCAGCTTAGTGGTCCATAGGTCTCCTCTCTCTCTCCACTCCTCCCCATTTCAAGACCATGCCAGCGCATATGGTTTTACGCAGGCCCCGGCAGTCTGCCATGTAACCGCTGGCAAATTTAGGTGAAACGCATATGGAACTGTCCAAAAGCGACGAATACTTCCTGAACAAACTACAATGTCCAGACAGCGGACTGGTCAGGGTATCAGAGGTGGGCAGGTAAAGCCTGGCATTTATGTGGCGCTCTGGGATTGAACTCCAGACGTACCATCTTGAGCTCAGAGCTCTGTCAGTTGAGCCAGCCAGTCCACTGATGATTACTTTACACAGCATCATCACCATCATCACCGTCAGTTGTTGTTGTTGTCGTCGTTGTCGTTGTTATCATCATAATAATAATCATCGTGATCCTTATCATTTTCTTTTTTCTTTCTTTCTTTTTCTTTCTTTCTTTTTTTTTCTTTCTTTCTTTTTCTTTCTTTCTTTTTCTTTTCTTTTCTTTCTTTTTTTCTTTCTTTCTTTTTTTTCTTTCTTTCTTTTTCTTTCTTTTTCTTTCTTTTTTCTTTCTTTCTTCTTTTCTTTCTTTCTTTCTCTTTCTTTTCTTTCTTTTTCTTTCTTTCTTTTCTTTCTTATTTTCTTTTTCTTTCTTTCTTTTTTTCTTTCTTTTTTCTTTTTTTTCTTTCTTTCTTTTTTTTCTTCTTCTTTCTTTTTTCTTTCTCTTTCTTTTTCTTTCTTTCTTTTTTTTCTTTCTTTCTTTCTTTTTTTCTTTCTTTCTCTTTTCTTTCTTTCTTTTTTTTCTTTCTTTTTCTCTTTCTTTCTATTTTTCTTTTTCTTTCTTTTTTTCTTTCTTTCCTCTTTCTTTCTTTCTTTTTTCTTTCTTTCTTTTCTTTCTTTCTTTCTTCTTTCTTTTTTCTTTTTCTTTTCTTTTTCTTTCTTTTCTTTCTTTTTCTTTTTTTTTCTTTCTTTCTCTTTCTTTTCTTTTCTTTCTTTTTTTTTCTTTTTTTTTTTTTTTTTTTCTTTCTTTCTTTTTTCTTTTCTTTTTCTTTCTTTCTTTTTTTCTTTCTTTTTTCTTTCTTTTTTCTTTCTTTTTTCTTTCTTTTTTCTTTCTTTCTTTCTTTCTTTCTTTCTTTCTTTCTTTCTTTCTTTTTTTTTTCTTTTTTCTTTCTTTCTTTCTTTCTTTTTCTTTCTTTTTTTTCTTTCTTTTTTCTTCTTTCTTTTTTCTTTCTTTCTTTTTTTTTCTTTTTCTTTCTTTTTTTTTTCTTTCTTTTTTTTCTTTCTTTCTTTCTTTTCTTTCTTTCTTTTTTTCTTTCTTTTTTTCTTCTTTCTTTTTCTTTTTTCTTTTCTTTTTCTTTTTCTTTTTTCTTTCTTTTTTCTTTTCTTTCTTTCTTTCTTTTTTCTTTCTTTTTCTTTCTTTTTTCTTTTTTTCTTTCTTTTTTTCTTTCTTTCTTTTTTCTTTCTTTCTCTTTTCTTTCTTTTTTCTTTTTTCTTTCTTTTTTCTTTCTTTTCTTTCTTTCTTTCTTTTTTTCTTTTTTTTCTTTCTTTCTTTCTCTTCTTTCTTTTTCTTCTTTTTTCTTTTCTTTCTTTTTTCTTTCTTCATTTTTCTTTCTTTCTCTTTCTTTCTTTTTCTTTCTTTTTTCTTTCTTTTTTTCTTTTTTCTTTCTTTCTTTCTTTTCTTTCTTTTTCTTTTTTCTTTTTTCTTTCTTTTTCTTTCTTTCTCTTTTCTTTTCTTTTTCTTTCTTTTTTCTTTCTTTTTTTCTTTCTTTCTTTCTTTTTTTTCTTTCTTTCTTTCTTTCTTTTTTCTTTCTTTTTTCTTTCTTTCTTTTTTTTTTCTTTCTTTTCTTTTCTTCTTTTCTCTTTCTTTCTTTTTTTCTTTCTTTCTTTTTTCTTTCTTTTTTCTTTTTCTTCTTTTCTTTCTTCTTTTTCTTTTCTCTTTCTTTCTTTTTCTTTCTTTCTTTTTTCTTTCTTTTTTCTTTTTTCTTTCTTTTTTTTTTTCTTTCTTTTTTTTCTTTCTTTTTTCTTTCTTTCTTTCTTCTTTCTTTCTTTCTTTCTTTCTTTCTTTCTTTCTTTCTTTTTTCTTTCTTTTTTCTTCTTCTTTCTTTTTTTTCTTTCTTTCTTTTTCTTTCTTTTCTTTTTTCTTTCTTTCTTTTTCTTCTTTTCTTTCTTTCTTTTTTTCTTTCTTTCTTTCTTTCTTTCTTTCTTTCTTTCTTTTTTCTTCTTTTTCTTTTTCTTTCTTTCTTTTTTCTTTCTTTCTTTTTCTCTTTCTTTTTCTTTTCTTTTTTCTTTCTTTTCTTCTTTTTTTCTTTTTCTTTCTTTCTTTTTTCTTTCTTTTTTCTTTCTTTCTTTCTTTTCTTTCTTCTTTCTTTTTTCTTTCTTTTTTCTTTTTTTTTCTTTCTTCTTTCTTTCTTTTTCTTTCTTTCTTTTTCTTTTTATTTTCTTTTTTCTTTTGTTTTTTTTTTTCTTTCTTTCTTCATCTTCTCTTTCTTTCTTTCATCTTCTCTTCTTTCTTCTATCTCTTCTTTCTTTTATCTTTCTTTTTTTTGTTTCTTTCTTTTCTTGTTATTGTTATTCTTTACTTTTGTCTTTCTTTTGTTCTTTTCGTTACTAATATTTCATATTTTATTTCTCCTGTTAATGAGATGGGTGCTGTCGGTGTGTGCTTCCTTTTCGTTTGATTCTCTTGGTTGCTTTCTTCACGCTCATATCAATCTTATGTCGTGTCTGCGTCCAGTCGTCTTCATCTTGTTTCTTATCAGTAAATCACATCCTTCGGTCCATTCTCAGTCCTTTCCTTTGCTATCAAGTCGACCCTCTCAGCCAATCCTGTTGGCAACAAGTGGAATACGGACGTCAGCCAATCCTGTTCGTGAACATAGTGAATTTACTAGGACGTCATCCAATTTGTTGGCAACAAGTGGAATACAGGACGTCATGCCAATCTGTTGACAGCAAGTGGAATACAGGACGTCAGCCAATCCTGTTGGCAACAAGTGGAATACAGGACGTCATCCAATCCTGTTGGCAGCAAGTGGAACACAGGACGTCATCCAATCCTGTTGGCACAATGGAACAGGACGTCAGCCAATCCTGTTGGCAGCAAATGGAACAGGACGTCAGCCAATCCTGTTGGCAACAGTGGAACACAGGACGTCAGCCAATCTGTTGGCAACAAGTGGAACATAGGACGTCAGCCAATCTGTTGGCAACAAATGGAACAGGACGTCAGCCAATCCTGTTGGCAGCAAATGGAACAGGACGTCAGCCAATCCTGTTGGCAGCAATGGAACATAGGACGTCAGCCAATCCTGTTGGCAACAAGTGGAACATAGGACGTCAGCCAATCCTGTTGGCAGCAAGTGGAACATAGGACGTCAGCCAATCCTGTTGGCAACAAGTGGAACATAGGACGTCAGTCAATCCTGTTGGCAGCAAGTGGACATAGGACGTCAGCCAATCCTGTTGGCAACAAGTCGAACACAGGACGTCAGCCAATCCTGTTGGCAACAAGTGGAACATAGGACGTCAGCCAATCCTGTTGGCAACAAGTAGAAACGAGGACGTCAGCCAATCCTGTTGGCAACAAGTGGAACATAGGACGTCAGCCAATCCTGTTGGCAACAAGTGGAACGTAGGACGTCAGCCAATCCTGTTGGCAAAAAGTGGAACATAGGATGTCAGCCAATCCTGTTGGCAACAAGTGGAACGACACAGGACGTCAGCCAATCCTGTTGGCAACAAGTGGAACACAGGACGTCAGCCAATCCTGTTGGCAACAAGTAGAACACAGGACGTCAGCCAATCCTGTTGGCAACAAGTGGAACACAGGACATCAGCCAATCCTGTTGGCAACAAGTGGAATACAGGACGTCAGCCAATCCTGTTGGCAACAAGTGGAGCATAAGGACATCAGCCAATCCTGTTGGCAACAAGTGGAATACAGGACGTCAGCCAATCCTGTTGGCAACAAGTGGAACATAGGACGTCAGCCAATCCTGTTGGCAACAAGTGGAACACAGGACGTCAGCCAATCCTGTTGGCAACAAGTGGAACACAGGACGTCAGCCAATCCTGTTGGCAACAAGTGGAACACAGGACGTCAGCCAATCCTGTTGGCAACAAGTGGAACACAGGACGTCAGCCAATCCTGTTGGCAACAAGTGGAACACAGGACGTCAGCCAATCCTGTTGGCAACAAGTGAAACAGGACGTCAGCCAATCCTGTTGGCAACAAGTGGAACAAGGACGTCAGCCAATCCTGTTGGCAGCAAGTGGAACGAACACAGGACGTCAGCCAATCCTGTTGGCAGCAATGACGAACACAGGACGTCAGCCAATCCTGTTGGCAACAAGTGGAACACAGGACGTCAGCCAATCCTGTTGGCAACAAGTGGAACACAGGACGTCAGCCAATCCTGTTGGCAACAAGTGAAACACAGGACGTCAGCCAATCCTGTTGGCAACAAGTGGAACACAGGACGTCAGCCAATCCTGTTGGCAGCAAGTGGAACGAACACAGGACGTCAGCCAATCCTGTTGGCAGCAAATGGACGAACACAGGACGTCAGCCAATCCTGTTGGCAGCAAGTGGAACATAGGACGTCAGCCAATCCTGTTGGCAGCAAGTGGAACGTAGGACGTCAGCCAATCCTGTTGGCAACAAGTGGAACATAGGACGTCAGCCAATCCTGTTGGCAACAAGTGGAACACAGGACGTCAGCCAATCCTGTTGGCAGCAAGTGAACGAACACAGGACGTCAGCCAATCCTGTTGGCAACAAGTGGAATACAGGACGTCAGCCAATCCTGTTGGCAACAAGTGGATACAGGACGTCAGCCAATCCTGTTGGCACAAGTGGAACACAGGACGTCAGCCAATCCTGTTGGCAACAAGTGGAACATAGGACGTCAGCCAATCCTGTTGGCAACAAGTGGAACACAGGACGTCAGCCAATCCTGTTGGCAGCAAGTGGAATACAGGACGTCAGCCAATCCTGTTGGCAACAAGTGGAACACAGGACGTCAGCCAATCCTGTTGGCGGGAAGTGGAACGAACACAGGACGTCAGCCAATCCTGTTGGCAGCAAGTGGAACGAACACAGGACGTCAGCCAATCCTGTTGGCAGCAAGTGGAACGAACACAGGACGTCAGCCAATCCTGTTGGCAACAAGTGGAACGAACACAGGACGTCAGCCAATCCTGTTGGCAGCAAGTGGAACGACACAGGACGTCAGCCAACCTCTCCCAGCCAAGTCTGCTCGCTACAAATGGAGCGAACACAGGACGTCAGCCAACCTCTCCCAGCCAAGTCTGGTCGCTACAAATGGAGCGTAAGACGTCAACCGATCCTCAGCATCAGCCACTGCTGGCTGTGCACACACTGAAGAAGCCTCCACCAAGCTGCATCTGCAGTCAAACAGACCAGAGAGCCGAACACATATCGCAGTAACGTCGCCTTTATCACAGAGAGCAACAGGAGATATGGGCGATTATACGAGCTCGTACTCCGCTGAACACCCGGCTCTGTGACAACTAGAGGGAAGTGGAAAATACAGCCACCTTCACTACTACACGTGACCTGTCCATGTAGATGGCGAACAAAAACAGGATGTCTTTCAAAGAGGATGACGGTCCTGAGCTGACCAGAACGGTTCATGCCATGTCTTCCTGATTTCTTTTGTGATTCATGCTCCGCTAGGTGCCTGCTGGTCCAACTGTTTCTTTTCTCACTCGTACCTACACATGACAAAGCTGTATGTGTACTTCATTTTATTTTTCCATTTGTTGTCCTGTTGATGTATTGAGTCAAGAGTCAAAAGTCAAGACAGGGCCATTTGGGGGGGCAGTGGCGATGTCAAAGACCGTAGCGGCCAACAATAAACCCAGTGACGCCGACAGGTGAGACGTATTGAGCACTTTCTGAAACGGTCATAGCCCTGATATGGCTCTACGCAGTCGGTTGGGCTTTCAACAAAAATGACAGTGACAGTAACAGTGTAAGGGTGTGTGGTTTTGTCCGTCCTAACGACGTGGTCAGCTATGTCCATCTTTGCCAGTCCACCTACTTACCTATAGATGGTTACCTATCCTATTCAGTTTACGGAAGGCTCTGGAAAAAATTGAGATCTCTACCACCTCACTCACCTACGACTTCATGGCTACGAAACAGCCTTACAAATTACTTCTAACTTTTTAATTAACAGGGGCTTTTACTGTTCAATCAATAAGGTCTTTAACTGTTCAATCAACAAGGGCTTTTACTGTTTAATCATCAGGGTCTTTAACTGTTCAATCAACAGGGTCTTTAACTGTTCAATCATCAGGGTCTTTAACTGTTCAATCATCAGGGTCTTTGTCTTTAACTGTTCAATCATCAGGGTCTTTAATTGTTCAATCATCAGGGTCTTTAACTGTTCAATCAACAGGGTCTTTGTCTTTAACTGTTCAATCAACAGGGTCTTTGTCTTTAACTGTTCAATCATCAGGGTCTTTGTCTTTAACTGTTCAATCAACAGGGTCTTTAACTGTTCAATCATCAGGGTCTTTGTCTTTAACTGTTCAATCAACAGGGTCTTTAACTGTTCAATCATCAGGGTCTTTGTCTTTAACTGTTCAATCAACAGGGTCTTTAACTGTTCAATCATCAGGGTCTTTGTCTTTAACTGTTCAATCAACAGGGTCTTTAACTGTTCAATCAACAGGGTCTTTAACTGTTCAATCATCAGGGTCTTTAACTGTTCAATCAACAGGGTCTTTAACTGTTCAATCATCAGGGTCTTTGTCTTTAACTGTTCAATCAACAGGGTCTTTAACTGTTCAATCATCAGGGTCTTTGTCTTTAACTGTTCAATCAACAGGGTCTTTGTCTTTAACTGTTCAATCAACAGGGTCTTTAACTGTTCAATCAACAGGGTCTTTAACTGTTCAATCAACAGGGTCTTTAACTGTTCAATCATCAGGGTCTTTAACTGTTCAATCATCAGGGTCTTTGTCTTTAACTGTTCAATCAACAGGGTCTTTAACTGTTCAATCAACAGGGTCTTTAACTGTTCAATCATCAGGGTCTTTGTCTTTAACTGTTCAATCAACAGGGTCTTTAACTATTCAATCATCAGGGTCTTTGTCTTTAACTGTTCAATCAACAGGGTCTTTAACTATTCAATCATCAGGGTCTTTAACTGTTCAATCATCAGGGTCTTTAACTGTTCAATCATCAGGGTCTTTAACTGTTCAATCATCAGGGTCTTTAACTGTTCAATCAACAGGGTCTTTAACTGTTCAATCAACAGGGTCTTTAACTGTTCAATCATCAGCGTCTTTGTCTTTAACTGTTTAATCAACAGGGTCTTTAACTGTTCAATCAACAGGGTCTTTGTCTTTAACTGTTCAATCAACAGGGTCTTTAACTGTTCAATCAACAGGGTCTTTAACTGTTCAATCAACAGGGTCTTTAACTGTTCAATCAACAGGGTCTTTAACTGTTCAATCATCAGGGTCTTTAACTGTTCAATCATCAGGGTCTTTAACTGTTCAATCAACAGGGTCTTTGTCTTTAACTGTTCAATCAACAGGGTCTTTAACTGTTCAATCAACAGGTCTTTAACTGTTCAATCAACAGGGTCTTTAACTGTTCAATCATCACGGTCTTTAACTGTTCAATCATCAGGGTCTTTAACTGTTCAATCATCAGGGTCTTTGTCTTTAACTGTTCAATCAACAGGGTCTTTAACTGTTCAATCATCAGGGTCTTTAACTGTTCAATCAACAGGGTCTTTAACTGTTCAATCATCAGGGTCTTTTACTGTTCAATCAACAGGGTCTTTAACTGTTCAATCATCAGGGTCTTTAACTGTTCAATCATCAGGGTCTTTAACTGTTCAATCAACAGGGTCTTTAACTGTTCAATCATCAGGGTCTTTTACTGTTCAATCATCAGGGTCTTTAACTGTTCAATCAACAGGGTCTTTGTCTTTAACTGTTCAATCATCAGGGTCTTTGTCTTTAACTGTTCAATCATCAGGGTCTTTTACTGTTCAATCATCAGGGTCTTTAACTGTTCAATCAACAGGGTCTTTAACTGTTCAATCATCAGGGTCTTTAACTGTTCAATCAACAGGGTCTTTGTCTTTAACTGTTCAATCATCAGGGTCTTTAACTGTTCAATCAACAGGGTCTTTAACTGTTCAATCAACAGGGTCTTTAACTGTTCAATCATCAGGGTTTTAACTGTTCAATCAACAGGGTCTTTAACTGTTCAATCATCAGGGTCTTTTACTGTTCAATCAACAGGGTCTTTAACTGTTCAATCAACAGGGTCTTTAACTGTTCAATCAACAGGGTCTTTCTCTTTAACTGTTCAATCATCAGGGTCTTTAACTGTTCAATCATCAGGGTCTTTAACTGTTCAATCAACAGCGTCTTTAACTGTTCAATCATCAGGGTCTTTAACTGTTCAATCAACAGGGTCTTTAACTGTTCAATCATCAGGGTCTTTAACTGTTCAATCAACAGGGTCTTTTACTGTTCAATCAACAGCGTCTTTAACTGTTCAATCATCAGGGTCTTTTACTGTTCAATCAACAGCGTCTTTAACTGTTCAATCATCAGGGTCTTTAACTGTTCAATCATCAGGAGCTTTTACTGATCAATCATTAACTGTTCAATCAACAGGGGCTTTAACTGTTCAATCAACAGGGTCTTCGCATCACTTCCTCAACGGCGATGCTGGAGATGTTCCCCACGAGATTTCGCTCTGTGGCGTCAGCGGTGGTGGGCGGTATAGCGTTTGCAGTCTGTGCCGCCAGCATGGCCCCTCTGGCCTATGGGCTCAGGTTTGAATCTTGGAGAAATGTGCAGCTGGTGTTCACTTCGGCATCGCTGTTGCTCGTCTTGCAGATCTTGTGAGTGGCCTACGTCCTGTTAAAATTGTTGTTGTTTTTTCTGTTTCTGGTCTTGTTGATATTGTTGTTATTGTAATTGTTGTTGTTTGTTATCGTTGGCTGTTTTTGTTGTTGTGGAGGTTGATGTTTGTTTGTTTGATTGCTTGCTAAAATGTGTCCATAAAAGTCAGTTGAAATAAGGAAAAGTATTACGTCGAGTTAGTAACATCATCGTTTTAAACATCATCATCAACTTCATCATCGTCATCGTCATCATCGTCGTCATCATCATCATCATCATTATGGTCATCGTCGTCGTCGTCGTCGTCGTCATCATCATAATCCTCATCGTCATCGTCATCGTCATCGTCATCATAACATCATCTAATCTCGTCACCAGTGTTATTATTTGAAGAACTGATCAAATGCAGTAGGATCCTCTGTCGTTTGTCTTCGAGGTGCATCAACAGACAGTTTAGGTGTGCTGAAGATGGTCCAGTCTTTGGTATTTATCATCCTGTTCTTCTTTCCTGTTTGTCCTGGACAACCGCCTTCTTCAAAGATACCTGGAAGGACGGTCTTAGACAGTGTGTCCTGGCAGGTACGATGACCGTACCAGTCAAATCAAAAGCTCGTATAATTTCAACTTTGCCAGAAGCAGTTGCTGTGAGCCCACCAAAAGTGTTGACCTTGCTCCTTACGAGTTTCAACCTTGCAGATGATATTTGGCCGAGGAATCAAATTAGTGCTGACAGATTTTTTTGTTGCTTTATCCAATATAGATTCTATCATCATATCATTTTGCTCCAGGTTTTTTAAAAGCCGGGCAGCCATATTCGTCAACATTTTTGTGTTGATGTTTGTTACTACCGTCTTTCCCACAAGTCCACAGCACGTTGAGCTCTGGGGAGAATATGACCGGGGCCGGAAAAATCCTCACAAGAAATTCTGGGTATTTTGACTGAAACTGAATGCACGACGTTACTTATGCACTATTCTATCTGTAAGATGTAAAAATCAAAACAATTGTCACGTTGAAAAAATATTTTTTACGCGAAAGTTTAGAGCCCTTGGTGTGAGTCCTTATTACGTTTGATTCCAATTTTGCTCAGAGTGGTAAATTTATGGGTACCGTCTTTAAAAGCATTTAGCTGTAACGCAGTTTGTTTGAATGTTGTGAGCTTACCACTTTATGCTTTGTGGCTGCGTCTATGCTAGCTGAGTGGGTAGCGCGCAAACTGTGTTGGGTTTGAGAAATTCTACATGGGAGATAACTCCGTGACTCTCAAGAGTTATGTTACTTAGTTGATATTTAAAATTCTCCCTGCTTCCCTCTTATTTCCCTGCAGTTTGTTTGATTTAAATCGGTTATAACTGTCTGAAAGAGCGTAAAATTCTGTACAAAACATCAACGGGTGACAAGTATACTGATTTGACTTAGAGCTCATTTTGGGGAGGATTTGCATATTTGTGAAATTCTATAACTGTTCTTCTATGTTTATGCAGCATCTTGGACGAGCCCCTCCGTTGGCTTTTGGCGAACGACAAGAAGAGAGAGGCCATGAAGGTCATCAGGAGAAAGCACGATGGAACAACAAAAACGTGGAACTGCTTCCAGGAACAAATCGGTTTACTCCTGTACTCAAAACCTACAACGTCTACGTCATCCCCGGAAGACAGAAACCAAGATGAAACGGTGGAACCACTCACACCAAAGCCGCTTGCTTTGAAAAGCCATGTGGCTTCTGATGATAACCATCTGACCGGAAATTCCAGTCCAGTCAGCCAATCACATCCCGACCCAACAACCAACCAATCCAAGTCGTCGACACAAAGCTGCGGAAATGACGTGTCTGGGAATACAACCAATCAGAAAACTGGAGCTTCAGCAGACAGTGCGACAGAGTATGAAGAGAGCGGCGTGTTGGAGGAGGAGAGTTTAAGTCAGCAAGTAATCAACTGTACCACCATCACACCAGAAAGTGTTGATTGTTGTTCTGCACAAGAGGAAACTGCACACAGTGCAGAGGCTGAAAGGAACAATGATGGCTGGGCGGTGCAAGGGGAATCCAGGAGGAACAGTTCTCCAGTGGCGAAGCTGACTATCGTGGACGTTCTGAAGCATCGCCGAATGAGAATTAACACAATCATCTCTTGTTTGTTATGGTGACAGAAAGCATTTCAACACACACACAACACACACGCACGCACGCACGCACCACGCACGCACACACAGCACACACACACAACTACACACACGACACACCACCGACCGCTCTCATACACACACGCATCCACACACACACACACACATACACGCACGCACGCACGACCACACACGCACTCTCTCTCTCTCTGTATCTCTGTCTGTCTGTCTGTCTCTCACGCATACACACACACACACACATACACACACACACACACACAAACACACGCACGCACGCACGCACGCACACACACACACACACACATGCACACTCAGACGCACACGCATACTCATATACATACACAGACCACGCACACAAGGCAACGAATGAATGAAAGTATCTATCATTTTATGTTTGTAACAAATGCGAATTCAGACAATGCAGATTTATATGAAAAAGATGAAAGCAAAGACTGCTTTGCAATGAAATGTAAATCGAACATGGATCAATAATTACATACCACAAGGTAAATTGAAACAAATCAGACAAACAACTGGTTTAATACAAGTTAAACTGTAAACATTATCGTGTCTGATGGACTGTAATTCTATCAACAGTCAGGAACCAGAAAACACGGAAAATCAGAACACGTATTTAATACAAGACAAGACAGGCGCAAAGTTTCGGCCAACTGGCGCGGCTTTTGTCAAACGTAAGATCACAAACTAACAAACCCAAATACAAAAATTGAAGAAAAAGACTGAAACTTCCCTGCTGATTCGACAAGTTTGATAAAAAGGACTAAACTGACTGATACGAAACTGGACTAAGCAGCAAGGAAGTTTCAATCTTTTTCTCCTAATTTTTGTATCTGGTGTTTGTTCGTTCGTGATCTTACACTTGACAAAAGCTAGTTGGCAGAAAATTTGCGCCTGTCTTGTCTTGTATTAAAATTCGTGTTCTGATTCTTTTTTTTTTCGAGTTTTTTTTGTGGTTCCTGTTTACTTGAGCAGGGGTAGTCACACTTGTCTTGGATTTCGTAACACTGTCAGGCTTACAACCTGGGCAACCTGCTCTGCCTGACAGTTGGTTTTTTTTTCTCTTTTTTTTCTTTTCTGCCTAACCTCTTCGTTCTGCTTCTAATACAACTTGCTTAAAAATTACACGATACAGATGTTCCACAGTCGGTCGCCTGTACTTTACTGTCCCTGGTCCATTCAACTGGAATGAATTTCCTCTGTGTAATCGACAGTCACGTCCTGTCTTCATTGAAGTCTAACTTAAAGGCATATTTTTTATTGTCCGGCCGTGATTTTCCCTTGTATGTGGCAACCCTTTTGTCATGCTCCCCCCCTGTCCTCCCTCTTCCCCTCTGTCCCCCCCTGTTCCCCTGTCTCCCCCTGTCTCCCCCTGTCCTCCCCCTGTCTCCCCCTGGTTCCCCCTGTCCTCCCCCTGTCCTCCCCTGTCCCCCCTGTCCTCCCCCTGTCCCCCTGTCCCCTGTCTCCCTGTCCCCCCTGTCCTCCCTGTCCTCCCTGTCCCCCCTGTCCTCCTGTCCTCCCTGTCTCCTCCCTGTCCTCCCCCTGTCCTCCCCTGTCCCCCTGTCCTCCCCTGTCCTCCCCTGTCCCCCCTGTCCCCCTGTCCTCCCTGTCCCCCTGCCTCCCCTGTTCCCCTGTCCCCCTGTCCCCCCTGTCCCTCCCTGTCCCCCTGTCCTCCCTGTCCCCCCTGTCCCCCTGTCCTCCCCTCTGTCCCCTGTCCCCCTGTCCTCCCTGTCCCCCTGTCCCCCTGTCTCCCCCTGTCCTCCCCTGTCCCCCTGTCCTCCCCCTGTCCCTGTCCCCTGTCCCCCCTGTCCTCCCTGTCCTCCCTGTCCCCCTGTCCTCCCTGTCCTCCCCTGTCCTCCCTGTCCTCCCTGTCCCCCTGTCTCCCTGTCCCCGTCCCCTGTCCCCCCTGGTCCCCCCCTGTCCTCCCTGTCCCCCTGTCCTCCCCTGTCCCCCTGTCCCCCCTGTCCTCCCTCCTGTCCCTGTCCCCTGTCTCCCCCTGTCCCCCCTGTCCTCCCCCTGTCTCCCCTGTCCTCCCCTGTCCCCCATGTCCTCCCTGTCCTCCCCCTGTCCCCCTGTCCCCCCTGTCCTCCCCCTGTCCTCCCCTGTCCCCCCTGTCCTCCCTGTCCCCCTGTCCTCCCTGTCCCCCTGTCCCCCTGTCCCCCTGTCCCCCTTTCCTTCCCCCTGTCCCCCCTGTCCCCCTGTCCCCCTGTCTCCCCTTCCCCCTGTCCCCCTGTCCCCCCTGTCCCCCTGTCCTCCCTGTCCCCCCTGTCCCCCTGTCCCCCTGTCCTCCCCCTGTCCCCCCCCTGTCCCCCTGTCCTCCCTGTCCCCCTGTCCCCTGTCCCCCTGTCCTCCCCCTGTCCCCTGTCCCCTGTCCTGTCCCCCTGTCCTCCCTGTCCCCCTGTCCCCTCCCCCTTCCCCCTGTCCTCCCCTGTCTCCCCTGTCCCCTCCCCTGTCCCCCCTGTCCCCCTGTCCCCCCTTCCTCCTGTCCCCCCTGTCCTCCCTGTCCTCCCTGTCCCCCTGCTGTCCTCCCCTGTCCCCTGTCCTCCCTGTCCCCCTTCCCCTGTCCCCCTGTCCCCCTGTCCCCCTGTCCCCTCCCTTGTCCCCCTGTCCCCCCTGTCCTCCCTGTCCCCCCTGTCCTTCTCCCCCTGTCTCCCCTGTCCCCCGTCCCGTCCCCCTGTCCCCTGTCCTCCTGTCCCCCCCTGTCCTTCCCCTGTCCCCCCTGTCCCCGTCCCCCCTGTTCCCCCTGTCCCCTGTCCCCCTGTCCTCCCTGTCCTCCCTGTCCCCCTGTCCCCCTGTCCCCCTGTCCCCCTGTCCTCCCTGGCCCCCTGTCCCCCCCTGTCCCCCTGTCTGTCCCCCCTGTCCTCCCTGTCCCCCTGTCCCCCTTGTCCCCCCTGTCCCCCCTGTCCTCCCTGTCCCCCTGTCCTCCCTGTCCCCCTGTCCCCCTGTCCTCCCTGTCCCCCCTGTCCCCCTGTCCTCCCTGTCCTCCCTGTCCCCTGTCCCCCTGTCCCCCTGTCCCCCTGTCCCCCTGTCCCCATGCCTCCTGTCCCCCTGTCCCCCCCATGTCCTCCCTGTCTCCCCTGTCTCCCTGTCCTCCCCCTGTCCCCCTGTCCCCTCCCCTGTCCCCTGTCCTCCCTGTCCCCCCCTGTCCCCTGTCCTCCCTGTCCTCCCTCCCTGTCTCCCCTGTCCTCCCTGTCCTCCGTCCCCCTGTCCTCCTTCCCCCTGTCCCCTGTCCTCCCCCTGTCCTCCCCCTGTTCTCCCCGTTCTCCCCTGTCCCCCTGTCCCCTGTCCTTCCCCTGTCCCCCCTTGCCTCCCCTGTCCTCCCCCCTGTCCCCCTGTCCCCCCTGTCCCCCCTGTCCCCCTCCTCTCCCCCTGTCCCCCCCCTGTCTCCTCCCCCCTGTCCCTCCCTGTCCTCCTGTCCCCTGTCCTCCTGTCCTGTCTCCCGTCCCCCTGTCCCCCTTTCCCTGTCCCCCTGTCCCTGTCTCCCTGTCCCCCTGTCCTCCTCCCCGCTGGTCCCGCCCTGGTGCCCCTGCCCTCTGTCCCTGTTGTTCTTCTCCTGCCCCACTGTTCTCGTCATCCTCCCTGTCCTGTCCTGTGTTGTCTGTAGTCCTTGTGTCCTCTCGTTCTTGTGATTGTGTGTCTTGGTCGTCATGTGATGATGTGGCGATGATGGAGCACGCTCTGATTTGATTTTTATATCAATATTTGGCGCCATATAAATGTCATCGTTATTCTGCATCGTCTGGAAGGGGTGCTGTAACAGTTCTTATGATTCCACATGTCATGTCATCGTCATCATCATCGTCGTCGTCATCATCATCATCATCATCATCATCATCATCATCTTCTTCTTCTTCTTCTTCTTCTCCTCAATGGAAATAGACATATCTGAATGAGTAAGAATCGTATGTGTGTGTATGTTGGGGGGTGGGGGTGAAGGTTAGGGCGTGTAAGTCAAACAGACAGGTGAGATTGTCCCCTTGCATCGACTTTTTTTCAAAACATTTCACACATTTATGTACAGACACGTAGTAAAAACAATATATGCAGTCATGAATTCAAAGCATTAGGATGATAATAAGATGTCGAGGGTATGTTCAATTAGGCGCGCCAATCT
>JAPXFY010000013.1:87021776-87024276 GCA_030674185.1 Monoplex corrugatus | reverse complement strand
GGTGATTTGACCACATTCCACTGTGTGTGATGTTATGTGATTTGACCACATTCCACTGTGTGTGATGTTAGGTGATTTGAGCCCATTCCACTGTGTGTGATGTTAGGTGATTTGATCACATTCCACTGTGTGTGATGTTAGGTGATTTGATCACATTCCACTGTGTGTGATGTTAGGTGATTTGACCACATTGCACTGTGTGTGATGTTAGGTGATTTGAGCACATTCCACTGTGTGATGTTATGTGATTTGACCACATTCCACTGTGTGTGATGTTAGGTGATTTGACCACATTCCACTGTGTGATGTTATGTGATTTGACCACATTCCACTGTGTGTGATGTTAGGTGATTTGACCACATTCCACTGTGTGATGTTAGGTGATTTGACCACATTCCACTGTGTGTGATGTTATGTGATTTGACCACATTCCGTTGTATGATGTTAGGTGATTTGACCACATTCCACTGTGTGTGATGTTAGGTGATTTGACCACATTCTATTGTGTGATGTTAGGTGATTTGACACATTCCATTGTGTGTGATGTTAGGTGATTTGACCACATTCCACTGTGTGTGATGTCAGGTGATTTGACCACATTCCACTGTGTGTGATGTTAGGTGATTTGACCACATTCCACTGTGTGTGATGTTATGTGATTTGACCACATTCCACTGTGTGTGATGTTAGGTGATTTGACCACATTCCACTGTGTGTGATGTTAGGTGATTTGACCACATTCCACTGTGTGATGTTAGGTGATTTGACCACATTCCACTGTGTGTGATGTTAGGTGATTTGACCACATTCCACTGTGTGTGATGTTATGTGATTTGACCACATTCCACTGTGTGTGATGTTAGGTGATTTGACCACATTCCACTGTGTGTGATGTCAGGTGATTTGACCACATTCCACTATGTGCAGTTAGAATGGGGGAGTTGAGCTGCCAGGTGGGCGAAATTTTTGAGGAAGGTCTGTGAAGAGCATTTTCCCTAAAACCACTGGCAAGCTTCTGTATATGTTGCCACTGTTGTGACACCATACATTGTCTTCGGTTCACGTCAAATTTCATTTCCATCTAATTCTGCTTCAAGGTCACACTGACTTTGAGAGGTGAGACCTGGATTTTCTGAAATGAAATTTATACGAAAAGCAGATTGTTAGAGTGGCTTTACCATCCTGGGTGTTTGTTTTGTTTTGGTGTTGTTGGTTTATGTTGGGGCGGGTGGGTGAGTGGGTGGATTGGGGGTGTGGGGTGTGGTGTTGGTGGGAGGGTGTGGTGGTGTTTGTGTGAAGGTGGAAGACTATGAATTTCTTTTTCGGATCGTCGCACCAGGGAGATTACCTTTGTGCTCACCTGTTTTCTTTTCTTTTGTCCTGTCCCAATTTCTTGGCCATCTTAATGGCTACAGAAGCTGGAACAGTTTTTTACAATGTGAAGATGATGATGTCGATGAGGATGATAATCATGATGCTATGGAGTTCCGTCTAGGATTGAGAATGCGTGACAGGGCTGTACTCTACGCTAACCATCATAATGTATCCTGGCGTCAACCAGGCCCGAGAGATACAGACACCTGCGGTGCTGGTCAGAAGATTTGAGCAGCACACTCAATGACGCATCCCTGAAGTGGATGAGACTCGACTGTGTGGTCCCAGTCTTCCCAATAAGCCCCCTAGCACGCCCAACTCTGGGTAGGAGCCGGTTAGAGCCGAAAAATCCCACAATGATATATTTTTGAAGGGACTGATGGGGATTCGAACCCACAAACTTCCAGTCGGTAGTCCGTTGCGTTAACCACTACACCACGGCGACTGGTTCGAAGACTATGAATATTCTGGCAGCTTATGGTTTCAAAACCTGTTCGCAGACACAGTGTTGCACCAAACCAAAGGGACTTGGTGTTGTGATGTGCAGGTCACGAAGTGGTTGACATCATTTCCACCGTTCTGTCGCTGGTTGGGAAGTTCGGTGCCACTGGGTCCCTCAACGTCACTCTGATGTATACAGCTGAACTCTTCCCCACCAACTGCAGGTAGATGAGAGATAAGATAAGATAAGATGAGATGAGATGAGATAAGATGGGATAAGATAAGATAAGATATGAGAGATAAGATAAGATAAGATAAGATAATGAGAGATAAGATAAGATGAGATGAGATGAGAGAAGATGAGATGAGATGAAATGAGATGAGACGGGATGAGATGAGATGGGATGGGATAAGATGGGATTAGATTGGATTAGATGGGATCAGATAGATGAGATAAAATGAGATAAGACGAATAAAGATAAGATGAGATGAAATGAGATAAGGTAAGATGAGACGAGACGAGATGAGCTAACATGAGATGAGATGAGATGAGATAAGATTAGATTATATTAGATTAGATTGGATTAGATGGGATTAGATAGATGAGATAAGATGAGATAAGACGAATAAAGATAAGATGAGATGAAATGAGATAAGATGAGACGAGACGAGATGAGCTAAGATG
>JAPXFY010000013.1:87001776-87011776 GCA_030674185.1 Monoplex corrugatus | reverse complement strand
AAACTACTTTTCAGGAAAATTAAAGGTTTTGAGGTTTTATTGATTTATGTGCATTTTATGTATTGGATTCCAAATAATTTCAATGTGAGAAAAACTAAGAATTTGACTGGTTTTATGAAGAATGATAATCGTGTCTCACATTTTCTGTGTTTAACCTATTGTTAAATGAAACTTTGTTTTCTCTGTATACATATGTAGCACATTTTCTTTCATATGTTGTGCTGTTTTATCAAGTTCTAACAGATACAATTTGCGTGTATAATTTATGCTGCGCAAAGAAAATTTCTAATTCATACTTACTTGTGTCCACATGGAGATACCGTCAGCGTATTACCCTAAAACCATATGTTTATATGTTTTAAGTCTTTGATATCGCAAAGAGAACGGGAACTTTCATGGATCCTTGCGGGATACCGATTTGAAGGGTTCGTTTTGTTAAATATGCATTTCCAATTCTTGTTTGTAATACCCAGTTTTCCAATAAACATAAAACAGAATCATAAACGTGACTCGTTGTCTTAATGCTTTTTTACTTTAGCAATTATCGAAATGCTACACTTGGTCGTATGCTTTAGTTACATCAAAAATGATACTTATACACATTAACGTCTTGCAGCTTGTCGTTTTATGTTAGTAGTCATTTGTTAAAAGTTTCACGCTGATCTGTCCATATAAAATCCTGCCTGATTCACGAGTCTTGCCTTATTATTTTCATAACTGTGAATCACAAATGTGACTGCCCACGTTCAAGGAAACAGGAACCAGAAAAAACACGAAAAAAGAGACAATAAGAACGCGTATTTAATACAACAAGACAAGACTTTTCTTATTGTATTTAATACGTGTTCTTATTCTTTTTCGTGTTTTTTTCTGGTTCCTGTGAATCAGTCTGTTGAAAACAAATTTCTCCATCAGTTTACATACATGAGATGTCATGTTACTTTAATACGTGTTCTTATTCTTTTTTCGTGTTTTTTTTTCCTGGTTCCTGTGAATCAGTCTGTTGAAAATACTCTTCTCCATCAGTTTACATACATGAGATGCTATGTTACTGGCGTGTGATATTTCAGATTGGTGTTACAGTTACCTGGTTTTAGTAGAGGAACTATTATTCATCGTTTCAAACAGACATTTTGCCAATATTCCAGCATTTTAAAAATATCGTCACATAGAAAGATTGCAAATTTTTGCGGGTAAATTTTTTTTCAGCATCTCATTTGAAAGTGCATCTAATCATACTAACGTCTTTTCACTGATACTGACATAACGGTATTTTTTATTTCTTGACAGCGCTATTGCTGCATTCATATAGTTAGTGTTATCTTGGGCAGGATCTTTAAATATCCCACGATAAATTTTGAAGAGACTGATGGGGATTCGAACCAACAACCTTCCAGTCAATACTCCGTTGCACTAACCACTACAGTATGGCGACCGAATGGTGTAGCACAAATACTTAAGTGTACAAGTCAGAGAAAAGATAACAAAAACGAAAAAATAAAACACGAAAAAGATGGTTTTAAATCAATCAAATTTTAAATCACTGTCGAATATGATTTTAAGCATCGTTCAACACACGGGAGAGAGAGAGAGAGAGAGAGAGAGAGAGAGAGAGAGAGAGAGAGAGAGAGAGAGAGAGAGAGAGAGAGAGAGAGAGAGAGAGAGACACACACACACAGACACATACACACTTATACGTATATGTGTGTGTGTATATATATATATATAATTATATATATATATGTATATATATTATATATACATATATATATATACAAATGTCTATATGTGTATATGTATATGTGTATACATATACATAATTATATATACTATACATATATGTATGTACATAGATACATATACATGTACATACATACATACATACAGAGAGAGAGAGAGAGAGAGAGAGAGAGAGAGAGAGAGAGAGAGAGAGAGAGAGGAGAGAGAGAGAGGATCTGCATATGACGGCATCTCCAGTCCATCGATCCAAGGAAGAAATGGGCGCACTGGTCCTTCATGGCCTAGAGTGGATGTTCATATAGAGTATACATACACCTGTCCTGTAACCACATGTTATGAACTCCTCGCTTGTCAGGATTGAAGCCTTAATTATTATCCATTATACAACAGTCCCCCCTTCCCCGTATACACACGCACGCACACACACACACACACACACACACACAGACACACACACACACACACACATATATATATATATACACACATATATACATATAATAAATATAGGCATATATATGTATATACATATATATATGTTACGCCTAATCCGTGTATGTGCCTATTTCATGAAATCGGCAAAGTTTTGCCTATTACATGAAATAGGCAACCAAATTGCTTATTTCATGAACTCAGCAAATCACTTGCCGATTTCATGAAATAGGCAAAACGATTTTGCTCATTACATGTAATAGGCAAAGTACAAATTCCCAGTTCAACTGTCATTACGCATTTTGCCTATTTCATGAAATAGGCAAGAGTTATTTCTTTTTTTTTTTTTTTTTTTTTTTGTTGCTCTTTTTTTGCTCTCCCCATCGTCAAGGGGCAAAAATATGAAAAATCTCAGTTGTTATTCTGCTACGGCGTGTACTCTCTCTCTCTCTCTCTCTCTCTCAAACACACACACTTTCCACTCTCACTATATAAGCAAGGAAGTATAGAGTGTATAGAGACGGTGACACGTCATTTTACCGCCATCATTTCAGTGCCACCAATTTAGCGCCACTATTTCAGCGCGGCGTCTTATCAGCGTCGTACATTTCAGCGCTGAACACTTCAGCGCGGAACACTTCAGCGCGTAACATTTCAAATATACGGCGCTTAAATGTCTGGCGCTGAAAACAGGAAATCGTTCTCTCATGGACACGATGGAGGGACTTGCATTTGCGTTCATGTTTTAGGCCAACTAGGCAATGTTTTACAATGGAGAGACACCAAACGACGCATAATGATCTCTATCTTATTTGGCGCTGAAATGGCGCTGAAATGTCATGGAACCTATAGAGACACCAAGGAAGTATAGAGTGTACAGACTACACACATACATCATAGTACACACATGCACGCACGCACACACAGTTTCCAAAACAATGATGAAGAAAATTCTAAATTTGAAGGAATTTGCAAAGGAAAAATCAAACTGTCAAAAATTCAAACTTTCAAACCGTTCTTCGTCTTAACAGTTTTTGCATGCTCGTCGTGGGTGGCATGCGCTATTGCACAGGAATCCGTTCTTTAGACAGGAACACCTTTTTGTGAGGCAACTTGAAGTGCAGTTGCATCGCCTGTACCCCTGTCCATGACCAACTGACAGGGCCCTCACAGCCGATCTGACTGTGATGTCGTTGTCGGGGATCATTTCGGATGAAATTCCTTTGAACTTGGTCAGTTCAATTTGATTCCTTGAAAACCTGCCGGCTAGAATACCCGCCTTTGTACCCACCCGAAAGCCAGAGTCCCCCTTTTCAAGTACAAGACCGATCAAGTTAGCAGGATCTCCCCTCCCACGGTCGAACTCAGAGACAGGTATAAGTACGTTGTCTCCAACTTCTATTGTCTTCAGTTTTGCCACTGATCTACTAACCATGCACTTGGCTTGTTTTCTTAGGTTTTTAGCTGCTTCAGCTCGTAAACAGCTAGCCATGTCACTGGCGTCTGAGACTGCACCCTGGCTCTCTTCGTCGACACTCTGCCTCTCCTCGACACTGTCATATTGACTCACCTCACTCTGACCTTCTCCGAACTCACTCTGACTCAGCTCAATCACAAACTCTAGTGTGCTTGCGTCACCACAGCGGACAACCACTAGTCTGTACACTCTATACTTCCTTGGTGTCTTCCTTGCCTATTTCATGAAATCGGCAAAATGCATCATGAGAGTTTAACTGAGAATTTGCATTTTGCCTAGTTCATGAAATAGGCAGGTGTTTTGCCGATTTCATGAACTAGGCATTTTGCTTGCCTAGTTCATGAAATCGGCAAAACTTTGCCTATTACATGAAATCGGCAATTACACGATTTAGGCGTAACATATATATATATTATATATAGACATGTAGGCATGTATGTATGTATGAATACACACACACACACACACACACACACACACACACACACACATATATATATATATATATATATACACATATATACATATAATATATATATATATACATGTAGGCATACATGTATGTATGTATGTATGTATGAATACACACACAGACACAGACACACACACACGCGCACACATGTATATACACATAAAATCAAGAGCACAAATTACATTAAATAGAGCTTTTATAGAATTTGCTGTATTGTTTATTTACTATGTTTCATTGATTTTCTCTTAACAAAACCAGTTCATTGCAAATCTATCCAGATTTTCTTTAATCCCGCACATTTGTCTTGAATGATGGTCTTCTTTTTCACAACTGTCTTATAAACTCTTATGCTTGGCATAGGGCTTTGTATTTTGTATTTGTACATATAGAAGGAAGGGGGGTTTGGAGCACCTGGTCACAACGGGAAAGCTGGAGGGAAAGAGAGCACCAGGTAGACCCAGGGAGAAAATGCTGGACGGACTTGCAGAGTGGCTGGGGACGAGGAGGGTGGGGGAGATGCTAGGGGCAACGAGAGATAGGGACAAATGGAAGTCCATGATCATCAACGCCATGCGGCAGGGCACCTGATGATGATGATGATGACATATAGAAAGTCGCTAATAAAATGATCGAGTCCATAACTGCGTCTCTTTTGTGTTTGTTTCTACAGTTTCAGTTTCAGTTTCAATTTCAGTTTCTGAAGATGACGTCTCCGCGCTTGAAACGAATTCCATATGCACTAACGTCACAGGTGCCATGTGTATGGTGATCATGGCACAAAACCTTAAGCCTGCACATAAACCTATGAGCTGGCCAGGTCTGAGGCCCCACCTAGACTTTGTTTTACCTAGTCTATATTTTTATACTGGTATTTTATAAGCCCATCCTGGAATTATCTTGGTTACATGTAAATGACATGTGTATGTGTGTATCTTACGTTCAGAAAAGGAACATATATATATAAAGTAGATAAATAAATAATCAAAGGTCTGAATCACAACACAACTAGCTATCCTGTATGAATTCGTCTCACATGACAGACCCCCTGTCAATGTTTGTGTCTACAACCAGGTATGACAAGAACTTCAGGAAATACCACATTCATACAGTTTTGACACCTGCCCCTCAAGCAAGGAGCTATAGCTTTCCTAAAGGATCGGACATTTCCAAAACAAATGCATATTTATTTCTTCTTCAGTTTTGCAAAATGAATACAAGAGTGTGTCAAAGAGCTTACGAACAAATGATCAATTTTGTGATGATAATAGTCGTGTATAAATGTAACCTGGAGCAATCTTAACTGCCTGCCATTGGCAGAGCCTAAGGGATTTATTTATACAGGTTTCCATTTTAAAAAGTGTGACAGGAAACGGCTGTTGTTATTTTCTTACACAAGATGGGTTAACTCCTTGTTTACGAAAACGACGTATGTTTTTCTTGGTCCATCATACTGGATTAAATTTTATCCTACAGAGATTTCATTGATGACTTGTTCATAAATTTCTATGTTTGGTTTTTCTTTGAATGTCCCTAAGTCTTTCCTCACACCTTTATATATAAAAATTGGTAGATGTGTCAGTAAAGTTTCTTCGAAAACCAGAAAAGCTAAATATGTCATCATCTGTACTGATAAAATTGCCAACCACGGTTACATTAACCAGAAAAAAAAAACCGAAAAAAAGAATAAGAACGCATATTTAATACAACAAGACAAGACAGGCGCAAATTTTCGGCCAACTGGCCTTTGTCAAGCGTAAGATCACAAACAAACAAACACCAAATACAAAAATTAGGAGAAAAAGACTGAAACTTCCTTGCTGCTCCGTCCAGTATGAGAAAAGGAATAGTCAGTCTTTTTCTCCTAATTTTTGTATCTGGTGTTTGTTTGTTTGTAATCTTACGCTTGACAAAGGCCAGTTGACCGAAAATTTGCGCCTGTCTTGTCTTGTTGTATTAAATACGCGTTCTTATTCTTTTTTCGTGCTTTTTCTGGTTCCTGTTTGTTTTAACGCGGGCAGTCACACTTGTTTTGCATTGTTATATTGTCATCAATCTATTATTCTATCCATTATTGTTTTTGTTTTTGTTTTATAGTTTTTGTCATCATATTATCCAGTTTCGTTGTTACATTTGTATTATTACAGATTTCCTTCAACAAGAAGTTCTCCTGTATTTTCTGGTCTGAATTTTCAATACAGACTTTTATAGTGTCTTGTTGCATCAGATCCGAATTTATCAACACACGATTTCATATTAGATTTGCGTACTCTCCATCATTCTTTGACAAATGAAGGCCCCTGGTCATCACGGTTGTACTGCAACAAATTATGGGGACGGTCGCACATAAGATCCTTTGTCAAGCAATCGTTTCGACTCTTAACTCCTGACACTCTAAAGGGACCAGGCCACATCCATGTCATGACTCCTGCAGGCCCCTCTGTTGTCACTCTTTTTCTTGTTTTTATTTTATTTTTTTATAGAACTAAGTCCTATAGAACCGATAATGTTATACGGTTGTGAGGCGTCGACAGTCAACAAGCCAAGCCAGAACAAGATTGAGGCAACCGAGATGTGGTTTCTAAGAAGAATGTTTAGAGTTCCATGGACAGCAAAGAAAACAAACGAGACAGTCTTGATGGAGGCAGACACAAGTAGATCATTGATAAGGAAGATTAGGAAAAGACAGGCAACATTTATAGGCCATTGTATGAGGAAAGGGGAATTAGAGCACCTGGTCACAACAGGAAAGCTGGAAGGAAAGAGAGCACCGGAAAGACCCAGGGAAAAACATTGGACGGACTTGCAGAGTGGCTGAGGGCAGACAGGGTGAAAGATGTGCTTGCGGCAACAAGGGACAGATACATATGGAGGGCCATGATCGCCAACGCCATGTGGCAAGGCACTTGATGATGATGATGATGATATGATGATGATGATGATGATGGTGGTGATGGTGATGATGGTGATGATGATGGTGATGATGATGATGATAATGATGATGGTGGTGGTGGTGATGATGATGATGATGATGATGGTGATGATGATGATGATGAAGTCCTCAACCTGGAATCGAACCCGCGTATTCAAAATGGTCAGACTTCTCAAAACCAGGTCCCCTCGTAACGTATGTCTTAACCACTCAGCTATCGGACACTGGCAACGTAAGGGGAATTTAAATCCTAAGAAGTTCACTGTGTTCCTTCTCCTGGAACAAACTTCCTCTCTCAGTCCGTCAGCAACCTACTTTTGTCTCCTTCAAGTCCGCTCTCAAAACTCACCTTTTCTCCTCTGCATAAAATCCTGACCTCACTCAACCCCCCTCTGCAGCCTGTCTCCGCTCGGAGTGGAATCACATTGTAATATATATTTGTATATAATATGCTCTCTATAATTTTCCATTGCTTTTCTTCTTTTTCCCCATTTATAGCCATGTGTGTGTGTGTGTGTGTGTGTGTGTGTGTGTGTGTGTGTGTGTGTGCGTGCGTGCGTGCGTGCGTGCGTGCGTGTGTGTGCGTGCGTGCGTGCGTATGTGTCTGTTCAGCGCTTAGATCTGATTTCTATCAAGATTTTGGGCTATATAAATATTGTAATTATTATTATTATTATTATTAATCAGACCCAGCTGGAACTCTTTACAACTACTTCTGCCATTAACCCTTTAGAGCTCTGGTCCTCTCCACCCGAGAAATCTAGAGCTGTTTCATGAGGTCATAGGCTGATGTGCCCATCAACTCCCTAGCTCCTCAAGTTGCTGGCTAGATTAACATAGTTTTCAGTCTTGTAGATATGGGCTTCCTCCATTCTACTTTCATGTGGTACAGTGAGTTCGGCCACAATCACTTGTTTTGATGAGTAGAAGCGAAGAACTATGACATTCTTGCTGATGATTTCTGAGTGTTTTTTTTTTCATTGTGAAAGATCTGTTGTGCACTCCAGTCGTCTGCTCCATCCAGCAAGCCCGCTTCCATGTTCTGGGCGTTGTCACATTTTTTTCAGGCCATATTTTGCTGTCTCCTGCCGTGTAGAAGGTTTCCGGAGTCTCTGGTGGCAAGTTGTTTCCCCTGTCAGAACTGATAATAATAATAATAATAATATTTGATAAAAATAATAATATTAATAATAATAAATCATTTTTATTATAGCGCTATTCTCCTACACATAGGTAAAGACTCACTGCGCTTTACATTAGTTAGTTCATTTTTCCCAATCAGCCCTATGCCTAGTGGTCAATTATACTAACTCCCACTCCTAGTCCCTCCCCCCCCCCACAACACACACACTAGCACAACTGTTGCAAGCAAGTACTAATATATACATTACTGAATCAGGAAGATCAAAAATCATGTTTCATTACTGGTAGTATTTATCAAAAAGATGAGTTTTGAGGCCCGCCTTGAAAGAAGAGAGAGATGATGAACAACGGAGAGAAAAAGGCAGATCGTTCCAATCTTCTGAAACACTTGACTGTGCCTCCGTGTGTACCCCCTTGGGTTAGAGCCACTTTGCACGACCTCAAGACATGTTCCATCATCACTTTAATAACATTTTCCTCAACAAAGAGCCACTTTACACAACCTCAAGACATGTTCCATCATCACTTTAATAACATTTTCCTCAACAAAGAGCAACTTTGCACGACCTCAAGACACGTTCCATCATCACTTTAATAACATTTTCCTCAACAAAGAGCCACTTTGCACGACCTCAAGACATGTTCCATCATCACTTTAATAACATTTTCCTCAACAAAGAGCCACTTTGCACGACCTCAAGACATGTTCCATCATCACTTTAATAATATTTTCCTCAACAAAGAGCCACTTTACACGATCTCAAGACATGTTCCATCATCACTTTGATAACATTTTCCTCAACAAAGAGCCACTTTGCACGACCTCAAGACATGTTCCATCATCACTTTAATAACATTTTCCTCAACAAAGAGCCACTTTACACGACCTCAAGACATGTTCCATCATCACTTTGATAACATTTTCCTCAACAAAGAGCCACTTTGCATGACCTCAAGACATGTTCCATCATCACTTTAATAACATTTTCCTCAACAAAGAGCAACTTTGCACGACCTCAAGACACGTTCCATCATCACTTTAATAACATTTTCCTCAACAAAGAGCCACTTTGCACGACCTCAAGACACGTTCCATCATCACTTTAATAACATTTTCCTCAACAAAGAGCCACTTTGCACGACCTCAAGACACGTTCCATCATCACTTTAATAACATTTTCCTCAACAAAGAGCCACTTTGCACGACCTCAAGACACGTTCCATCATCACTTTAATAACATTTTCCTCAACAAAGAGCCACTTTGCACGACCTCAAGACACGTTCCATCATCACTTTAATAACATTTTCCTCAACAAAGAGCCACTTTGCACGACCTCAAGACACGTTCTATCATCACTTTAATAACATTTTCCTCAACAAAGAGCCACTTTGCACGACCTCAAGACACGTTCCATCATCACTTTAATAACATTTTCCTCAACAAAGAGCCACTTTGCACGACCTCAAGACATGTTCCATCATCACTTTAATAACATTTTCCTCAACAAAGAGCCACTTTGCACGACCTCAAGACACGTTCCATCATCACTTTAATAACATTTTCCTCAACAAAGATTCCTCCGGGAATACTCCTCTCAACCATTAAAAGGAAACCCTATCCAGCCTGAGATTAGTTGTGAAACGAGTATGTCACATGATGGCTATGGCACGTGAAAAGGTGGTAACAACTGACGGGTGTGATAGGCATTTGATACCACACTGGGGAATAACTATATCACTAGCACAGTTTACAAACAACATACTGCTGGTATTCATGATACCTGATAGCTTGTGCCGTTTCATGAC
>JAPXFY010000013.1:86994276-86996776 GCA_030674185.1 Monoplex corrugatus | reverse complement strand
TAAAAGCAAGAATAAAAGCAATGGAAAATTATAGAGAGCATAGCATATACAATTATATATTATAACCATGTGATTCCCCTCCGAGCGGAGACAGGCTGCAGAGGGGGGAGGGGGGGGGGTTGAGTGAGGTTAGGATTTTATGCAGAGGAGAAAAGGTGGGTTTTGAGAGCGGACTTGAAGGAGACAAAAGTAGGTTGCTGACGGACTGAGAGAGGAAGTTTGTTCCAGGAGAGTGGACCAGAAACAGAGAAGGCTCGTGGACCATAGGTATTGAGCTTAGTGCGTGGAAAGCGAAAAGTCAGAGGATCGGAGGCAGAGCGGAGGGTACGTGAGGGAAGATAGATCTCAAGTAGGCTTGACAGGTAATCGGGGGCTGCGTTATTGAGGCTTTTGTAGCACATGGTGTCTAGTTTGTATTGTATGCGCTTTGATACAGGGAGCCAGTGAAGTTGTGCCAGGAGAGGAGATATGTGGTCAGCTTTTTTCTTTTTTTTCTTACTGTGACTCTTCCACCCAGAACTATTGAAGCTTTTCTCATCCTGTCTGCTAATTTCCTGTTTTCTACAGAAATCTGATTTCCTGTGTCAGGCTTTTCGCTTTTCTCATTCTGTCTGCTAATTTCCTGTTTTCTACAGAAATCTGATTTCCTGTGTCAGGCTTTTCACTTTTCTCATCCTGTCTGCTAATTTCCTGCTTTCTACAGGAATCTGATTTCCTGTGTCAGGCATTTCGCTTTTCTCATCCTGTCTGCTAATTTCCTGCTTTCTACAGGAATCTGATTTCCTGCATGAAGCGTTTGTCACCATATAGTTTGTATAAACACGATCACAGACCCAGACACGTGAAGGTGATGTCTGCAGACGATCAGAGCCTAACACGTGGAAGAAGACCACAACCAACCTGAAAACCAGTTGTGACAATCAAAATATGAAATGGGTCTTCATGGATTGTACACAACCAACCTGAACACCACTTGTGAAAATCAAAGCTATGAAATGGATCTTCATGGATTGAACACAACCAACCTAAATACTACTTGTAAAAATCAAAGCCACAAAATAGGTCTTCATGGATTGAACACAACCAACATCAACACCACTTGTGAAAATCAAAGCCATAAAATGGGTCTTCATGGATTGAACACAACCAACATCAACACCACTTGTGAAAATCAAAGCCATAAAATGGGTCTTCATGGATTGAACACAACCAACATCAACACCACTTGAGAAAATCAAAGCCACAAAATGGGTCTTCATGGATTGAACACAACCAACATCAACACCACGTGTGAAAATCAAAGCCATAAAATGGGTCTTCATGGATTGAACACAACCAACATCAACACCACTTGTGAAAATCAAAGCCATAAAATGGGTCTTCATGGATTGAACACAACCAACATCAACACCACTTGTGAAAATCAAAGCCATAAAATGGGTCTTCATGGATTGAACACAACCAACATCAACACCACTTGTGAAAATCAAAGCCATAAAATGGATCTTCATGGATTGAACACAACCATTATCAACACCACTTGAGAAAATCAAAGCCACAAAATGGGTCTTCATGGATTGAACACAACCATTATCAACACCACTTGAGAAAATCAAAGCCACAAAATGGGTCTTCATGGATTGAACACAACCATTATCAACACCACTTGAGAAAATCAAAGCCATAAAATGGGTCTTCATGGATTGAACACAACCATTATCAACACCACTTGAGAAAATCAAAGCCACAAAATGGGTCTTCATGGATTGAACACAACCATTATCAACACCACTTGAGAAAATCAAAGCCACAAAATGGGTCTTCATGGATTGAACACAACCATTATCAACACCACTTGAGAAAATCAAAGCCATGAAATGGGATTTTCATCCATTGAACACAACCAGCCTGTACACCATTTGTGAAAATCAAAAATGAAAGGATCTTCATGGATTGAACATCAGCATCAACAAAACCGAGACTTCATCAAGTCAGCCGAACATCAGGCGATTTTAGCATCAACACATCAGTAGCACCATTTTATGAGGAAAGGGGAAATTGGAGCACCTGGTCACAAGCAGGAAAGCTGGCAGGAAAGAGAGCACCGGGTAGGGACCCAGGGAGAAGTTATTAGACGGACTTGCAGAGTGGCTGAAGACACAGAGGGTGGAAGAGGTGCTTGGGGCAACAAGGGACAGAAACAGATGAAAGACCATGATCGCCAACGCCTTGTGGCCAGGTATCTGATGATGATGATGATGATGATGATGATGATGAGTAGCACTACACTCAAACAAGTCAATGACTTCAAATGACCTCCCCCCCCCACCTCCCAGCAGAATTTTATACAGAAGACAGAAGATTTGAACAGACAGGGAAAAAAGACAAGGCTGCAAAGAAACGTGATGCCACCAGGAAAAGATCCGGTGTGTAGGTTTTCCACATAGCGTGCACACATAGCGTGCACACATAGCGTGCACACAGGACGTCAGGACAGTCG
>JAPXFY010000013.1:86954276-86986776 GCA_030674185.1 Monoplex corrugatus | reverse complement strand
ACACTTCAGTTTGAATTACACACACTTCACTGGATATCAGAAAGACGAACGTTGAGCGCTGGGTTGATTTCATCTGTGTATCACAAGCGAATCACGCGGATTGACTGTAGCCGTTGTCCTTTGGGCGAATCGTTCATCCTGGCCAGTGACTTCTTCAACAAGGTCTGTCAAGATTCAAGAGACTTTAAAGCCAAGTTTTGAAAAGAAAGACTTTGTTTGGTGACATCATATTGTATCCATTCACTGTTTGGTGACATCATGTTCTATTCATTCAGTGTTTGGTGACATCATGTTCTATCCATTCACTGTTTGGTGACATCATATTGTATCCATTCACTGTTTGGTGACATCATGTTCTATTCATTCAGTGTTTGGTGACATCATATTGTATCCATTTACTGTTTGGTGACATCATGTTCTATTCATTCAGTGTTTGGTGACATCATATTGTATCCATTCACTGTTTGGTGACATCATGTTCTATTCATTCAGTGTTTGGTGACATCATATTGTATTCATTCACTGTTTGGTGACATCATGTTCTATTCATTCACTGTTTGGTGACATCATATTGTATCCATTCACTGTTTGGTGACATCATGTTCTATTCATTCAATGTTTGGTGACATCATATTGTATCCATTCACTGTTTGGTGACATCATGTTCTATCCATTTACTGTTTGGTGACATCATGTTCTAATCATTCACTGTTTGGTATATTGTATCCATTCACTGTTTGGTGACATCATATTTTATCCATTCACTGTTTGGTGACATCATATTCTATCCATTTACTGTTTGGTGACATCATGTTCTATTCATTCACTGTTTGGTGACATCATATTCTATCCATTTACTGTTTGGTGACATCATATTCTATTCATTCACTGTTTGGTGACATCATGTTCTATCCATTTACTGTTTGGTGACATCATGTTCTATCCATTCACTGTTTGGTGACATCATATTGTATCCATTCACTGTTTGGTGACCTCATATTGTATCCATTCACTGTTTGGTGACATCATGTTCTATCCATTCACTGTTTGGTGACATCATGTTCTATCCATTTACTGTTTGGTGACATCATATTGTATTCATTCACTGTTTGGTGACATCATGTTCTATCCATTCACTGTTTGGTGACATCATATTCTATCCATTCACTGTTTGGTGACATCATATTGTATCCATTCACTGTTTGGTGACATCATAATGTATCCATTCACTGTTTGGTGACATCATATTGTATCCATTTACTGTTTGGTGACATCATATTGCATCCATTCACTGTTTGGTGACATCATGTTCTATCCATTCACTGTTTGGTGACATCATATTGTATCCATTGACTGTTTGGTGACATCATATTGTATCCATTTACTGTTTGGTGACATCTTATTGCATCCATTCACTGTTTGGTGACATCATGTTCTATTCAGTCACTGTTTGGTGATATCATATTCTATCCATTTACTGTTTGGTGACATCATATTGTATTCATTCACTGTTTGGTGACATCATATTGTATCCATTCACTGTTTGGTGACATCATGTTCTATTCATTCACTGTTTGGTGACATCATATTGTATCCATTTACTGTTTGGTGACATCATGTTCTATCCATTTACTGTTTGGTGGCATCATATTTTATCCATTCACTGTTTGGTGACATCATGTTCTATCCATTTACTGTTTGATGACATCATGTTCTATCATTCACTGTTTGGTGACATCATATTGTATCCATTCACTATTTGGTGACATCATGTTCTATCCAATCACTGTTTGGTGACATCATATTGTATCCATTTACTGTTTGTTGAGATATTTTAGCTATTCACTGTTTGGTGACATCATAATGTATCCATTCACTGTTTGGTGACATCATATTGTATCCATTCACTGTTTGGTGACATCATATTGTATCCATTTACTGTTTGGTCACATATTTTAGCAATTCATTGTTTGGTGACGTCATATTCTATTCATTCACACTTACATGCTCTTCTACATTATCACCCTGTCCACTCCTCCCTCCCCTCCTCTCTCTCTCTCATTCCCTCACCAAAAAACATGTCTGTTAAAATCAATAAAAATTCACATGCACATGCACAAAAACTTGCATAAACACACATGCACATACATGCATACAGATTTGTCTGCATATACCCAATATGTACAAATCAATACAATGTTATAAATGGGACGGAGTGGTCAATGCCAGAGGCATCTCCTTTAGATAATGTGCACGAATGCACTGATCTGTGTACTTACTTTTTCTTTTCGTGTTTTCATTAATGCTGGTCTACCCCCACACCTCCGCCTACTGTCTGCGTTGTTTTTGTGTGTGAACATCTTGTGGCCAGTATATACACATGCACGCTGATACGGTCGTATATACTACTCAAAATGTGCAAAATAAGTAATCTACAATGATCAATACCGGCCCATACTCACACTTTCACTTTTTTTTCAGATTGCTCCCCATTCTTATCCCACCCCCCCACCACTCGTCTCTTTCTCCATGCTGTCTTCACCAGTCTGCTCTCTTCCACGCTCCCCCATGGGGATACCAAGGGCTCTTTCAATATACTATTATATAATATCCCCACCTTCCGGAAATTCTGTGCCAGAAATTTCCTCTTTTCTCGTCACTCCTTTGCTTTCTGACATTTCTTCCTATCATTTTCTGCCTTACTGGTCCATTCACCTGTATGTGTTCTATAAAGCATACACACACAAATATACCCACGCACGCACAAGCGTACACACTTACACAGACACAGACACACACACACACACATACACACACACACACACACACATAGTTTCCATTTTAAACTAAGCCTCAATTCAAATGCGAAAGATGGTTCACTCATTTCTGTCCCCAAATGCAGAATCGCCCAGGTTCTCTCGGCTTGTTCCCTCGTATTTGTCTCCTGCGATGACGTCATTCGTGATGAGGGTGACGTCATGTTGGCGGCCATCTTTGACGTCAACGAGGGCAAGAGTGACGGCACGTGTGGGGCCTTTGACCTCCAAGATGTGCGCTACGTGTACGCCGTGCAGTGGTTTGTGCACACGCTGAACCAACACGGCTACATACCGGGCGTGAAGATAGGTGAGCAGCTTAAAACGGTGACGAAACTTTGGGTATGGGAATATTTTGCACTTGCAGGATGTGTGTACCATTGGGTATTAAGATGTTTACAGATGTGTGTATCATTGGGTAATAATATGTTTACAGATGAGTGTATCATTGGGTATTAAGATGTTTACAGATGGGTGTATCATTGGGTAATAAGATGTTTACAGATGTGTGAATCATTGGGTAACAAGATGTTTACAGATGGGTGTATCATTGGGTAATAAGATGTTTACAGATGGGTGTATTATTGGGTAATAAGATGTTTACAGATGTGTGTATCACTGGGTAATAAGATGTTTACAGATGTGTGTACCATTGGGTAATAAGATGTTTACAGATGTGTGTACCATTTGGGTAATAAGATGTTTACAGATGTGTGTACCATTGGGTAATAAGATGTTTACAGATGTGTGTATCATTGGGTAATAAGATGTTTACAGATGTGTGTATCATTGGGTATTAAGATGTTTACATATGTGTGTACAATTGGGTATTAAGATGTTTACAGATGTGTGTACCATTGGGTATTAAGATATTTACGGGTGTGTGTACAACTGGGTATTAAGATATTTACAGATATGTGTACAACTGGGTATTAAAATGTTTACAGATGTGTGTACCATTGGGTATTAAGATGTTTACAGATGTGTGTACCATTGGGTATTAAGATGTTTACAGATGTGTGTACCATTGGGTATTAAGATGTTTACAGATGTGTGTACCATTGGGTATTAAGATGTTTACAGATGTGTGTACCATTGGGTATTAAGATGTTTACAGATGTGTGTACCATTGGGTATTAAGATGTTTACAGATGTGTGTATCATTGGGTAATAAGATGTTTACAGATGTGTGTACCATTGGGTATTAAGATGTTTACAGATGTGTGTATCATTGGGTAATAAGATGTTTACAGATGTGTGTACCATTGGGTATTAAGATGTTTACAGATGTGTGTATCATTGGGTAATAAGATGTTTACAGATGTGTGTACCATTGGGTATTAAGATGTTTACAGATGTGTGTATCATTGGGTAATAAGATGTTTACAGATGAGTGTATCATTGGGTATTAAGATGTTTACAGATGTGTGTACCATTGGGTATTAAGATGTTTACAGATGTGTGTATCATTGGGTAATAAGATGTTTACAGATGTGTGTACCATTGGGTATTAAGATGTTTACAGATGTGTGTATCATTGGGTAATAAGATGTTTACAGATGAGTGTATCATTGGGTATTAAGATGTTTACAGATGGGTGTATCATTGGGTAATAAGATGTTTACAGATGTGTGTATCATTGGGTAACAAGATGTTTACAGATGGGTGTATCATTGGGTAATAAGATGTTTACAGATGGGTGTATCATTGGGTAATAAGATGTTTACAGATGTGTGTATCATTGGGTAATAAGATGTTTACAGATGTGTGTATCATTGGGTAATAAGATGTTTACAGATGTGTGTACCATTTGGGTAATAAGATGTTTACAGATGTGTGTACCATTGGGTAATAAGATGTTTACAGATGTGTGTATCATTGGGTAATAAGATGTTTACAGATGTGTGTATCATTGGGTATTAAGATGTTTACAGATGTGTGTACAACTGGGTATTAAGATGTTTACAGATGTGTGTACAACTGGGTATTAAGATGTTTACAGATGTATGTACAACTGGGTATTAAGATGTTTACAGATGTGTGTACCATTGGGTATTAAGATGTTTACAGATGTGTGTACCATTGGGTATTAAGATGTTTACAGATGTGTGTACCATTGGGTATTAAGATGTTTACAGATGTACCATTGGGTATTAAGATGTTTACAGATGTGTGTACAATTGGGTATTAAGATGTTTACAGATGTGTGTACAATTGGGTATTAAAACGTTGACAGATGTGTGTACAACTGGGTATTAAGATGTTTACAGTTGTGTGTACTTTTGGGTGTTAAGATGTTTACAGATGTGTGTACCATTGGGTATTAAGATGTTTACACGTGTGTGTACCTTTGGGATTTAAGATGTCTACAGATGTGTGTACCTTTGGGTATTAAAATGTCTACAGACGTGTGTACCATTGGGTATTAAGATGTTTACAGGTGAGCGTACCAATGGGTATTAAGATGTTTACAGGTGAGCGTACCATTGGAAATGCTAATGTTTGCAGATCTGTGTACAAAATTTTTATGAGATCTCTGTGTGTCTCTCTCTGTCTGTCTGTCTGTCGTTGGATCTGTCTGCCTATTTGTCTGTCTGGCTCTCTGTCTTTGAGTCTATCTGTTTGTCTGTCTGCCTGTCTGTCTCTCTGCATGCCTGGATACATACGGGGTGTTATGCCACAGGACTGGAAACCTGGCGCACGTGCAACAGTGACCTACGTGCAGCACAAGCGGCCTTTCATCTGATGGAGACCTACGTCACTAACTCTTCAGGCCTGTCCCTACCACTAGCAGGTAAGGTGTACGGTACACTGATAGCTTTGTTTATTGTTTTTTGTGGGTTTTTTATCATCGAACTCAGGGAGATTACCTTTGTGCCAACCTTTTTTTTCCTGTCCCATTTTCTACGCCATCTTAATGGCTGCAGAAGCTGGAGCAGTTTTTACAATGCGATGATGATCATGTTGATGAGGATGATAATCATGATGCTACGGAGTTCCATCTAGGATTGAGACTGCGTGACAGGGCTGTACTCTACGCTTACTATCATAATATATCCTGGCGTCAACCAGGCCCGAGAGTTACAGACACCTGAGGTGCTGGTCAGAGGATTTGAGCAACACCCTCAATGACGCATCCGCGAAGTGGATGAGACTCGACTGTGTGGTCCCAGTCTTCCCAATGATCCCATAGCACGACCAACTCTGGGTAGGAGCCGGTTAGAGCCGAAAAATTCCATAATGATATTATTTTGAAGGTACTGATGGGGATTCGAACCCACAACCGTCCAGTCTGTAGTCCATTACGTTAACCACTACACCACAGCGACTGGTCACTGACAACTTTGTTGTTCTGTGTTTCTGTGACTGGGTAAGACTGACAACTTTGTTGTTTCTTTGTTTTCACCACTGGGTAAGACTGACAACTTTGTTGTTTGTGTGTTTTCACCACTGGGTAAGACTGACAACTTTGTTGTTTGTGTGTTTTCACCACTGGGTAAGACTGACAACTTTGTTGTTTCTGTGTTTTCACCACTGGGTAAGACTGACAACTTTGTTGTTTGTGTGTTTTCACCACTGGGTAAGACTGACAACTTTGTTGTTTGTGTGTTTTCACCACTGGGTAAGACTGACAACTTTGTTGTTTCTGTGTTTTCACGATTGGGTAAGATTGATAACTTTGTTGTTTGTGTGTTTTCACCACTGGGTAAGACTGACAACTTTGTTGTTTGTGTGTTTTGACCACTGGGTAAGACTGACCACTTTGTTGTTTGTGTGTTTTCACCACTGGGTAAGATTGATAACTTTGTTGTTTGTGTGTTTTCACCATTGGGTAAGATTGATAACTTTGTTGTTTGTGTGTTTTCACCACTGGATAAAACTGACAACTTTGTTGTTTGTGTGTTTTCACCACTGGGTAAGATTGATAACTTTGTTGTTTGTGTGTTTTCACCATTGGGTAAGATTGATAACTTTGTTGTTTGTGTGTTTTCACCACTGGATAAGACTGACAACTTTGTTGTTTGTGTGTTTTCATCACTGGGTAAGGCTGATAACTTTGTTGTTTGTGTGTTTTCATCACTGGGTAAGACTGACAACTTTGTTGTTTGTGTGTTTTCATCACTGGGTAAGGCTGATTACTTTGTTGTTTGTGTGTTTTCATCACTGGGTAAGGCTGACAACTTTGTTGTTTGTGTGTTTTCACCACTGGGTAGGACGGGCAACTTTGTTGTTTGTGTGTTTTCACCACTGGGTAAGACTGACACCTTTGTTGTTTGTGTGTTTTCACCATTGGGTAAGATTGATAACTTTGTTGTTTGTGTGTTTTCACCACTGGATAAGACTGACAACTTTGTTGTTTGTGTGTTTTCATCACTGGGTAAGGCTGACAACTTTGTTGTTTGTGTGTTTTCATTACTGGGTAAGGCTGACAACTTTGTTGTTTGTGTGTTTTCACCACTGGGTAAGAATGACAACTTTGTTGTTTATATGTTTCCACTAAAAGTCTTGTATACTTTCTCTTAGGATTGATCATTGGGTACTTGTATTAAGTGCATTTTTGGTCTTAGGAAATGTGATGTGCACAAGCAATTTTAGGTAATTAAGGCCCATTTGTATATGTATGTTTATGTTGTCTTAGTTATATTTTATGTTTACATTTATATTCAGGTAAGCTTGTTTAGAAAAAAATACAACCTGGATATAAATTTGACGGAGTAGTCAAGGCGAAGGACATATCCTTAGATTATATGCACGAATGCATTAGTATGTACACTCAATTATCTTTTCTTGTGTTATTTGTTCTCTCCCTTGAGGTATAGTGTACTTTTTGAGATGGTTATCGGCCGGATATGGCTCTGCGTAGTCGGCTGGACTTGAAGCAACAAAACAACGAAAGCAAAGAGGAACCAGAAGAAAAAAAAAACACGAAAAAAGAATAAGAACGCGTATTTAATACAACCAGACAAGACAGGTACAAATTTTCGGCCAACTGGCCTTTGTCAAGAGTAAGATCACAAACAAACAAACACCAGACACAAAAATGAGGAGAAAAAAGACTGAAACTTCCCTGCTGCTGGGTCCTTTGTGATAAAAGGAAACAAAATCACAGTTTGAATTTAAGGACATGATATTAATCTTTGAACACACAGACTGGTAAAATCCACATACGGTGCATTACATATTGTAATAATAATAATAATAATAATAATAATAATTACAATATTTATATAGCGCAAAATCTTGATAAAATCAAATCTAAGCGCTGAAACACACACACACGCACGCACGCACACACACGCACGCACGCACGCACACACACGCACGCACGCACACACACGCACTCACGCACGCACACACACACACACACACACACACACACACACACACACACGCGCACACGGCTATAAATGGGGAGAAAGAATAAAAGCAATGGAAAATTATACAATTATATATTGCAATGTGATTCCCCTCCGAGTGGAGACAGGCTGCAGAGGGGATTGAGTGAGGTCAGGATTTTATGCGGAGGAGAAAAGGTGAGTTTTGAGAGCGGACTTGAAGGAGACAAAAGTAGGTTGCTGACGGACTGAGAGAGGAAGTTTGTTCCAGGAGAGCGGACCAGAAACAGAGAAGGCTCGTGGACCATAGGTATTGAGCTTAGTGCGTGGAAAGCGAAAAGTCAGAGGATCGGAGGCAGAGCGGAGGGTACGTGAGGGAAGATAGATCTCAAGTAGGCTTGACAGGTAATCGGGGGCTGCGTTATTGAGGCTTTTGTAGAACATGATGTCTAGTTTGTACTGTATGCGCTTTGATACAGGGAGCCAGTGAAGTTGTGCCAGGAGAGGAGATATGTGGTCAGCTTTTTTCTTTTTGAGTACAAGGCGTGCAGCATTGTTTTGAATGCGCTGTAGGATGTGAGTGATGGAGGCAGGAAGACCGGACAGGAGTGAATTGCAATAGTCAATGCGAGACATTATGAAGGAAAGAACGAGTTTTGATGTTCAAACGTGTTACGTACACAGACAAAAAATGCTGATGGCATGTTAAACGGTTTGCAGGAGTGGTAGGACCATCACGCACAGAATCAGCAGCCGCTGTGTCACAGCTGTTCAGTTCACTTCCTGAACACCAGAGGGTTCCACAGATTTCTGGTTCTGCCACGGGCACTGCACTCGGCGACCGGGCCACCTACCCCAGCTTCTTCAGAGTTATCCCGCCTGACAGTACTCAGATTCAGGTATGTAAAACAAAATGATAAAAGGATGTCCCATAACCCTGAGGTCATTGTAGTGTGAAGTCAGAGATCGTAATTTTCCTCGAGGCCAGCATCGTTATGAGGGCACTATCCGTTTACTCTCCCACGTTGCTTTACCTTCTTCAACCCAGAACAGGCTCAGATATACATTTACCGTTACTGAGCTGAAGTCTGTATGGTCTTTTTTCCCCGAGTATCATTCGTACCCGTGCAAATCCGTGCTGTGAGTTTGGAAAGATCTCACCATCAGATTCTGTAAGAAGATCAGGAAAAGACAGGCAACATTTATAGGCCATGTTATGAGGAAAGGGGAATTAGAGCACCTGGTCACAACAAGAAAGCTGGATGGAAAGAGAGCACCAGGTAGACCCAGGGAGAAAATATTGGACGGACTTGCAGGGTGGCTGAAGACAGAGAGGGTGGAAGAGGTGCTTACAGCGACAGGGGATAGATTTGTATGGATTGCCATAATCACTGAAGCCATGCGGCAGGGCATATGATGATGATGATGAATGACGGAAGTTAGCTAGAATCTACTTCAGTGTTTCGTCCCTTTCATTGTTCACTGTTCTTCTGTCTCGCCATTTGCTATCTCGCCACGTGTGCACGAGCATGCTAGCGTGAAAAAACAAACAAACAACAAAACAAAACAAAACGAAACAAAAAACCCGAACAAAAAAAACAAAACAAAACAAAAAAAAACAAAAAACAAAAAAACAACAAAAAAACAACAACCGGGACTCAGTTTGATGCTTAGCTAAGTGTAAGTGCCTTTAGCTAGACGCTTTGCTAAGTGTAAGTGCATACAGCTAGACCCTTAGCTAAGTGTAAGTGCCTTCAGCTAGACCCTTAGCTAAGTATAAGTGCCTTCAGCTAGACCCTTAGCTAAGTGTAAGTGCCTTCAACTAGACGCTTAGCTAAGTGTAAGTGCCTTCAGCTAGACGCTAGCTAAGTGTAAGTGCCTTCAGCTAGACGCTTAGCTAAGTGTAAGTGCCTTCAGCTAGACGCTTTGCTAAGTGTAAGTGCCTCCAGCTTGACGCTTAGCTAAGTGTAAGTGCCTCCAGCTTGACGCTTAGGTAAGTATAAGTGCCTTCAGCTTGACGCTTAGGTAAGTGTAAGTGCCTACAGCTTGACGCTTAGCTAAGTGTAAGTGCCTTCAGCTTGACGCTTAGCTAAGTGTAAGTGCCTTCAGCTAGACGCTTTGCTAAATGTAAGTGCACGTTCTACGTTCAATCACACGTTCTACATTCAATCACACATTCTACATTCAATCACACATCTATGTTTAATTTGATTCGTTTTGAAGATCATAATCAAGCGACAGAACATGATTCCCAGTGTAATCTTTATAAGCTTTAATTCTTAACTGACACTTTGCATTGGAGAATGGTGTGGGGAGCGCTAAGGGTGGGGAAATTGAGTGGGAAGGTGGGTGGGAAATAATGTAACCCAAGTTCTGTGGGGCGTTCCATTTTTCCTCTTCGTTTGACTTCCTTATCTTCAAGGACAGCGCAAGGTTACAGAGTTTAGTTTCTAACCAGATGGTCAAACCATTTCAACAATCTCCTTTTTTTACACAAGTATTATTACGGAACAATCAGACGTTATATTTCTCAACGTCAATTGTGGTCTTTATGTGGAAATAAAACTACTGGTAAATTGTTACAATGGTGAAATGTATTTTGTATTGTCCAGAGGCTGTAAGAAAGTGCTGTTCGAACGTCTTCCTGAAAAATTTGGGGTACTTTTTCTTGTTTTGCTACATGTGATCTTGACCTTAACATTTTGTCTTCTCAGTGTAGGCATACCCCCGTTGGGATGCTGGGGACTCTTTCAGTATAAATAGCATCACCACCTTCTTGAAATAGAAATTGCTTCTTTTCTGTCACTCTCTTAATTTCTTTCGTCCTCCTTTGCTTTCTGTCATTTCGTCCTATCATTTTCTGCCTTGCTGGTCCTTTCATCTGTCTGTGTTCGATACGGTCTTATGTTGAGAGTTCCATGGTCAGCAAAGAAAACAAACGAGACAGTCTTGATGGAGGCAGGCACAAGTAGATCACTCATAAGGAAGATTAGGAAAAGACAGGCAACATTTATAGGCCATTTTATGAGGAAGGGGGATTTGAAGCACCTGGTCACAACGGGAAAGCTGGAGGGAAAGAGAGCACCAGGTAGACCCAGGGAGAGAATGCTGGACGGACTTGCGAGTGGCTGGGGACGAGGAGGGTGGGGGAGATGCTAGGGGCAACGAGAGATAGAGACAGATGGAAGTCCATGGTCGCCAACGTCATGCGGCAGGGCACCTGATGATGATGATGACGGTCTTATGTACTTTCTCTTAGGACTGACAATTGTGTACATAATTAGATGCATTTTTGGATCTAGGGAAATGAGGTATGTGGAAGCAATTTTGGGTAATTTGGACCCGTTCTTATATGATTTAGTGTCTTTAGTTATGCTTAAGTTTGTATTTAGTACATTTCTTAAATCCCTTGTGCGATACATTGGAAGGAGTGGTCAACGCCAGGGGCATGTCCTTAGATTATGTGTGCCAATGCATTGGTATGTGTACTTGATTTTCTTTCCTTTTTTTTCCCCGTTGAAGTGTTGTGTATGTTTTGAAACGGTAATGACCCTGATATGGCTCTACGCAGTCGACTGGGCTTTAAACAAAAATAACAGTGACAATCAGTTTAGGCATTCTCGAGTTCTCGACTGTCAATACACATCTTTGGCACAAATTTCGTGCAAAACTATCCAGAAACGGCTGAACAAAGCGTGCCAACACATTGTGATCGTAGACAGACAGACAGACAGACAGACAGACAGACAGAAAGACAAACAGACAGACAGTCATTCAGTCAGTCATACATACATACACACAGACATACAGACAGACAAACAGACATACAGACAGACAGACAAACAGACAGACAGACAGTCAGACAGACAAACAGACAGACAGACAGTCAGTCAGACAGACAGACAGACAGTCAGTCATACATATATACATACAGACATACAGACATACAGACAGTCAGTCAGACAGACAGACAGACAGGCAGACAGACAGACAGACAGTCAGTCAGGCAGTCATACAGACGTACAGACAGACAGGCAGACAGACAGACAGACAGGCAGGCAGACAGACAGACAATCAGTCAGACAGACAGACAGACAAAGTCAGACAGACACACAGACAGACGGACACAGACGGACAGACAGACAGTCATACAGACAGACAGACGGACACAGACGGACAGACAGTCATACAGTCATACAGACAGACAGACAAACAAACATTCATACATACATACATACAGACAGACGGACAGACAGACAGACAGACAGACAGATATTTCTCCAGGTTGATATGAAACAATCCTTCTTTATCGATTTTTCAAGGAGATGATATTACTCGTTTTCTCTCTGAAAGCGAACAGTTACACCATAGTTCTTGCCTGGATTCCCGGTCACGTTGATACTGGGGGCAATGAAATAGCTAGTTATTGTCTCGCCAGGAACGCCACAACCGAAGAGTTGTCTTCATTCTTCATTCCTCACAGAGACCTGAAACCCATTAGCACAAATTAATAGGAACACACCCCTCTGTCAAGAAGACTGAAACATCCAAACAGACAGCAGACTTTTACAAACCCAGCCACTCCTCAAATCATCATCATCATCATCATCAAGTGCCTTGCCACATGGCGTTGGCGATCACGGCCTTCCATCTGTTTCTATCCCTTGTTGCCTCAAGCACCTCTTCCACCCTCTTTGTCCTCAGCCACTTTGCAAGTCCGTCCAATATCTTCTCCCTGGGTCTACATGGAGATTTCTTTCCCTCCACTTTTCCTGTTGTGACCAGGTGCTCCAATTCCCCTTTCCTCATAAAATGGCCTATAAACTTTTCCTAATCTTCCTTAAGAATGATCTTGTGTCTGCCTCCATCAAGACTGTCTCGTTTGTTTTCTTTTCTGTCCGCGGAACTCTCCTCAAATAGCTGCCCCTATCTGTCCTTGGGAACGGCGGGGAAAAGACCGTGTTGTACAGGTACACATGGATCACACATTCTGCATTCAATCACACATTCTGCATTCAATCACACATTCTGCATTCAATCACACATTCTGCATTCAATCATACATTCTGCATTCAATCACACATTCTGCATTCAATCCCACCTTCTGCATTCAATCATACATTCTGCATTCAATCACACATTCTGCATTCAATCATACATTCTGCATTCAATCACACATTCTGCATTCAATCATACATTCTGCATTTAATCACACATTCTGCATTCAATCACACCTTCTGCATTCAATCACACCTTCTGCATTCAATCACACCTTCTGCATTCAATCACACCTTCTGCATTCAATCACACCTTCTGCATTCAATCATTCTGCATTCAATAACATTCTGCATTCAATCACACATTCTGCATTCAATCACACATTCTGCATTCAATCACACCTTCTGCATTCAATCATACATTCTGCATTCAATCATTCTGCATTCAATCACATTCTGCATTCAATCACACATTCTGCATTCAATCACACATTCTGCATTCAATCACACCTTCTGCATTCAATCACACCTTCTGCATTCAATCATACATTCTGCATTCAATAACACCTTCTGCATTCAATTCTACATTCTGCATTCAATCATTCTGCATTCAATCACACCTTCTGCATTCAATCACACATTCTGCATTCAATCATACATTCTGCATTGAATCACACCTTCTGCATTCAATCACACATTCTGCATTCAATCACACCTCTGCATTCAATCACACATTCTGCATTCAATCACACATTCTGCATTCAAACACACATTCTGCATTCAATCACACATTCTGCATTCATTCATACATTCTGCATTCAATCACACCTTCTGCATTCAATCACACCTTCTGCATTCAATCATACATTCTGCATTCAATCACACCTTCTGCATTCAATCACACCTTCTGCATTCAATCACACCTTCTGCATTCAATCATACATTCTGCATTCAATCACACATTCTGCATTCAATCACACCTTCTGCATTCAATCACACGTTCTGCATTCAATCATAGATTCTGCATTCAATCACACCTCCTGCATTCAATCATACATTCTGCATTCAATCACACATTCTGCATTCAATCACACCTTCTGCATTCAATCACACATTCAGCATTCAATCACACATTCTGCATTCAATCACACATTCTGCATTCAATCATACATTCTGCATTCAATCACACATTCTGCATTCAATCACACCTTCTGCATTCAATCACACATTCTGCATTCAATCACACATTCTGCATTCAATCACACATTCTGTATTCAATCACACATTCTGCATTCAATCACACCTTCTGTATTCAATCACACATTCTGCATTCAATCACACCTGAATTTAATCACACATTCTGTATTCAATCACACATTCTGCATTCAATCACACATTCTGCATTCAATCACACATTCTGTTTTGAATCACACCTTCTGCATTCAATCACACCTTCTGCATTCAATCACACCTTCTGCATTCAATCACACATTCTGTTTTGAATCACACATTCTGCATTCAATCACACATTCTGCATTCAATCACACATTCTGCATTCAATCACACATTCTGCATTCAATCACACCTTCTGCATTCAATCACACATTCTGCATTCAATCACACATTCTGCATTCAATCACACCTTCTGCATTCAATCACACCTTCTGCATTCAATCATACATTCTGCATTCAATCATACATTCTGAATTCAATCACACATTCTGCATTCAATCACACATTCTGCATTGAATCATACCTTCTGCATTCAATCATACATTCTGCATTCAATCATACATTCTGAATTCAATCACACATTCTGCATTCAATCACACCTTCTGTTTTGAATCACACATTCTGCATTCAATCACACATTCTGCATTCAATCATGCATTCTGTATTCAATCATACATTCTGTATTCAATCACACATTCTGCATTCAATCATACCTTCTGCATTCAATCATACATTCTGCATTCAATCACACATTCTGCATTCAATCACACCTTCTGCATTCAATCACACATTTTCCATTCAATCATACATTCTGCATTCAATCACACATTCTGCATTCAATCACACATTCTGCATTCAATCACACATTCTGCATTCAATCACACCTTCTGCATTCAATCATACATTCTGCATTCAATCACACAATTTTCCATTCAATCATACATTCTGCATTCAATCACACATTCTGCATTCAATCACACATTCTGCATTCAAAGACACATTCTGCATTCAATCAGTTTGCATTCAATCACACATTCTGCATTCAATCACACCTTCTGCATTCAATCATACATTCTGTATTCAATCATTCTACATTCAATCATTCTGCATTCAATCACACATTCTGCATTCAATCATACATTCTGCATTCAATCACACATTCTGCATTCAATCACACATTCTGCATTCAATCACACATTCTGCATTCAATCACACATTCTGTGTTCAATCATTCTACATTCAATCATTCTGCATTCAATCACACATTATGCTTTCAATCACACATTCTGCTTTCAATTACACATTCTGCATTCAATCACACATTCTGTGTTCAATCACACATTATGCTTTCAATCACACATTCTGCTTTCAATTACACATTCTGCATTCAATCATACATTCTGCTTTCAATTACACATTCTGCATTCAATCACACATTATGCTTTCAATCACACATTCTGCTTTCAATTACACATTCTGCATTCAATCACACATTCTGCATTCAATCACACATTATGCTTTCAATCACACATTCTGCTTTCAATTACACATTCTGCATTCAATCACACATTATGCTTTCAATCACACATTCTGCTTTCAATTACACATTCTGCATTCAATCACACATTCTGCATTCAATCACACATTATGCTTTCAATTACACATTCTGCATTCAATCATACATTCTGCTTTCAATTACACATTCTGCATTCAATCACACATTCTGCTTTCAATTACACATTCTGCATTCAATCACACATTATGCTTTCAATTACACATTCTGCATTCAATCATACATTCTGCTTTCAATTACACATTCTGCATTCAATCACACATTATGCTTTCAATTACACATTCTGCATTCAATCACACATTCTGCTTTCAATTACACATTCTGCATTCAATCACACATTCTGCTTTCAATTACACATTCTGCATTCAATCACACATTCTACTTTCAATTACACATTCTGCATTCAATCACACATTCTGCTTTCAATTACACATTCTGCATTCAATCACACATTCTGCTTTCAATTACACATTCTGCATTCAATCATACATTCTGCTTTCAATCACACATTCTGCTTTCAATTACACATTCTGCATTCAATCACACATTCTGCTTTCAATTACACATTCTGCATTCAATCACACATTCTGCTTTCAATTACACATTCTGCATTCAATCACACATTCTGCTTTCAATTACACATTCTGCATTCAATCACACATTCTGCTTTCAATTACACATTCTGCATTCAATCACACATTCTGCTTTCAATTACACATTCTGCATTCAATCACACATTCTGCTTTCAATTACACATTCTGCATTCAATCACACATTCTGCTTTCAATCATACATTCTGCATTCAATCATACATTCTGCATTCAATCATACATTCTGCATTCAATCATACCTTTAAACAGGAAAAAGCACCAAGGTGTACATATATATCTGTATGATGAACTACTCAGAACCAAACACCTGACTGGATACGGTGTGAGACATACATGTACCACTACACAGCACTCCTTGAGGACCCTCTCCAAAGGTGATCCTGCAGTTGTAGTTTTTGTGTGTTTGTTTTTATCTCATGTGATCGTACTATGGGGACATTTTTTATATAATTAATAATTACAATATTTATATAGCGCAAAATCTTGATAAAATCAAATCTAAGCGCTGAAACAGACACACACGCACGCACACACATACACGCACGCACACACACACACACACACACACACACACACACACACACACACACACACACACACACACACACACACACACACACGCACATGGCTATAAATGGGGAGAAAGAATAAAAGCAATGGAAAATTATAGACAGCATATCATATACAATTATATATTACAATGCGATTCCCCTCCGAGTGGAGACAGGCTGCAGAGGGGGTTGAGTGAGGTCAGGATTTTATGCAGAGGAGAAAAGGTGAGTTTTGAGAGCGGACTTGAAGAAGACAAAAGTAGGTTGCTGACGGACTGAGAGAGGAAGTTTGTTCCAGGAGAGTGGACCAGAAACAGAGAAGGCTCGTGGACCATAGTTATTGAGCTTAGTGCGTGGAAAGCGAAAAGTCAGAGGATCGGAGGCAGAGCGGAGGGTACGTGAGGGAAGATAGATCTCAAGTAGGCTTGACAGGTAATCGGGGTCTGCGTTGTTGAGGCTTTTGTTGCACATGGTGTCTAGTTTGTACTGTATGCGCTTTGATACAGGGAGCCAGTGAAGTTGTGCCAGGAGAGGAGATATGTGGTCAGCTTTTTTCTTTTAAATGCCTTCAATGCACCCTTTACATCGTTGACAGGTGATCAGGAAGCTGCTGTTACAACTCCACTGGAACTACATCGCCATCATCTTCACTGACGACAAGTACGGAGAAGAAGCTGCCACTGCCCTGCTGCAGGAAGTAGAGCTGCACAGCATCTGTGTGCCTGTGTTCGCTTCTGTTCCAATGGACACCACTCACATCGGGTTCACCAACGCCCTAAGTGACATTGTAGACAAACTGAACGGGCATTCCCTGGCTGGAGTCAGCAGTGCTGTGAGAGGGGCTGTCTTCATCGGCGGTCACAAACAAGCCCAGCAGTTTGCAGCCAAACTGGACAGGCTGGCCACTTTCGTAGAGGTAACTTAGTGACAGTGTAACAGGTGTTACAGTATGTGGCCAGACTAGATAGAAACTTTCGTAGAGGTAGTTTAGTGACAGTGTAACAGGTGTTACAGTATGTGGCCAGACTAGATAGAAACTTTCGTAGAGGTAATTTAGTGATAGTGTAACAGGTGTTACACTTTGTGGCCAGGCTAGATAGAAACTTTCGTAGAGGTAATTTAGTGACAGTGTAACAGGTGTTACAGTTTATGGCCAGACTAGATAGAAACTTTCGTAGAGGTAACTTAGTGACAGTGTAACATGTGTTACAGTTGTGGCCAGACTAGATAGAAACTTTCGTAGAGGTAACTTAGTGACAGTGTAACATGTGTTACAGTTGTGGCCAGACTAGATAGAAACTTTCGTAGAGGTAACTTAGTGACTGTGTAACATGTGTTACAGTTGTGGCCAGACTAGATAGAAACTTTCGTAGTGGTAATTCAGTGATAGTGTAACAGGTGTTACACTTTGTGGCCAGACTAGATAGGATGGCCACTGTCGTAGAGGTAATTTAGTGATAGTGTAACAGGTGTTACACTTTGTGGCCAGACTAGATAGGATGGCCACTTTCGTAGAGGTAATTTAGTGACAGTGTAACATGTGTTACAGTTTATGGCCAGACTAGATAGAAACTTTCGTAGAGGTAATTTAATGACAGTGTAACATGTGTTACAGTTTATGGCCAGACTAGACAGAAACTTTCGTAGAGGTAATTTAGTGACAGTGTAACATGTGTTACAGTTTATGGCCAGACTAGACTGAAACTTTCGTAGAGGTAACTTAGTGACAGTGTAACAGGTGTTACAGTTTATGGCCAGGCTAGATAGAAAGTTTCGTAGAGGTAATTTAGTGACAGTGTAACAGGCGTTACACTTTATGGCCAGACTAGATAGGATGGCCATTTTCGTAGAGGTAATCTAGTGACAGTGTAACAGGTGTTACAGTATGTGGCCAGACTAGATAGAAAATTTCGTAGAGGTAATTTAATGACAGTGTAACAAGTGTTCTTCCTCTTTCCTTCGTCCAGACGGCAGATGCACATCGGAAATAGCTGTCAGAATCAGCCAAGCCAAAACAGCATTCAAGAAGATGACAAGCATTCTTACCATCACATGCCTATCAATTAACATCAGAAAGAGAGTCCTTGAATGTTATATAGAACCAATACTGTTATACGGATGCGAGGCGTGGACAGTCAGCAAGCAAAGCCAGAGCAAGATTGAGGCAGCCGAGATGCGGTTTCTCAGAAGAATGTTGGAAGTCCATGGTCGCCAACGCCATGCGGCAGGGCACCTGATGATGATGATGATGATGTAACAGGTGTTACACTATGTGGTCAGACTAGACAGGATGGCCACTTTCGTAGAAGTAACTTAGTGATAGTGTAATGTCTGGCCAATCCGTCCACACTTTATCATAGGCTCGTTCTTTTCATACAGCCATGGCCTCGAAGTCTCGTGTCTCGAATTCATTTCCACCTTGCACCATAAAAGGTTGGCTTGTTCACTCCCCGTCTCCATGCTCCAGTCACTGTGGTGCTGCCTGTCTTTCTCAGGTCTCCATCCACTCTTATGGCACGACCTCTGCCAACACATAAGGCTGTCTGCAGACTTTAGGGAGTCTTCCAGATAATTACTTTCAGATTTGGGTGGAGCGCATATGGGGTTGTCCGACTGTGATGAATCCATCTTGAACCAATTCCAGACCCCAGGTTAAAAGACAAATTTATCGATATTTCTCCGTTGTCAATGTAAGAATGAAACCACTGGAGGAGAAAAAGCTTAAACTAGACATATGAATTGTGTAGTTGTCTTTTTTTTTTTTGACTCTCCAAATTTAATTTGATATTTTGTGCTTCAACATTGAATTTTAATTGTTTCAGGTAGTTTCCTTCACATATTTAAGTTCTGTCTTCTTGTTGTTTTATTGCATCTAGTGTGAAACTACGGATCGTTTGTTTTCAGCGCATTTATGTCACCGCATAAACAGAAAAGATACATTATTTCTTTCAGATCATTTTCTCGGAAGCTCTCGGGCTGCAGTTGTCTGCTGTGAAGAAAGACAACACGGACACGGTGATCGGCGTGGCCAAGGGAGCTCTGACGGTGACCCCTATGTACAGAGAAGTACCGGAGTTCAGACAGGCGTGGAACGAGCTGTGGGTGGACTGTTCTGACCTTCCCTCTGAAGTGACCAACAACACCTGGCTGACAGGTGTGAAGAACAGGTATTCTGGTGACTGCACTCAGCTTCTACTGGAGGACACAGAACAGATGCTCTTCACCTGGTACCATATCCAAGCGGCCGCCATGTTGGCAGCTGCCATCAAGTCTGTGCATTCTGAGGTCTGTGGAAATGTTCCTGGACCCTGTCCTGGCTTCCTAAGTCGTGTTAAAAACTACGAACACATCAAAAACATCTGGAGGTCAGGGCTGAATCTGGAAGCTGAGTTTAGAAGCGTCACCAGCAGTTTTATTGGCATGAGGAACATCAGTTTTAATGACAGGGGAGAGGTCGTCACCAGCACCACACACGCCGTTTATGAGGTTCATAACATCCGTACCTGTTTGGAGGGTGATCAGTTTTGTTTTGTGAAGGTGAGTTTGATTTGGTTTTCCCTGTCTCGGATCCAGGTGTCCTTGATTTTTTTTTTATTTAGGTGGGTGCGATTGTTAAGTGGCGCCACACTTCTAATAAAATCCTGTGTTCGATCCATCTGGACATGTCCGCTTAGTGGACAGAGGGGGGGGGGGGGAGGGGAGATTTTTCTGATCGTCCAAGACAACATGTGTGCAGACCTGACAGTGCCTAAACTCTCTTCGTGTGTATGCACACCCAGGGAGAACAGTGGCAGAATGGTTCAGACGTTCGCCTGTCAATAACTAAACTCGAGGTTCCAGGGTTCGCTCCCCGTAGAGGCCTCGACTTTCCTCCTCAGTTTGACTGGAAAATCAAACTGAACGTCTAGTTCTTCGGAAGGGGACGAAAAACGAGTCGAACCCGTGTGCCTTCTGGCTGAGCACGCTTAAGATCCCACGGCTGTCGAAAATCGTAAAGAGCAGGGCTTTACCTGGCTGCCTTTGTATAAAACATTGGAGAGACAGGTTGATTTCCCAGGTCCCACCCCTTGAAGCCTTCTTGCCTTTCTGAAGTCTTAGTAAAAGAATGTGAGTGTGAATATGAATTTGAAGCGAGGGAGAGGGTATGGGCGCCACCCTCGTGGTGCTGGCCCCGGGAATAGTTTAGGTCTCTGCCACCTCACTCCCCTACGACCCCAGGGTCACGGAACTGTCTAGGTAGGACCTCAGGACCTGGCCAGCTCATGGGTTTATGTGCAGGCTTAAGGCGTGTGCCGTGATCATTCTGGATCTTCTCCATCGCATGGGCACCTGTGACATTGGTGCATGGTTGTATTAAATAGGCGTTCTTATTCTTTGTGTGTGTGTATGTGTGTGTGTGTGTGTGTGTGTGTGTGTGTGTGTGTGTGTGTGTGTGTGTGTGTGTGTGTGTGTGTGTGTTTTAGGTTCTAGAATGATAATCAATCCTTCCGCCATAATAGGGTGCATTGTTTCTGTAAAGTGACCTTGATGATGATTTCATCTAACGCTGCTTCTTTATGTTCACACACTCATCATCATCATCATCATCATCATCATCATCAGGTGCCCTGCCGCATAGCGTTGGCGATCATGGACTTCCGTCTGCCTCTATCTCTCGTTGCCCCTAGCATCTCCCCCACCCTCTTCGTCCCCAGCCACTCTGCAAGTCCGTCCAGCATTTTCTGTTTCTTTCCAGCATCAGTGTTCACACACTATCAATGTGCAAACTGATACTGAGATAGTCACAATCTTTGGTGCTCTTGTCCAAGATTTGATAATGAGAAATATCCATAGGACAGAGAGAGCGAGCGAGCGAGCGAGCGAGAGAGAGAGAGAGAGAGAGAGAGAGAGAGAGAGAGAGAGAGAGAGAGAGAGAAACTGGACTATTGTTATGGCAGACTTGACTATTGTTAGCCAGACTTGACTATTGTTATGACAGACTTGACTATTGTTATGACAGACTTGAGATGAGACATTGTGACATTGTTATGTCAAAATGACTATTGTTATGGCAAGACTTGACTAATTGTTATGGAGACTTGATATTGTTATGGAGACTTGTATTGGTCTATGGCAGGACTTGATATTGTTTAGGCAGACTTGGCTTATTGTATGGCAGACTTGTATTGTTAGGCAGACTGAGTATTGTTATGGCAGACTTGTAATGTTTGCTGACATTGTTCTTTTATGGCAGACTGACATTGTTATGGCAGCAGTTGGTTATTGTTTTGCTAGACTTTGACTATTGTTATGGCAGACTTGGTTATTGTTATGGCAGACTTGATATTGTTATGGATGACTTGGTTTTTGTTTATGGAAGACTTGACATTGTTATGGCACACTTGGTTATTGTTAGGGAAAGGACTTGACTATGTTATGGCAGACTTGGTTATTGTTATGCAGATTGACTATTTATGCAGACTTGACTATTGTTATGGTAGACTTGCGCTATTGTTATGGCAGATTGACTATGTTAGGCAGACTTGACTATGTTGCAGACTTGACTATTGTAGGGCCAGCATTGCATTTTGTGTTGAAGACTTGATTTTTGTTTATGGTAGACTGACTATTGTTATGCAGACTTACTATTGTAGGCAGACTTAACTATTGTATGACAGACTGACTATTGTTATGGAGACTTATCAATTGTATGAGCAACTTGACTATGGTTATGGAAGACTTGGCTATTGTTATGCAGACTTGACATGTTATGGCAGAGCTTGACTAATTGTTATGGCAGACTTGACTATGTATGAGAGACAGAAAACTTGGCTATTGTTATGGCAGACTTGACTATTGTTATGGCAGACTTGACTATTGTTATGGCAACTTGACTATTGTTATGGCAGACTTGACTATTGTTATGGACAGACTTGACTATTGTTATGGCAGACTTGCTATTGTTATGACAGACTTGACTATTGTTATGGAAGACTTGACTATTGTTAGGGACAGACTTGACTATTGTTATGGCAGACTTGACTATTGTTATGGCAGACTTGATATTGTTATGGCAGACTTGCTATTGTTATGGCAGACTTGACTATTGTTATGGCAGACTTGGCTATTGTTATGGACAGACTTGACTATTGTTATGGAAGACTTGACTATTGTTATGACAGACTTGACTATTGTTATGGCAGACTTGACTATTGTTATGGCAGACTTGACTATTGTTATGGCAGACTTGACTGTTGTTTGGCAGACTTGGACTTTTGTTATGGCAGACTTGACTATTGTTATGGCAGACTTGGTATTGTTATGACAGACTTGACTATTGTTATGGCAGACTTGGCTATGTTATGGCAGACTTGGCTATTGTTATGGCAGACTTGGTATTGTTATGGCAGACTTGACTATTGTTATGGAAGACATGACTATTGTTATGACAGACTTGACTATTGTTTGCAGACTTGACTATTGTTATGGCAGACTTGACTATTGTTATGGCAGACTTGACTTATTGTTATGACAGACTTGACTATTGTTATAACAGACTTGACTATTGTTAATACAGACTTGACTATTGTTATGACAGACTTGGACTATTGTTATGACAGACTTGATATTGTTATGACAGACTTGACTATGTTATGACAGACTTGACTATTGTTATGCAGACTTGACTATTGTTATGACAGACTTGGATTATTGTTATGACAGACTTGACTATTGTTATGCAGACTTGACTATTGTTATGCAGACTTGACTATTGTTATGACAGACTTGTTATTGTTATGACAGACTTGTTATTGTTATGGCAGACTTGACTATTGTTATGACAGACTTGACTATTGTTATGACAGACTTGACTATTGTTATGACAGACTTGGTATTGTTATGACAGACTTGGTTATTGTTATGGCAGACTTGACTATTGTTATGACAGACTTGACTATTGTTATGACAGACTTGACTATTGTTATGACAGACTTGGTTATTGTTATGACAGACTTGACTATTGTTATGGCAGACTTGACTATTGTTATGACAGACTTGACTATTGTTATGACAGACTTGGTTATTGTTATGACAGACATGACTATTGTTATGACAGACTTGACTATTGTTATGGCAGACTTGACTATTGTTATGGCAGACTTGACTATTGTTATGACAGACTTGGCTATTGTTATGGCAGACTTGACTATTGTTATGGCAGACTTGACTATTGTTCTGGCAAACTTGACTATTGTTATGGCAGACTTGACTATTGTTATGGCAGACTTGACTATTGTTATGGCAGACTTGGCTATTGTTATGACAGACTTGACTATTGTTATGGAAGACTTGACTATTGTTATGACAGACTTGACTATTGTTATGGCAGACTTGACTATTGTTATGGCAGACTTGACTATTGTTATGGCAGACTTGGCTATTGTTATGGCAGACTTGACTATTGTTATGGCAGACTTGGCTATTGTTATGACAGACTTGACTATTGTTATGGAAGACTTGACTATTGTTATGACAGACTTGACTATTGTTATGGCAGACTTGACTATTGTTATGGCAGACTTGACTATTGTTATGGCAGACTTGACTGTTGTTTTGGCAGACTTGACTTTTGTTATGGCAGACTTGACTATTGTTATGGCAGACTTGGCTATTGTTATGACAGACTTGACTATTGTTATGGCAGACTTGGCTATGTTATGGCAGACTTGGCTATTGTTATGGCAGACTTGGTTATTGTTATGGCAGACTTGACTATTGTTATGGAAGACATGACTATTGTTATGACAGACTTGACTATTGTTATGGCAGACTTGACTATTGTTATGGCAGACTTGACTATTGTTAATACAGACTTGACTATTGTTATGACAGACTTGACTATTGTTATGACAGACTTGACTATTGTTAATACAGACTTGACTATTGTTATGACAGACTTGGTTATTGTTATGACAGACTTGTTATTGTTATGACAGACTTGACTATTGTTATGACAGACTTGACTATTGTTATGACAGACTTGACTATTGTTATGACAGACTTGGTTATTGTTATGACAGACTTGACTATTGTTATGGCAGACTTGACTATTGTTATGACAGACTTGACTATTGTTATGACAGACTTGGTTATTGTTATGACAGACTTGGTTATTGTTATGGCAGACTTGACTATTGTTATGACAGACTTGACTATTGTTATGACAGACTTGACTATTGTTATGACAGACTTGGTTATTGTTATGACAGACTTGACTATTGTTATGGCAGACTTGACTTTTGTTATGACAGACTTGACTATTGTTATGACAGACTTGACTATTGTTATGACAGACTTGGTTATTGTTATGGCAGACTTGACTATTGTTATGACAGACTTGACTATTGTTATGACAGACTTGACTATTGTTATGACAGACTTGACTATTGTTATGGCAGACTTGACTATTGTTATGACAGACTTGACTATTGTTATGACAGACTTGGTTATTGTTATGACAGACTTGACTATTGTTATGACAGACTTGGTTATTGTTATGACAGACTTGACTATTGTTATGACAGACTTGGTTATTGTTATGACAGACTTGGTTATTGTTATGACAGACTTGACTATTGTTATGGCAGACTTGACTATTGTTATGACAGACTTGACTATTGTTATGAAGACTTGGTTATTGTTATGACAGACTTGGTTATTGTTATGGCAGACTTGACTATTGTTATGACAGACTTGACTATTGTTATGACAGACTTGACTATTGTTATGACAGACTTGGTTATTGTTATGACAGACTTGACTATTGTTATGGCAGACTTGACTATTGTTATGACAGACTTGACTATTGTTATGACAGACTTGGTTATTGTTATGACAGACATGACTATTGTTATGACAGACTTGACTATTGGTATGACAGACTTGACTATTGTTATGACAGACTTGACTATTGTTATGACAGACTTGACTATTGTTATGACAGACTTGGTTATTGTTATGACAGACTTGGTTATTGTTATGACAGACTTGGTTATTGTTATGACAGACTTGACTATTGTTATGACAGACTTGACTATTGTTATGACAGACGTGGTTATTGTTATGACAGACTTGACTATTGTTATGGCAGACTTGACTATTGTTATGACAGACTTGACTATTGTTATGACAGACTTGGCTATTGTTATGGCAGACTTGACTATTGTTATGGCAGACTTGACTATTGTTATGGCAGACTTGACTATTGTTATGACAGACTTGGCTATTGTTATGGCAGACTTGACTATTGTTATGGCAGACTTGACTATTGTTCTGGCAAACTTGACTATTGTTATGGCAGACTTGACTATTGTTATGGCAGACTTGACTATTGTTATGGCAGACTTGGCTATTGTTATGACAGACTTGACTATTGTTATGGAAGACTTGACTATTGTTATGACAGACTTGACTATTGTTATGGCAGACTTGACTATTGTTATGGCAGACTTGACTATTGTTATGGCAGACTTGGCTATTGTTATGGCAGACTTGACTATTGTTATGGCAGACTTGGCTATTGTTATGACAGACTTGACTATTGTTATGGAAGACTTGACTATTGTTATGACAGACTTGACTATTGTTATGGCAGACTTGACTATTGTTATGGCAGACTTGACTATTGTTATGGCAGACTTGACTATTGTTATGGCAGACTTGACTGTTGTTTTGGCAGACTTGACTTTTGTTATGGCAGACTTGACTATTGTTATGGCAGACTTGGCTATTGTTATGACAGACTTGACTATTGTTATGGCAGACTTGGCTATGTTATGGCAGACTTGGCTATTGTTATGGCAGACTTGGTTATTGTTATGGCAGACTTGACTATTGTTATGGAAGACATGACTATTGTTATGACAGACTTGACTATTGTTATGGCAGACTTGACTATTGTTATGGCAGACTTGACTATTGTTATGGCAGACTTGACTATTGTTATGACAGACTTGACTATTGTTATGACAGACTTGACTATTGTTAATACAGACTTGACTATTGTTATGACAGACTTGGTTATTGTTATGACAGACTTGGTTATTGTTATGACAGACTTGACTATTGTTATGACAGACTTGACTATTGTTATGACAGACTTGACTATTGTTATGACAGACTTGGGTTATTGTTATGACAGACTTGACTATTGTTATGGCAGACTTGACTATTGTTATGACAGACTTGACTATTGTTATGACAGACTTGGTTATTGTTATGACAGACTTAGTTATTGTTATGGCAGACTTGACTATTGTTATGACAGACTTGACTATTGTTATGACAGACTTGACTATTGTTATGAAAGACTTGGTTATTGTTATGACAGACTTGACTATTGTTATGGCAGACTTGACTATTGTTATGACAGACTTGACTATTGTTATGACAGACTTGACTATTGTTATGACAGACTTGGTTATTGTTATGGCAGACTTGACTATTGTTATGACAGACTTGACTATTGTTATGACAGACTTGACTATTGTTATGACAGACTTGACTATTGTTATGGCAGACTTGACTATTGTTATGACAGACTTGACTATTGTTATGACAGACTTGGTTATTGTTATGACAGACTTGACTATTGTTATGACAGACTTGGTTATTGTTATGACAGACTTGACTATTGTTATGACAGACTTGGTTATTGTTATGACAGACTTGGTTATTGTTATGACAGACTTGACTATTGTTATGGCAGACTTGACTATTGTTATGACAGACTTGACTATTGTTATGAAGACTTGGTTATTGTTATGACAGACTTGGTTATTGTTATGGCAGACTTGACTATTGTTATGACAGACTTGACTATTGTTATGACAGACTTGGTTATTGTTATGACAGACTTGGTTATTGTTATGACAGACTTGACTATTGTTATGGCAGACTTGACTATTGTTATGACAGACTTAACTATTGTTATGACAGACTTGGTTATTGTTATGACAGACTTGGTTATTGTTATGGCAGACTTGACTATTGTTATGACAGACTTGACTATTGTTATGACAGACTTGACTATTGTTATGACAGACTTGACTATTGTTATGACAGACTTGACTATTGTTATGACAGACTTGACTATTGTTATGACAGACTTGGTTATTGTTATGACAGACTTGACTATTGTTATGGCAGACTTGACTATTGTTATGACAGACTTGACTATTGTTATGACAGACTTGACTATTGTTATGACAGACTTGGTTATTGTTATGACAGACTTGGTTATTGTTATGGCAGACTTGACTATTGTTATGGCAGACTTGACTATTGTTATGGCAGACTTGACTATTGTTATGGGAGACTTGACTATTGTTATGACAGACATGACTATTGTTATGACAGACTTGACTATTGTTATGACAGACTTGACTATTGTTATGGCAGACTTGACTATTGTAATGACAGACTTGACTATTGTTATGACAGACTTGACTATTGTTATGACAGACTTGACTATTGTTATGACAGACTTGGTTATTGTTATGACAGACTTGACTATTGTTATGACAGACTTGGTTATTGTTATGACAGACTTGGTTATTGTTATGACAGACTTGACTATTGTTATGGCAGACTTGACTATTGTTATGACAGACTTGGTTATTGTTATGACAGACTTGACTATTGTTATGACAGACTTGGTTATTGTTATGGCAGACTTGGTTATTGTTATGGCAGACTTGGTTATTGTTATGACAGACTTGGTTATTGTTATGACAGACTTGACTATTGTTATGGCAGACTTGACTATTGTTATGACAGACTTGACTATTGTTATGACAGACTTGGTTATTGTTATGACAGATTTGGTTATTGTTATGACAGACTTGGTTATTGTTATGACAGACTTGACTATTGTTATGACAGACTTGACTATTGTTATGACAGACTTGACTATTGTTATGACAGACTTGACTATTGTTATGACAGACTTGACTATTGTTATGACAGACTTGGTTATTGTTATGACAGACTTGACTATTGTTATGGCAGACTTGACTATTGTTATGACAGACTTGACTTTTGTTATGACAGACTTTGTTATTGTTATGGTAGACTTGGTTATTGTTATGACAGACTTGGTTATTGTTATGACAGACTTGGTTATTGTTATGACAGACTTGGTTATTGTTATGACAGACTTGACTATTGTTATGGCAGACTTGACTATTGTTACGACAGACTTGACTATTGTTACGACAGACTTGACTATTGTTATGACAGATTTGGTTATTGTTATGACAGACTTGGTTATTGTTATGACAGACTTGACTATTGTTATGGCAGACTTGACTATTGTTATGGAAGACTTGGCTTTTGTTATGGAAGACTTTAAGTTCAAATCATTTTCCCAAATCATTATTCTTTCGTTTAACTGAAGGTTGGTTATATTTTGACAGTGTGGACATATATAATTTGAACATCATTCCAGAATGATTGAATGTGTTCACAGTTGAATAGCGCATGTGTTATATATGTTATATTCTTTATGACATAAAGTATAGAAGTTAAATTGCACGAGATGGATTTTTTTCATAATGGTATTTGTTGGTAGGATACGATCGAGTATTCCTATTTGAAACCATTTTAGTTTTACTTATTGAGCCCTATATCCATTTATTGTTAATATCATCAACAGCAAAAACAGCATCAGACTAATTCTATTTCTTATTCGAAACCTCTCTGCGTTCGCATTTCTTAAAAATTAGTTGGCATTGTTGACAGCATTGTACACTTTGGACAAAAATGGTCACAGGTGGGGACCTACACAGACGGCCGGGTCTCTGTGAACGAAGCCATCATGTATGGCTATGACTCTGCCGGCAACCCCCAGCCCTGGACTGACGTGGACAAAGCGCAGTGTGGCGCCAACACCGACTGTCTGGAATGCATCCCCAGGAAACTGTGTGACGCCACCCTGGTCATTCCGGGTGATTTCTACTTTGTGGCTGTGGCCCCTGTGCATTCCCGTGACCCTGACGATCCTTTGGAGTGTGGAAATCCCCGGGCCAACCTTGGGGCGGACTTTGTGCAGGTAGATGGTCAGTCTTTCGCGGTTGAATTTCCAAAATGGTAGCAGTCATTTTTATCAATATCGGCATGGTCGATTGTTATTTAAAACCGACGCATTGTTCTGTCTTGTTAATCTTTCGTGTAGGTATTAAGTATGAAGAGAAACGTCTTGTTAATCTTTCATGTGAGTATTAAGTATGAAAAGAAACGTCTTGTTAATTTTTCATGTAAGTATTAAGTATGAAGAGAAATGTCTTGTTAATCTTTCATGTAAGTATTAAGTATGAAGAGAAACGTCTTGTTAATCTTTCATGTAAGTATTAAATATGAAGAGAAACGTCTTGTTAATCTTTCATGTAGGTATTAAGTCTGAAGAGAAACGTCTTGTTAATCTTTCATGTAGGTATTAAGTATGAAGAGAAAAATGATCGAAAGTGAATGCTAAAAATAGTTTTTCCTCTCCATCGTTCGTGATGTTCTAATTGTTTGATTTTTGCCTATGGTTACAGAGGTTCCCTCCTAACATAATCAAAGAATTTTTATAAAAAAATATCAACTGATATGTATCGTTTTCATGATCGATGATAAAGTAAATTTTGAGTACATAGTTTTGATGAATTGTCAATACACAGACGTAAGTGTTTTGGAAATTATTTGGTATACTGTTCCTGTCAACTAAGTCACATAACTCTTGAGAGTCACGGAGTTATCTCCCATGTAGAATTTCTCAAACCCAACACAGTTTGCGCTACCCATTCAGCTAGCATAGACGCAGCCACAAAGCAAAAAGTGGTAAGCTCAGAACATTCCTTAACTCTTGAGAGTCACGGAGTTATCTCCCATGTAGAATTTCTCAAACCCAACACAGTTTGCGCTACCCATTCAGCTAGCATAGACGCAGCCACAAAGCATCAAGTGGTAAGCTCAGAACATTCCTTAACTCTTGAGAGTCACGGAGTTATCTCCCATGTAGAATTTCTCAAACCCAACACAGCTTGCGCTACCCATTCATCTAGCATAGACGCAGCCACAAAGCATCAAGTGGTAAGCTCAGAACATTCCTGTGTTATTATTATAGCATCACGACGTTCATTTCGTCTCTCCAACACGCTTCCAAAGGAACCAAAACTGACATTACGATGAAAGCAGGACTTGAATACCAACAGAGAGTGTGGAAGTATTTTTTTTTGTAACAATGCTATAATAATGTGACAGTGGGGCTGACAGTCGTCGGCCTCTTTACATCTCAGGAGATGACAGTCTGCACCAGGAGGCGTTGTGGTCATCACGTGCACTTTCTGCTGTGGCTGTGCAGGCCGATTCTTGAGTGGCAATCTCTGTCACATCTGCCATATACAAATTGAGTCGCTATTGTCTGGTTTCTGGAACGTTGCTTGCGAAGAGCCCTTTTCTCATCTGCGCTTTCTGCTCTCCTCCTCTCCGCATTCACAACGCCTTGCTGAACGGCTGTCCGCCACGCTGCCCTGTCTTCCGCCAGAGTCTCCCAAGAGCCTGGGTCAATCCCTGAGCTTCTAAGGTCCCTTTTGCATGCGTCTACAAAGCGTAGCTGTGGGCGTCCTGGAGTTCGCTTCCGGTTTACCAGTTCGCCGTAGAGAACGTCTTTTGGTATGCGTCCATCCTCCATTCGACGCACATGGCCAAGCCAGCGTAGTCGGCGTTGGCTTAGAAGGGCAAAGATGGTCAGCGTAGGCTTAAAACCGGTATCTGCTACTCTCCGTGTTGTGTCGATGCTGTGTTACCAGCGAAGCTGGAGTGACCTCTCCAGGTGCAGGCCTGGGCAAGTGAATATGGAGGACGAGCTGTTGCCCATGCAGCAGATCCCCCCTCTCCTCGCCACTAGTAGAATGCAGGGGAAAGATGATTAGTAAAAGGCGAAACATTTTCTCGATAGTTGAAGAAAAACCAGAGGGGCTGACAGTGATGATGCTGTAAAGCTCCTGTTAGGATTGAAACTGTGCGACAGGGCTGTATTCTACGCTGGCCTTCATCATACACGTTGGAGACATCTTGAAACACTGAAACTGAAACTTGAGTTGTCAGCTAAGTGTTTCAAAGGTTACATCCTCCTGACCCTCCTTTCTGCTCCTGAGTTCAAGACCTCGTCAACGCATAGGGTTTTGCGCAGGACGAGGAAATCAGCCAGATAACTGCTGACAGATTTGAGTGGAGCGCATATGGAATTATCCCAGTGTGATGAACCTGTCTTGAGCAAACACCAAACTCCAAAGTCTCATAGTATGTCGTGGCGCGAACCAGGCCTTGGGAGATACAGGCACCTGCGGTATTTGATTGTG
>JAPXFY010000013.1:86944276-86949276 GCA_030674185.1 Monoplex corrugatus | reverse complement strand
AGACTGTCTCGTTTGTTTTCTTTGCTGTCCATGGAATTCTCAACATTCTTCTTAGAAACCACATCTCGGCTGCCTCAATTTTGCTCTGGCTTTGTTTGTTGACTGTGAGGACTCTTTCAGTATAAATAGTATCCCCCACATCCCCACTGTCTGGAAATTCTGTGTTAGGTATTACCTCTTTTCTGTCACTCTCTTTGTCTCTTTCTTGCTCCTTTGCTTTCTGTCATTTCTTCCTATCATTTTCTGCCTTCCTGGTCCATTCATCGGTATGTGTTCTATAAAGCCTGACATACTTTCTTTTAGGATTGACAATTAGGTACATCTGTTAAGTGCTTTTTTGGCTCTAGAAAAAGCAACCATTAGGTGTATCTGTTAAGTGCTTTTTTTGGCTATAGAAAAAGTAACCATTGGGTATATCTGTTAAGTGCTGTTTTGGCTCTAGAAAAAGCAACCATTAGGTGTATCTGTTAAGTGCTGTTTTGGCTATAGAAAAAGTAACCATTAGGTGTATCTGTTAAGTGCTTTTTTGGCTCTAGAAAAAGTAACCATTAGGTATATCTGTTAAGAGCTGTTTTTGGCTCTAGAAAAAGTAACCATTAGGTGTATCTGTTAAGTGCTGTTTTGGCTATAGAAAAAGTAACCATTAGGTGTATCTGTTAAGTGCTGTTTTGGCTCTAGAAAAAATAACAATTAGGTATATCTGTTAAGTGCTGTTTTTGGCTCTAGAAAAAGCAACCATTAGGTGTATCTGTTAAGTGCTGTTTTTGGCTCTAGAAAAATAACAATTAGGTATATCTGTTAAGTGCTTTTTTTGGCTCTAGAAAAAGTAGCAATTAGGTATATCTGTTAAGTGCTGTTTTGTGGCTCTAGAAAAAATAACAATTAGGTATATCTGTTAAGTGCTTTTTTTTGGCTCTAGAAAAAGTAACCATTAGGTATATCTGTTAAGTGCTTTTTGGCTCTAGAAAAAGTAATGTACAGAAGCAGTTTTAGGTAATTTAGTGCCGTTTTTATAGATGTTTTAGAGTCCTTAGTTATGTTTTAATAATAATTAATATAATAATAATAATAATAAATAATATAATAATAAATAATAATAATAATAATAATAATAATAACTTCTACATTTGTTTGAGAACAAGCTTTATTCAAGTATCAAAATAATCAGCAGAATGTACACTTTCCAGTGATATGTATATCTCAAAATACCCAAAATGCTAGTTAAAACTGATTTCGTGGTGGCAGGTCACAATTATGCACACATATTATTATTATTAATTATTATGTTTTTATTTGTATTCAGTTCTGAGTTTTTAAATACCCTGATGATAAACTGGATGAAGTGGTCAACGCCAGGGGCTTATCATAAGATTATATGCACGAATGCATTGATATGTGTGCATAATTGTGACCTCCCACCACGAAATCAGTCTTAACTAGCATTTTGGGTATTTTGACATATACATATCACTGGAAAGTGTACATTCTGCTGATTATTGTGGTACTTGAATAAAGCTTGTACTCAAACAAATGTAGAAGTTATGTATGTTTAAAGTCATTTAAGTTGTATGACGGCCATTTTGAGAAAACGGCCTCTAAAGTTTTTGTGTACTCTCCTACACATTTTCCTTAAATTTCCTTATTTGGTGGCTTTGACCTAGTTTGTTTCTAATTTTCGCTGTCATTATCTGAAAGGTGCACCAAAGAGCTTTCGGTCAGTATATTACATGTGCGGGTACTGTACAGGTTACGGTTCATAATAAGAGACAAAAATAGGTACTTTTGGTAGGAAATTGCGTTCTTTCTTCTGCGATCAGTGCATTAATTAACATACTATTTTAAATTGATTAATAATATTTTTTCAAGAAAAAAATTTGTGTGGGATAGATTATAGTCTACAGAAATCAATTTTGAGAAAAAGTCAAAACATCCCAGATAGACCCTCAGTCACCTTTTGAGCTCCTAATGCTGCTCGACTGACTGCGAGTTAAAACTGATTTCGTGGTGGGAGGTCACATATGCGCGAATGCATTGATATGTGTGCATAATTTTCTTTTCCAGGTGTTCTGTTTTTTCTATAATGATGTGTAGTTCACATTTTCAGATGGTTATAACCCTGATGATGATGATGATCATGGTGATCAGTAAAAAACATGAAATCCCCTCATGCAAAATAACAGCAAATGGCACAACCTTGACACAGGTTGATAAATACAAATACCTGGGAACGGTCATTTCATCAGACGGCAGATGCACATCGGAAATAGCTGGCAGAATCGGCCAAGCCAAAACAGCATTCAAGAAGATGACAAGCATTCTTACCAACAAATGCCTATCAATTAACATCAGGAAGAGAGTTCTTGAATGTTACATAGAACCAATACTGTTGTACGGATGCGAGGCTTGGACAGTCAACAAACAAAGCCAGAACAAGATTGAGGCAGCCGAGATGTGGTTTCTAAGAAGAATGTTGAGAGTTCCATGGACAGCAAAGAAAACAAACGAGACAGTCTTGATGGAGGCAGACACTAGTAGATCACTCATAAGGAAGATTAGGAAAAGACGGGCAACATTTATAGGCCATTTTATGAGGAAGGGGGATTGGGAGCACCTGGTCACAACGGGAAAGCTGGAGGGAAACAGAGCGCCAGGTAGACCCATGGAGAGAATGCTGGACGGACTTGCAGAGTGGCTGAGGATGAGGAAGGTGGGGGAGATGCTAGGGGCAACGAGAGATAGAGACAGATGGAAGTCCATGATCGCCAACGCCATGTGGCAGGGCACCTGATGATGATGATGATGATGATGATGATGATGATGATGATGATGATGATGATAATGATAGCCCTGATGTGGCTCTGCGTAGTCGGCTGGGCTTTAAACAACCAGAACAATAACAATGTGATGTATGCGTGTTCTGATGGCCTTCGTCTGTTTTAGCTGCTGGTGACACTGGCATTCGTCCTTTTCCAGTTACTACCGTGGTATTGAGCTTCTTCATCAGAGTTACCTTCCCTTTCTTGTTTTCAAACTATGACAAGGACAGGACTAGGGTTGTTTGAATACAACATGATGGTGAAAACACTACCAAGACCACATGATGCACATAGTACACTGTGCATTCTAATTGATGCCTTGACTGAAATCCAAAGCAAGTGAGACTGCCCGCGTTCAAGCAAACAGGAACCAGAAAAAAAACACGAAAAAACGAATATGAACGCGTATTTAATGCAACTAGACAAGACAGGTGCAAATTTTCGTTGTCAAGCGTAAGATTAACAAACAAACAAACAAAGAAGCACCAGTTTTTCTCCTAATTTTTGTATCTGGTGTTTGTTTATTTGTTTGTGATCTTACGCTTGACAAAGGTCAGTTGGCCGAAAATTTTCGCCTGTATTGTCTTGTTGTATTAAATACACGTTCATATTCTATTTTCGTGTTTTTCTGGTTCCTGATGCTTTAATTGACAGAGAAAACTCATGACAGTCCACTTTTCTTTGGCAGTGATGAAAACGGGATTATGTCACACTCAGAGAATACTGTAGCACGCGAGAAAAACAATATTTGACACATGTATACAGGTGGGTCAAAAGTAGGTATACAGTAAGTATCACATCATTACTATAATGCTTAATTCCGCTCTCGATTAGAGGAGTGTGTGAATACCGACGGTAAGCAGTTTGAGTATCTGAGGGATTAAGGCTGTGCTTGTTATTACATGTATATGCAATATTCATTTGTTTGTACAATAAATGCAGTGAGTATTGTACGTGTTTTCTTTTTTCATAACTGTATACCTACTTTTGCACCCCCCCCCCCCCCCTGTATTATGGAGCTGACGACGTATGACCAGTCCTGTGGAAGAGAAAATGTCGCCACTGTCCTTCCTAGCCCCTGGTTTGTGTTTGGATCGGTGATTTTCACTATGAACCATATGTCCGTGTCAGTGACTCATGGCAGTGGTGTTTTTCTGTCAGAAAATCTGCGTAAGTCTTCAAACTGTCTCACACACTCACACACTCATGCACGCACGCATCTTTTCCTTTAGTCTCTACCCCCCCCCCCGCTCCCCTCTCACTCACCCCGCTGTACATGTGTATCTGTCTCGGGTCAGACAGATTTAAAACCAATCATCATCATCATCATCATCATCATCATCATCATCATCATCATCATCATCATCACGTCGTCGTCGTCGTCGTCGTCGTCGTCATGGTCGTCGTCGTCGTCGTCGTCATCATCATCATCATCATCATCATCGTCGTCGTCGTCGTCGTCGTCATCGTCGTCATCATCATCATCATCATCATCATCAAGTGCCTCGCCACACGGCGTTGGCGATCATGGCCCTCCATATTTGTCTATCCCTTGTTGCTGCAAGCACATCTTCCACCCTCTCTGTCTTCAGCCACCCTGCAAGTCCGTCCGATATCTTCTCCCTGGGTCTACCTGGTGGTCTCTTTCCCTCCAGCTTTCCTGTTGTGACCGGGTGCTCCAGTTCCCCTTTTCTCATAAAATGGCCTATAAATGTTGCCTGTCTTTTCCTAATCTTCCTTATGAATGATCTTCTTGTGTCTGCCTCCATCAAGACTGTCTCGTTTGTTTTCTTTGCTGTCTATGGAACTCTCAACATTCTTCTTAGAAACCACATCTCGGCTGCCTCAATCTTGTTCTGGCTTTGCTTGTTGACCGTCCACGCCTCACAACCGTATAACATTATCGGTTCTGGATAACATTCAAGAACTCTATTCCTGATGTTAATTGATAGGCATTTGTTGGTAAGAATGCTTGTCATCTTCTTGAATGCTGTTTTGGCTTGGCCGATTCTGCTGGGTATTTCTGATGTGCATCTGCCGTCTGGTGAGATGATCGTTCCCAAATATTTAAACTTAGAAACCTGTTTCAAGGCTGTGCCGTTTGCTGATATTTATCGTTTAAAACCAAGCATGTTGATTTCATGACATGTGTCTATTGTTGAAAACAAAGCATGTTATTTATGA
>JAPXFY010000013.1:86939701-86944176 GCA_030674185.1 Monoplex corrugatus | reverse complement strand
AACAGACATAACACAAGCTACACACAGGGTTGATACAACAGACATAACACAAGCTACACACAGGGTTGATACAACAGACATAACACAAGCTATACACAGGGTTTATACAACAGACATAACACAAGCTACACACAGGGTTGATACAACAGACATAACACAAGCTACACACAGGGTCGATACAACAGACATAACACAAGCTACACACAGGGTCGATACAACAGACATAAAACAAGCTACACACAGGGTCGATACAACAGACATAACACAAGCTACACACAGTGTTGATACAACAGACATAACACAAGCTACACACAGGGTTGATACAACAGACATAACACAAGCTACACACAGGGTTTATACAACAGACATAACACAAGCTACACACAGGGGTTTATACAACAGACATAACTCAAGCTACACACAGTGATACAACAGACATAACACAAGCTACACACAGGGTCGATACAACAGACATAAAACAAGCTACACACAGGGTTAATACAACAGACATAACACAAGCTACACACAGGGTTTATACAACAGACATAACACAAGATACACACAGGGGTTTATACAACAGACATAACACAAACTACACACAGTGATACAACAGACATAACACAAGCTACACACAGGGTCGATACAACAGACATAACACAAGCTACACACAGGGTTTATACAACAGACATAACACAAGCTACACACAGGTTTGATACAACAGACATAACACAAGCTACACACAGGGTCGATACAACAGACATAACACAAGCTACACACAAGGGTCGATACAACAGACATAACACAAACTACAAAGCAGGGTCGATACAACAGACATAACACAAGCTACACACAAGGTTGATACAACAGACATAACACAAGCTACACACAGGGTCGATACAACAGACATAACACAAGCTACACACAGGTTTGATACAACAGACATAACACAAGCTACACACAGGGTCGATACAACAGACATAACACAAGCTACACACAGGGTCGATACAACAGACATAACACAAGCTACACACAGGGTTGATACAACAGACATAACACAAGCTACACACAGGGTTGATACAACAGACATAACACAAGCTACACACAGGGTTGATACAACAGACATAACACAAGCTACACACAGGGTTTATACAACAGACATAACACAAGCTACACACAGTGTTTTATACAACAGACATAACACAAGCTACACACAGGGTTTATACAACAGACATAACACAAGCTACATACAGGGTTGATCCAACGGACATAACACAAACTACACACAGGGTCGATACAACAGACATAACACAAGCTTTCTCCACTAACAACACGCAGATTCAATGTCTCACTTACCACTCTCTGTGCTCTTATTTCCCACCGTGGCCTAAGATCAGACACATGCATCAGCGTCTAGATGAGTTTAGTGACCATGTTTAGCCTACTCTTCCTCGGATGCGATGCCGAAATCGATTCATTTTACTGAAGAATTGCATTTTCTTGTTTTTGTCTGGCCATGATGGCCGTGGACAGTCAACAAGCAAAGCCAGATCAAGATTGAGGCAGCCGAGATGCGGTTTCAAAGAAGAACGTTGAGAGTTCCATGGACAGCAAAGAAAACAAACGAGACTGTCTTGACGGAGGCAGACACAAGAAGACCATTCATAAGGAAGATTAGGTAAAAAGACAGGCAACATTTTTAGGCCATTTTATGAGGAAAGGGAAATTAGAGCACCTGGTCACAACAACAGGAAAGCTGAAGGGAAAGAGAGCACCAGGTAGACCCATGGAGAAAATATTGGATGGACTTGCAGTGTGGCTGCGGACAGAGAGGGTGGAAGATGTGCTTGCGGCAACAAGGGATAGATTCATATGGAGGGCCATGATCGCCAACGCCATGTGGCAGGGCACATGATGATGATGATGAATGACTGAATTCCGTGATAGTATAGTGGGTTTAGAGAGTTACACGACCATGTTCATGTGTTCCTAACTAGTTTTAAAACTTGACAGTAGCAGGGGATCAATGGGGAGATGCGTGTCTGTATGCAGACGAACAAAGGGGATGAGTGTGGGTGAGTGTTCGTCTGCACACTCCAGTTTGATGTAGAGTTACAGTGCTTGAAGACATGACGTCACGCGCGTTGTATTGTGGGTACATGGTTATTTTGGGAAGTACTTGATGGGTGTTATACAAGACCGAATATGTCAATGGTTGCAGTCTGCATCCGGATTGACGATATATCTTACGTTTGTTGTTGTTGTTGTCATTTACATGTAACCAACATTATTCAAGTGGTAGGCTGATAAAATACCAGTATAAAATATAGACTAGGTAAAACATAATCTAGGTAGGGCCTCAGGACCTGGCCAGCTCATGGGTTTATGTGCAGGCTTAAGGCATGTGCCATGATCATCATACACAAGGCACCTGTGACGTTAGTGCATATGGAATTCGTTCTGAGCGCGGAGACGTCATCTTGAGAAACTGAAACTGAAACTGTTGTTGTTGTTGTTGTTGTTGTTGTTGTTGTTGTTGTTGTTGTTGTTGTTGTTGTTGTTGTTGTTATTGTTGTTGTCTTGTCTAGTATACCTGTCACTCAGAATAGATTATCGCACCATTCACGAAAAAAAAATGTTAATGAGTAAGTGTTCTAAACTTGGGTCTTGTTGATTAGAAACGCTATTTCATTGTCTGTTTCCTTTTGATAGAATTTTAAATATCTGTGCAGAAGACTATTGTTGTTGTTGTTGGTGGTGGTGGTGTGGTGGTGGTGGTGGTGGTTGTTACTGTTGTTGTTGTTTTTGTTGTTTTTGTTGTTTTTGTTGTTGTTGCTGCTGCTGTTGCTGTTGTTGCTGTTGTTGTTGTGGTGGTGGTGGTGGTGGTGGTGGTGTGGTGGTGGTGGTTGTTACTGTTGTTGTTGTTGTTGTTGTTTTTTGTTGCTGCTGCTGTTGCTGTTGTTGGTGTTGTTGTGGTGGTGGTGGTGCTGGTAGTTGTTGTTACTGTTGTTGTTGTTGCTGCTGCTGCCGCTGTTGTTGTTGTTGTTGCTGCTGCTGCTGCTGCTGCTGATGTCATTTTCCTTTTTTACCAAGCTGAAGAACACTCAAAACAATCTGCATTTAAACTATATCAGTGAGGGGTGATTTGCACTTACAGTTTCAATCCCAGTAACACATTTCTGTGAACAAAAAGACAAGAAACAAATGAAAAGAAAAAAGTCAAAAAATGAATGAAGCGAATATTTTCTGTTGTAGACAAAAACCAGTTGATGAAAAACAGAGCAACAAAAGAAATTAGAATTGAAAGACAACGAAAGACAGAACGAGAAAAAAAAAAGAAAGTATCAAACTAACTACACAGCACAGGAGCGTGCATCACCAACATCACACAGATCGAATGTCCTACACGCCATATTTCCCATCTCCCTCCAGGGCCTGAGGTCAAATGCATAAATCACGTCAGTTCCGTTTGCTATTCATTTTCCCTCTTCGTCTGGTAAAGAGCATAGCATATATATTCCCTCCCCTTATGATGGGGTCGTATTATCAGATGGCGCCATGCACTCGTAGATTTGTTCCATGCTGCAGTATCTCTTGTCATATATATGACCATCGTCGACAAAATGAGTAATAAGTCAAATCTGATTGAGATTTATTCAAAAAATAAATAAATAAATAAAGAGATAAATAAATAATAAATAAATAAATAAATAGATAAATAAATAAATTAAAAAATAAATAAATAAATAAAACAACGCCAGAGATGTAGAATTTTAGAAATCATATTTCCAACCCCCAAGCTTATTACAGTGAAACACTCGAGATCAAAATTGTTTGAATGTGTGTCTATTTATAAATTTGGGGGGGTGGGGGGGTTGTTTGTTTGTTTTGTTTGTTTGTGTTTTGTTTTGTTTTCTTCTTTAAAATGGATTTTTTTGTTTAGGATCATCACACCCAGGGAGGTTACCCTTTTGCTCACTTTTTTTTCCGTCCCATTTTCTACGCCACCTTAATGGCCACAGAAGCTGGCACACTTTTTTTTTTACAATGCGATGATGATGAAGTCGATGAGGATGATAATCATGATGCTATGGAGTTCCATCTAGGATTTAGATTGCGTGACAGGGCTGTACTCTACGCTTACTATCATAATATATCCTGGCGTCAACCAGGCCTGAGAGATACAGACACCTGCAGTGCTGGTCAGAAGATTTGAGCAACACCTTCAATGACGCATCCCTGAAGTGGATGAGACTCGACTGTGTGGTCCCAGTCTTCCCAATAAGCCCCCTAGCACGCCCAACTCTGGGTAGGAGGCGGTTAGAGCCGAAAAATCCCACAATGATTTTTGAAGGAACTGATGGGGATTCGAACCCACAACCTCCCAGTCGGTAGTCCGTTGCGTTAACCACTACACCACGGCAACTGGTCTTTTTAAAATGGATTTACCATGTAAACATGACGCCCTTCTCCCTTTG
>JAPXFY010000013.1:86922201-86927201 GCA_030674185.1 Monoplex corrugatus | reverse complement strand
GGGGGGGGGGATGGGTCAGACTGAATGGGTATGCGAGGAATGGGTCATATTGAATTTGTGTGTGGGGAATGGGTCAGATTGAATTCATTCATTCATTCATTCATTCATTCATTCATTCATCCATTCATTCATCCATTCATTCATTCATTCATTCATTCATCCATTCATTCATCCATTCATTCATTCATTCATTCATTCATTCATCCATTCATTCATTCATTCATTCATTAATCGATTGATTTATTGATTCATTGATTTCAAGTCCGCTCTCAAAACTCACCTTTTCTCCTCTGCATGAAATCCTGACCTCACTCATCCCCCTCTGTAGCCTGTCTCCACTCGGAGTGGAATCACATTGTAATATATATTTGTATATAATATGCTCTCTATAATTTTCCATTGCTTTTATTCTTTTTCCCCATTTATAGCCATGTGTGAGTGTGTGTGTGTGTGTGTGTGTGTGTGCGCGCGTGCGTATGTGTATGTTCAGCGCTTAGATCTGAAGACCTTCTGTTGTCTAGCTCTCCCTAGAGTTTCTTTCTACCTGCACATGGTCAGTCCATTGACTTCCGGGAATAGTTCGGAGGACATTCGGGAAAGACCGAAGGACACTGGGAAAGACTAGATCTGCGGGCTTTGTGGGTTGGCTTCCCACCTTGCCTTTGATAACATGCCACGAGTTTTCCAAATGAAAGATGCTCCCAGGATTCACCGAAAGGGGGAGAGAATGATGAATCCATCGGCACTGACTCCATCACGACTGGAAACGCACAACGGACCATGATTGATGACCAGTTGGAATTTCCGTGTGCGTGTGGAAGGAGATTCACCACCAAACGCGGCATGAAGATCCACAGGACAAAAATGGGCTGTTTGAAGACACATACGAACCAGCAGCAGCGCACTGCGATAGCAGGTGAGACGTTGGATGACCAAGGCCAGGAATTAAACCATAGTGCCAAGGACATCCACGCTGACGGTTCTGATGCGGATTTTGCACAAGCTCTTAACGCCAAACGTGGAAAACTCAATTTGCCGCCTGCCGGTGCAAAAGAACAATGGGAGAAATTAGATGAGGAACTTGTCCTTAAGCTGAATGCGCTAATAGGGAACAGTACGCTGGAACACAAACTTGACACATACGGAGACATCATATACTCTATCTGCAGGGACACTTATGGAGTGAAGCAGCCAAAGACAAAAACGCCTCCCCAGAAATCCAGAAGACAGCAACAGATGGAGAGCATCCGGAGGGAGAAAAGGAAGCTTAAAAAGCGAATGAAAACTGCCTCAGAATTCGAGAAGCAAGGGCTCCTGGAACTCTGGAAAGATCTGAAGGCCAAACACAATGCTCTCAGCAAAGTGGAATCAGCAAGGCGAAGAAAGAGCAAAAAGAAGAAGACTCAAGATCGTTTCTTCAAAGATCCCTTTGACTTTGCAAGAAAGCTGTTTGAACAACCCAAATCAGGGACTCTCACAGTGGGCAAGGAAACCCTAGAGCAGCATCTCAGGGAAACATATTCCGATTCTCAGCGCGAGGCACCACTTGAAATCCAAAATCTGGTTTGGCCTGCAGCGCCAGAAGGAAAATTCAATAACAAACCACCAACACTGGATGAAGTGAAGAACGTAGTAAAGAAAGCCAGAGCCAAGTCAGCACCTGGACCAAACGGAATACCATACCTGCTCTACAAGAAATGCCCAAAAGTGCTCGAGTGGCTCCACAAGATGATTCGATCAGCATGGAGGTGTCAGAAGATCAGCGACCAATGGATGAGAGCTGAAGGAGTGTACATTCCGAAGGAGCAGAACTCCAGCAGCATCAATCAGTTCAGGCCAATATCACTTCTGAACGTCGAGGGGAAAATCTTCTTCTCTGTTATGGCAGCAAGATTGACAAAATACCTGACTGAAAACAAGTATCTGGATATGTCAGTCCAAAAGGGAGGCATACCAGGAATGCCTGGATGCTTGGAACATGCCACGTTGATTTGGGATGCCATCCAAAAAGCAAGAACAGAGAAGAGAGACATTGACGTAGTTTGGCTTGATCTGGCGAATGCATATGGATCAGTTCCACACGATATGATCCAGCTGGCTCTTGAAATGTATCACATCCCAGAAAACATCCGAACAATGCTGAGGAAGTATTTCCAAGGGTTCTCAATGCGGTTCTCTACCAAAGAATGCACCACGGACTGGATAGACCTAGAGGTGGGCATTGCAATGGGCTGTGCAATCTCTCCCATACTGTTCGTGTTGGCAATGGAAGTCATCTTGAAAGCTGCAATGAAGAGTTCAGGTCCAGTGAATCTGGGAGGTGGATACCAGATGCCTCCTCTGAAAGCTTTCATGGATGACACAACAGTCTTGTCCACGGATGAGGAAGAGACACACCAAATCTTAAAGCAGCTGGATGAGCTGGTGGCCTCTTCAAGAATGAGGTTCAAACCTAAGAAATCCCGAAGTCTCTCACTGCGAAAAGGAAAAGTGGCAGATTCAGTCAAATTCATGGTAGCCAACCAAGCCATCCCCACTGTCACAGAAGAGCCAGTAAAAAGTCTCGGAAGATGGTATGATGACTCCCTGAAAGACACACAAAGGGGATGTGAAACCAAGCAAACAGCAGAAGAAGGCCTGAAGAAAATAGATAACTGCGGACTGCCAGGCAAATACAAAGTCTGGTGTCTACAGTTCATGCTGATACCAAAGCTGCTGTGGCCACTGCTAATCTATGACATTTGCACCAGCACAGTCGAAGCAATGGAAGCCAAAATCAACAAATACACAAGAAAATGGCTCGGTGTCCCACCTGGTCTCACTGATGTTGCATTCTACTGTCGTCAAGCAATGCTGAAGCTACCTCTGAAATCCATAGTGGAGGAATACAAAGTTGGAAAAGCAAGACTGTTGAGCATGCTGGAGGAATCGGAGGACAATATCGTGAGAGCAGTTCATCCAAAGCTGAGAACTGGCAGAAAGTGGAAAGTCCAAGAGGCTGTAAACAATGCCAAGAGAAACCTCAGCGTCAAATAAATAATTGGACACACGCAAACCAACAGACAGGGACTGGGAGCAACAAAAATGCAGTGGTGGTCCAAAGCCAAAGGGAAGGAAAAAAGAGACATGATCATACAGGAGTTGAAGGAAGAAGAAGATGTCAAAAGAGTGCAGAAGGCAGTCCAGCAAGGTCAACAGGGGCAATGGACAACATGGGACAGTGCACTCCAAAGAAGTCTCAGCTGGAACGATATGTGGCACATGGCTCCTCTAAGGATAAGCTTCCTCCTCAGATCTGTATATGACCTGCTCCCCTCGAATGCAAACTTAGTGAAATGGGGGAAATCAGATGACCCAGCATGTCCGCTCTGTCAGAAGAAACAAACAGTGGAACATGTCCTAAGCTCTTGCAAAGTAGCGCTAGCCCAAGGAAGGTATACATGGAGGCACAACCAAGTTCTGAAAGTGATCACAGATGTGGTTAGCGAAAAAACCATGACCCCAAACGCACCAATTGCTATGACAACGTTCTACAAAGCAGGAGGGAAACAGGTCTGGCCCGAAAGGGCTATGACAACCAGCACATTGCCAAAGGGTCTTCTGGATGGAGCAGTCGACTGGGAGTGTACAGCAGACCTCCCAGAGTGGAGAAATTACCCAGATGTCATCAGCAAGACAGGCATGAGACCAGACATCGCTCTCCACTCTGACTCCTCGAAACAAGTGATTCTGATAGAACTCACTGTGCCATACGAAAGCAGAATGGAAGAAGCACATATCTACAAGACCGAAAAATACGCCGGTCTTGCCAGCACCCTGAAGAAAGCAGGTCTGCGGGTCAAAATCTTCGCCATAGAGGTCGGGGCAAGAGGGTTTGTGGGCACCTCCGCTTATGATCTCATGAAACAACTCGCCATTTCTGGGAAGAAGAGGACTAGAGCCCTTAAAGCGATGGCAGAGGCAGCAGAAAGGAGCTCAAGCTGGATCTGGGCAAGGAGGAACGAAAAAAGTGAACTTCATAAGGATTAAATTCCCTACAGATGATGTGTGCCCCGTTAGCACATTGGTAAAACCGCGTACCGCAGTTCTGAAGCGCAGAATCGCCCAGGTTCGATTCCCGGCGTGGGAAAAAAAAAAAATTGACAACAGCAGAAGGGCATCCAGGAGTCATGACCTGGATGTGGCCCGGCCCCCCGAGAGTGTAAGGAATTCAGGGCCGAAACACTTGTCTAAAGGGGGTTACTTCTCTGAAGACCTTCTGTTGTCTAGCTCTCCCTAGAGTTTCTTTCTACCTGATTTCTATCAAGATTTTGCGCTATATAAATATTGTAATTATCATTATAACAAAATTAACTTAAGATCAGAATCACAATAATAAAACAACACGATCAACACAACGAAAAGGCATAACCAGATAATAATGAGAAGGGTCTGAACACGGACCTACCACAACCGACTGAGCAGAGTAGGTATGCACAGCATGGGAAGGGCTTCCATGATAGACAGGCTGTCATAACAGCGATCTGATTGGTCCACCAAAGTGTCATGGCGGGGCTTCAAAGGGCCATCATTCCTGGGGACCTTGTCTCGCGACACGCTGATTCCATTTTGGATAGAAACGTAGCGTTAATGGGAAGGAGAGAGACCAGATAGATGACCAAGCCATATAGAATACGTAACGGGGCTTCCTTGGATGTTCTTCTTCTTGCTTGGCTTTGTTTGGCGAGAAGGTTGTTTGTTTCTTTTGTTTGTTTGTTTGTTTGTTTCTTTGTTTGTTTGATTTCATTGTCATCGTCATCATCGTCGTCATCGACGTTGTTGTTGTTGTTGTTGTTGTTGTTGTTGTTCTTGTTGTTCTTGTTGTTGTTGTGTTGTTGTTGTTGTTGATGATGATGATGATGATGATGATGATGATGTTTTTGTTGTTGATGATGGTGCTGTTGTTGTTGTTGTGTTGTTGTTGTTGTTGGTGGTGGTGGTGGTATGGTAGTGGTGGTGGT
>JAPXFY010000013.1:86909701-86914701 GCA_030674185.1 Monoplex corrugatus | reverse complement strand
CCTGCCACCACGAAATCAGTCTTAACTAGCATTTTGGGCATTTTGAGATATACATATCACTGGAAAGTGTACATTCTGCTGATATTTTGGTACTTGAATAAAGCTTGTACTCAAAAAAACGTAGAAGTTATGTATGTTTAAAGTCATTAAGTTGTATGATGGCCATTTTGAGAAAATGACGTCTAAAGTTTGTGTGTGCCCTCCTACACATTTTCCTTAAATTTATTTATTTGGTGGCTTTGACCCAGTTTGTTTTCTAATTTTCGCTGTCATTATCTGAAAATTGCACCAAAGAGTTTTCCCTCAGTTATCACATGTGGGGGTCCTGTACAGGTTACGGTTCATAATAGGAGACAAAAATAGGTACTTTTGGAAGGAAATTACGTTCTTTCTACTGCGATCAGTGCATTAAAATACCATTTTAAATTGATTAATAGTATTTTTTTCAAGAAAAAGATTTTTGTGGGGACAGATTATATAAAGTCTACAGAAATCAATTTTGAGAAAAAGTCAAAACACCCCAGATAGACCCTCAGTCACCTTTTCAGCTCCTAGTACTGCTCGACTGACTGCGAGTTAAGACTGATTTCGTGGTGGGAGGTCACATTTATTTACTTTACGTATCTGTTCTTTTTTATGAAGATAGATACACATATCATTTACATGTAAACAAGGTTGTTCCAATGATAGACTGATACAATACTAGTATAAACAAATGTAGGCTAAGTAAAACATAGTCTAGGTAGGACCTCAGGACCTGGCCAGCTCATGGGTTTATGTGCAGGCTTAAGGCTTGTGCCATGATCACCATACACATGGCACCTGTGATGTTAGTGTATACGGAATTTATTCCGAGCAAAGAGACGTCACCTTGAGAAACAAACTGAAACTACCTTCGAACTCCAAAACAAGTGTGATTGCCCGCGTTCAAGCAAACAGGAACCAGAAAAAAAAACACGAAAATAGAATCAGAACGCGTATTTAATACACCAGACAAGACAGGCGCAAATGTTCGGCCAACTGGCCTTTGTCAAGCGTAAGATCACAAACAAACAAACACCAGATGCAAAAATTACGAGAAAAAGACTGAAACTTCCCTGCTGCTCCGTCCTGTGTGAGAAAAGGAATTCCTTTTCTGGTTCCTGTTTGCTTGAACGCGGGCAGTCCAGTATGAGAAAAGGAATTTCATTTCTCACAATGGATGGAGCAGCAGGGAAGTTTCAGTCTTTTTCTCCTAATTTTTGTATCTGGTGTTTGTTTGTTTATTTGTGATCTTACGCTTGACAAAGGCCAGGTCGCCGAAAATTTACGCCTGTCTTCTCTTGGTGTATTAAATACAAGTTCTTATTCTTTTTTCGTGTTTTTTCTGGTTCCTTCAAACTCAATGAGGCTGACGGGTGACGAATAAATTGAATTTATCTTAGGCAATCAAGAGGCAGAGGGAATCGAACTCGGGATCACTACGAGATCAAGTCATGATAGTCCGGTTCCTCAGTGCTTCTCGTTATTTGTAGTTTGTTTGTAGTTCGTTCAAGAGGGATTCACTGCACTCGGAAAACTCCATATACGCTCCACCCAAATCTGCCAACAACTATCTGACAGACTTCCGATACCTGCGCAAAACCCTATGCGCTGGCAAAGTCTTGAAATGGGGAAAGGGGGAAGAGGGACCTATCAAACATTAAGCTGACACCACCAGAATGATGGAAACAGTAAGATGGGCAGTCAACAGGCCAGTGGACCTATCAAACACTAAACTGACACCACCAGAATGATGGAAACATTAAGACAGGCAGCCAACAGGCCAGTGGACCTATCAAACACTAAGCTGACACCACCAGAATGATGGAAACATTAAGACAGGCAGCCAACAGGCCAGTGGACCTATCAAACATTAAGCTGACACCACCAGAATGATGGAAACAGTAAGATGGGCAGTCAACAGGCCAGTGGACCTATCAAACACTAAACTGACACCACCAGAATGATGGAAACATTAAGACAGGCAGCCAACAGGCCAGTGGACCTATCAAACACTAAGCTGACACCACCAGAATGATGGAAACATTAAGACAGGCAGCCAACAGGCCAGTGGACCTATCAAACATTAAGCTGACACCACCAGAATGATGGAAACAGTAAGATGGGCAGTCAACAGGCCAGTGGACCTATCAAACACTAAACTGACACCACCAGAATGATGGAAACATTAAGACAGGCAGCCAACAGGCCAGTGGACCTATCAAACACTAAGCTGACACCACCAGAATGATGGAAACATTAAGACAGGCAGCCAACAGGCCAGTGGACCTATCAAACAGCAAGCTGACACCACCAGAATGATGGAAACGTTAAGATGGGCAGCCAACAGGCCAGTGGACCTATCAAACAGCAAGCTGACACCACCAGAATTATGTAAACATTAAGATGGTCAGCCAACAGGCCAGTGGGTCTATGAAACAGTAAGCTGACACACCACCAGAATGATGGAAACGTTAAGATGGGCAGCCAACAGGCCAGTGGACCTATCAAACAGTACGCTGACACCACCAGAATGATAGAAACATTAAGATGGGCAGCCAACAGGCCAGTGGACCTATCAAACACTAAACTGACACCACCAGAATGATGGAAACATTAAGATGGGCAGCCAACAGGCCAGTGGACCTACCAAACACTAAGCTGACACCACCAGAATGATGGAAACATTAAGATGGGCAGCCAACAGGCCAGTGGACCTATCAAACAGTAAGCTGACACACCAGCAGAATGATGGAAACATTAAGATGGGCAGCCAACAGGCCAGTGGACCTATCAAACACTAAGCTGACACCACAACAATGATGGAAACATTAAGATGGGCAGCCAACAGGCCAGTGGACCTATCAAACAGTAAGCTGACAGCACCAGAATGATGGAAACATTAAGATGGACAGCCAACAGGCCAGTGGACCTATCAAACACTAAGCTGACACACCACCAGAATGATGGAAACATTAAGATGGGCAGCCAACAGGCCAGTGGACCTATCAAACACTAAGCTGACACACCACCAGAATGATGGAAACATTAAGATGGGCAGCCAACAGGCCAGTGGACCTATCAAACACTAAGCTGACACCACCAGAATGATGGAAACATTAAGACAGGCAGCCAACGGGCCAGTGGACCTATGAAACAGTAAACTGATACCACCAGAATGATGGAAACATTAAGACGGGCAGCCAACAGGCCAGTGGACCTATCAAACACTAAGCTGACACCACAACAATGATAAAAAACATTAAGACAGGCAGCCAACAGGCCAGTGGACCTATCAAACAGTAAGCTGACACCACCAGAATGATGGAAACATTAAGATGGACAGCCAACAGACCAGTGGACCTATCAAACACTAAACTGACACCACCAGAATGAAGGAAACATTATTAAGATGGACAGCCAACAGACCAGTGGACCTATCAAACAGTAAGCTGACACCACCAGAACGATGTAAACATTAAGATGGGCAGCCAACAGGCCAGTGGACCTATCAAACACTAAGCTGACACCACCAGAATGATAGAAACATTAAGATGGGCAGCCAACAGGCCAGTGGACCTATCAAACACTAAGCTGACACACCACCAGAATGATGGAAACATTAATACGGGTAGCCAACAGGCCAGTGGACCTATCAAACAGTAAGCTGACACACCACCAGAATGATGGAAACATTAAGATGGGCAGCCAACAGGCCAGTGGACCTATCAAACAGTAAGCTGACACCACCAGAATGATGTAAACATTAATACGGGCAGCCAACAGACCAGTGGACCTATCAAACAGTAAGCTGACACCACCAGAATGATGGAAACATTAAGATGGGCAACCAACAGGCCAGTGGACCTATCAAACACTAAACTGACACCACCAGAATGAAGGAAACATTAAGATGGACAGCCAACAGACCAGTGGACCTATCAAACAGTAAGCTGACACCACCAGAATGATGGAAACATTAAGATGGGCAGCCAACAGGCCAGTGGACCTATCAAACACTAAACTGACACCACCAGAATGAAGGAAACATTAAGATGGACAGCCAACAGGCCAGTGGACCTATCAAACACTAAACTGACACCACCAGAATGAAGGAAACATTATTACTGGCAGCCAACAGGCCAGTGGACCTATCAAACATTAAGCTGACACCACCAGAATGATGGAAACATTAATACTGGCAGCCAACAGGCCAGTGGACCTATCAAACAGTAAGCTGACACCACCAGAATGATGGAAACAGTAAGATGGGCAGCCAACAGGCCAGTGGATCTATCAAACACTAAACTGACACCACCAGAATGAAGGAAACATTATTAAAATGGGCAGCCAACAGGCCAGTGGACATATCAAACACTAAACTGACACCACCAGAATGAAGGAAACATTATTAAGATGGGCAGCCAACAGACCAGTGGACATATCAAACAGTAAGCTGACACCACCAGAACGATGTAAACATTAATACGAGCAGCCAACAGGCCAGTGGACCTATCAAACAGTAAGCTGACACCACCAGAATGATGTAAACATTAAGATGGGCAGCAAACAGGCCAGTGGACCTATCAAACACTAAACTGACACCACCAGAATGAAGGAAACATTATTAAGACAGACAGCCAACAGGCCAGTGGACCTATCAAACACTAAACTGACACCACCAGAATGAAGGAAACATTAAGATGGACAGCCAACAGACCAGTTTTTTAATGTTGCGGGCTGGGATTGAACTCGAGATATCAGATCTTGAGTCCATGGCTCTGCCAACTAGTCCACGTTAACCATACCTCAATGGTTGCACACAGCGATAAGCAGAAGGCCACTTTCCTTCCCTCGTACTCTTACGACAAGTAGGTCAGTGAAATGTTTCTGATCATCATGTGTTGTATTAGTGATTTTCGTCGTCTTGCTTTATCTCCCCTGACTACACGTCCATTTGCCTACCAAAATATTGCTTC
>JAPXFY010000013.1:86894701-86899701 GCA_030674185.1 Monoplex corrugatus | reverse complement strand
AGCAATCATAGAGTTAGATATATACAGGCAATCATAGAGTTTAGAGATATACCAGCAATCATAGAGTTTAGAGATATACCGACAGTTTAGAGATATACCGGCAATCATAGAGTTAGAGATATACCAGCAATCATAGAGTTTAGAGATATACCGGCAGTTTAGAGATATACCGGCATCATAGAGTTTAGAGATATACTGGCAGTTTAGAGATATACCTGCATTCATAGAGTTAGAGATATACCAGCAATCATAGAGTTAGAGATATACCAGCAATCATAGAATTTAGAGATACAGTATACCAGCAATCATAGAGTTAGAGATATACAGGCAATCATAGAGTTAGAGATATACCAGCAATCATAGAGTTAGAGATATACCAGCAATCATAGAGTTTAGAGATATACCGGCAATCATAGAGTTTAGAGATATACCAGCAATCATAGAGTTTAGAGATATACCAGCAATCATAGAGTTAGAGATATACCTGCAGTCATAGAGTTTAGAGATATACCAGCAATCATAAAGTTAGAGATATACCAGCAATCATAGAGTTAGAGATATACCAGCAATCATAGAGTTTAGAGATATACCGGCAATCATAGAGTTTAGAGATATACCAGCAATCATAGAGTTTAGAGATATACCAGCAATCATAGAGTTAGAGATATACCTGCAGTCATAGAGTTTAGAGATATACCAGCAATCATAGAGTTTAGAGATATACCGGCAGTCATAGAGTTTAGAGATATACCGGCAGTCATAGAGTTAGAGATATACCGGCAGTCATAGAGTTTAGAGATATACCGGCAGTCATAGAGTTTAGATATATACCGGCAGTCATAGAGTTTAGAGATATACCGGCAGTCATAGAGTTTAGAGATATACCGGCAGTCATAGAGTTTAGAGATATACCGGCAGTCATAGAGTTTAGAGATATACCGGCAGTCATAGAGTTTAGATATATACCGGCTGTCATAGAGGTCTTTTGTTCTTGTGTGTTGTGTATGTGTGTGTGTGTGTGTGTGTGTGTGTGTGTGTGTGAGTCTGTCTGTCTGTCTATCTGTCTGTCTGTCTGTCTGTCTTTCTGTGTGTCTGTGTGTGTGTGCATGTGAGAGAGAGAGAGAGTGTGTGTCTGTGCGTTTGAGTTTGTGTGTGTGTGTTAGTGTGTGTGTCCGTGTGTGTTTGTGTGTGTGTGTGTGTGTGTGTGTATCTCTGTGTGTGTGTGTGTATGTGTGCGTGCGTGTATATGTGTGTGTGTGTGTCTGTGTGTGTGTGCGCGCGCGTGCGTGTTTGTGTATTAGATTTTAAGCAATTCTTTCTGAGTCTGTGATCGGATTGAAATGGACTGGATTGAAAGTTTGTTTGTTGTTGTCGTTGTTGTTGTTGCTGTTGTTGTCGTCGTCGTTGCTGTCGTTGTTCTTGTTGTTGTTGCCATCGTCGTCGTGGTCGTCATCAACATCGTCATCGTCGTTGTTGTTGTCGTCGTGTTCATCATGATCGTCGTCATCGTCGTCAGTATTGCTGCTGCTGTTGTTGTTGCTGCTGCTGGTGTTGTTGTTGTTGTTGTTGTTATTGTTGTTGTTGTTGTTGCTGCTGATGCTGTTGTGCACGAGAATTGCTGACTGCTCTCCCCATGAAAATTAAGTTGCCAAAAGCACAGCGCACTTTGAGTTTTTTGTTTTGTTTTGTTTGTTTGTTTGTTTGTTTGTTTGTTTGTTTGTTTGTTGGTTTGTTTGTTTGTTGGTTGGTTGGTTGCTTGCTTGCTTGCTTGCTTGCTTGCTTGCTTCCTTGCTTGCTTCCTTGCTTGTCTGCTTGCTTGGTCAGTTGGTAGGTTGGTTAGTCTGCAGCATTGTCATTTACTTATGCTGTAAGATCATCAGTTTTGCAAGTGTGTGTAAAAAGATAAATTGTTTGATTTGATCTCTTTTCATACCCGTAATACTGTCCTGACCTGTCAGAAAACCATAACAAAGCTGGATTTTCCTGGCACTTTGTCACAGGACTGGAATCACGGCGCACGTGTCATAGCCATGTACGTGCAGTGCAGGCAGCCATTCATCTGATGGAATCTTACGTCACCGGGTCGTCTGCCACGGTTCCTCTTGTAGGTACGGTTCATGGTGGCACTGCCTTTTGCGTCTCTCTGTCCGCATTTCATTTAACCCTTTGACACCCGCACCATATCCACCAAGTGCAAAAACTTAACCCTTTGACTCGCTCACCCTATCCACCAGCTTCCTGCTGGAAGCTGGTGGATAGGGTGAGCGAGTCAAAGGGGTCAAGTTTTTTGCTTTGTTAGTATGCTTGACAATGCAGGATGCTGGTGGACAGAGTGCGGGAGTCGAAGTCCAGGGTGAGGCAGTCAAAGGGCTAAATTTTTGTGTTTTTGCTCGTACGGTTAACAATGCAAGGTGCTGGCGGAGAGAATGCGGGAGTCAATGTCCAGGGTGCGGGAGTCAAAGGGTTAAGTTTTTGTTTTGCTCACGTTGTTGACAATGCAGGATGCTGGTGGACAGAGTGCGGGAGTCAAGGGGTTAAAACACAATGTATCAACACCTGACTGACTGAGTGATTGACTGAGTGATTGACTGAGTGATTGACTGAGTGATTGACTGAGTGATTGGCTGAGTGATTGACTGAGTGATTGACTGACTGAGTGATTGACTGAGTGATTGGCTGAGTGATTAACTGATGACTGACTGAGTGATTGGCTGAGTGATTGACTGAGTGATTGACTGAGTGATTGACTGATGACTGACTGAGTGATTGGCTGATATGACTGAGTGATTGACTGACTGAGTGATTGACTGAGTGATTAACTGAGTGACTGCCTGAGTGATTGACTGAGTGACTGACTGAGTGAATGACTGAGTGACTGACTGAGTGACTGACTGAGTGATTGACTGAGTGACTGACTGAGTGACTGACTGAGTGATTGACTGAGTGACTGACTGAATGATTGACTGAATGATTGACTGACTGAGTGATTGACTGAGTGATTGACTGAGTGATTGACTGAGTGACTGACTGAGTGACTGATTGAGTGATTGACTGAGTGATTGACTGAGTGATTGACTGAGTGATTGACTGAGTGATTTACTGAGTGATTGACTGATTGATATGACTGAGTGATTGACTGAGTGATTGACTGAGTGATTGACTGAGTGATTAACTGAATGATTAACTGATTGACTGACTGAGTGATTGACTGAATGATTGAGTGAGTGATTGACTGAGTGATTGACTGAGTGATTGACTGAGTGATTGACTGATTGACTGACTGAGTGATTGACTGAGTGATTAACTGAATGATTAACTGATTGACTGACTGAGTGATTGACTGAATGATTGACTGAGTGATTGACTGAGTGATTGACTGAGTGATTGATTGAGTGATTGACTGAGTGACTGACTGAGTGATTGACTGAGTGATTATCTGAGTGATTGACTGAGTGATTAACTGATTGATTGACTGAGTGATTGACTGAGTGATTGACTGAGTGATTGACTGAGTGATTAACTGATTGACTGACTAAGTGAATGACTGAGTGATTAACTGATTGACTGACTGAGTGAATGACTGAGTGATTGACTGAGTGATTGACTGAGTGATTGACTGAGTGATTAACTGAGTGACTGACTGAGTGATTGACTGAGTGATTAACTGATTGACTGACTGAGTGATTGACTGAGTGATTGACTGAGTGATTGACTGATTGACTGACTGAGTGATTGACTGAGTGATTGACTGAGTGATTGACTGAGTGATTGACTGAGTGATTGACTGAGTGATTAACTGATTGACTGACTGAGTGATTGACTGAGTGATTGACTGATTGACTGACTGAGTGATTGACTGAGTGATTGACTGAGTGATTAACTGAGTGATTGACTGAGTGATTGACTGAGTGATTGACTGAGTGATTGACTGAGTGATTGACTGAATGATTAACTGATTGACTGACTGAGTGATTGACTGAGTGATTGACTGATTGATTGACTGAGTGATTGACTGAGTGATTAACTGATTGATTGACTGAGTGATTGACTGAGTGATTGACTGAGTGATTAACTGAATGACTGACTGAGTGATTGACTGAGTGATTAACTGATTGACTGACTGAGTGAATGACTGAGTGATTGACTGAGTGATTGACTGAGTGATTGACTGAGTGATTAACTGAGTGACTGACTGAGTTATTGACTGAGTGATTAACTGATTGACTAACTGAGTGATTGACTGAGTGATTGACTGAGTGATTGACTGAGTGATTAACTGAGTGATTGATATGACTGAGTGATTGATTGAGTGATTGACTGAGTGATTGACTGAGTGATTAACTGATTGACTGACTGAGTGATTGACTGAGTGATTGACTGAGTGATTAACTGATTGATTGACTGAGTGATTGACTGAATGATTGACTGATTGACTGACTGAGTGATTGACTGAGTGATTGACTGAGTGATTAACTGATTGACTGACTGAGTGATTGACTGAGTGATTGTCTGAGTGATTGACTGATTGACTGACTGAGTGAATGACTGAATGACTGACTGAGTGATTGACTGAGTGATTGACTGATTGACTGACTGAGTGAATGACTGAATGACTGACTGAGTGATTGACTGAGTGATTGACTGATTGACTGACTGAGTGAATGACTGAGTGATTGACTGAGTGATTGACTGAGTGATTGACTGAGTGATTTACTGAGTGATTGACTGAGTGATTGACTGAGTGATTAACTGATTGATTGACTGAGTGATTGACTGAGTGATTGACTGAGTGATTAACTGAATGACTGACTGAGTGATTGAATGAGTGATTGACTGATTGATTGACTGAGTGATTGACTGAGTGATTGACTGAGTGACTGAGTGAGTGACTGAGTGATTGACTGAGTGATTGACTGAGTGATTGACTGAGTGATTGACTGAGTGATTAACTGAGTGATTGATATGACTGAGTGATTGACTGAGTGATTAACTGAGTGATT
>JAPXFY010000013.1:86882201-86887201 GCA_030674185.1 Monoplex corrugatus | reverse complement strand
TATCGGTTCTATATAACATTCAAATGTAATGAATAGTTTTTCGAAGAAGTTTTGAACTCTGACAGATAGATCACGTCTTGAGTCCACTTTTCTCTTAAGTTTAAATCCGCTGTCCTTCTCTAGCAATGTCTTCAGCCTTTTTGTCGGGGGTGTTCATAAGAATCTTACCCTAACTTTAGTCGGGATGACCGAAAAAGCTGAAAGTGTTGTAGCTCAACCATTCTTAGAAATTCATTTATAATGGGGGCGGGGATGTTACCAGTGATTATATACGTCACTTGTCTCACAAATCTTTCATCAGAAAGTACCGACAAGATTGATGAACATTAGCTCTCGGTGTCTTAGAGATCTAGGAAAATGTTGTCCCTTACTGATAATTTGCCTCCTTCTTTGAGTAAATGTATTGTTTCCTTGACTTCCCTTGCAGTGTTCGAGCATTCTTCAGTTCTTCAGTTCTCCTTTTTATATTCATACACAGATTCAGATTCGCTTTCAGATTCAGATTCAGATTCAGATTAATATTCATATGCATATTCATATTCATATTCATATTCATTTTTATATTCATATTCATATTCATTTTCATTTTCATATTCATATTCATATTCATACTCATATTCATTTCTTTTGTCGCAGTGGATTTTCTATGTCAGGGTCGGGCAGCTCTTCCTTTTGAGAGCGCGTAGCCGCAGTGCAGCGCCACCCAACTTTACCCAACCTTTTTTTTTTTTTTTTTTTTTTTTTTTTGCTGACACCTCAGAAAAGCAAGAAAGCTAATTAGCCTTCAAGGGGAGGTACCTGGGAAATCAGCTTTAGGGTGGCAGGTTAGCTCCCTTGGTTAAAGATCCATGCTGATTAATTCAAAGATCATCGTGGGTGCGACCCTCGGATGGCTGCATAGTTTCTTTTCTTTTTTCTTTTTCTTTTTTTTTTTCTTTTATTTTTTTTATTTCTTTTTTTTAAATTTTTTTACTGCAGTCTCGTTGGCTTTACTGACAGAGCTGTGTCTGGAGTTCAAATCTCAGCTATCAACATAAACACTAGTATTTTGGCTGCCCACTGGAATGTTCCAGTCATTCTACAACTGCTGCCACTTTAGTGTTTCATGGGTCTCACTCTCCACTTCCACAACCACCACCACCACCACCACCCTCACCTTCTCCTTTTTCAAACCTTTGCTTGCTTATGAGATTCTGCGTAGTAGGCTCAAGGAGTCTGGCAGGCAGTTTCTGGCATTTTTGAGTGGAGCGCATATCGACGTGTCCGAATGCAATCAGTCCCTCTGTACCAAATTCCTAACTCCGTATTTTCCTTCTGTTATTTTTTGTTGTTGTTTTTGTTGTTGTTGTTGTTGTTGTTGTTCTGCTTCTTTTTATTATCTTTTCTTTTCTCTCTCTCTCTCTCTCTCTCTCTCTCTCTCTCTCTCTCTCTCTCTCTCTTCCTGTCTGTCTGTCTCTGTCCCTGTTTTTGTCTGTCTCTGTCTGTCTCTCTCTCTCTCTCTCTCTCTCCCTCTGTCTGTCTGTCTGTCTTTCTTTCTCTATGTCTCTGTCCCTGTTTCTGTCTGTCTCTGTCTCTGTCTCTCTCTCTCTCTCTCTCTCTCTCTTTCTCTCTCTCTCTCTCTCTCTCTTTCTCTTTCTCTGCTTCTGTCCCTCTCTCTCTCTCTCTCCTTCTCTATCTCGCGCGCGCGCGCGCGCGCTCCCCCCTCTCTGTGTGTCTGCCTATCTGTCTCTCTGTCTCTCCTCTCTCTCTCTTTCTCTCTCTCTCTCTGTCTCTCTATCTGTCTCTCTCTCTCTCTCTCAGTATCTCAATCTCTCTCTGTCTCTCTCTCTCTGTCTCTGTCTGTCTGTCTGTCTCTGTCTGTCTGTCTGTCTCTCTCTCTCTCTTTATAATTCTCTCTATAATTCTCTCTCTCTCTTCTTTTTTTTCTTTTTTTTTTTTAATCTTTTTTCTTGTTTTCCTCATTTTCGCTTCAACAGGTGATCATATCACTCCTGTTAGAATTACGCTGGAACTACATCGCCGTCATTTACACTGATGAAGAGTACGGAAAAACTGCCGCTGATGCTCTTCTGGAGCAAGCCGAGCTACACGACATCTGTGTGCCTGTGTATGCCTCCATTCCCACCCAGCTATGGACTACGGAGTTTTACGAAGCCATCCGCTCCATCGTGGGCAGCGTGAGGGACAGTGATGGGGTCAGCAGCAGGGTACGGGGAGCCGTCTTCATCGGCAACATACAGTCGGCACAGGCGTTTGCCAAACAGCTGGACTCCAGGGATACTTTCATTGAGGTAAGCTGTTTAAAGAGGACAGCTCTTTACAAAGGACAGCTCTTTACAATGACAGTTCTTTACAAAGGACAGCTCTTTGCAAAGGACAGCTCCGCTCCAGGGATACTTTCAGTGAGGTGGGTTCTTTACAAAGGACAGCTCTTTACAAAGGACAGCTTGACTCCAGGGATACTTTCATTGAGGTAAGCTCTTTACAAAGGACAGCTTGACTCAGGGATACTTTCACTGAGGTAAGCTCTTTACAGAGGACAGCTAGACTCTAAGGATGCTGTCATTGAGGTAAGCTCTTTACACAGGACAGCTAGACTCTAAGGATACTGTCATTGAGGTAAGCTCTTTAAAAATGACAGCTCTTTACACAGGACAGGTCGACTCCGTGAATACTTTCATTGAGGTAAGCTCTTTACACAGGACAGCTTGACTCCAGGGATACTTTCCGTGAGGTGAGTTCTTTACAGAGGACAGCTAGACTCCAGGGATACTTTCATTGAGGTAAGCTCTTTACAAAGGACAGCTCTTTACAAAGGACAGCTCTTTACAAAGGACAGCTCTTTACAAAGGACAGCTTGACTCCAGGGATACTTTCATTGAGGTAAGCTCTTTACAAAGGACAGCTCTTTACAAAGGACAGCTCTTTACAAAGGACAGCTTGACTCCAGGGATACTTTCATTGAGGTAAGCTCTTTATAAAGGACAGCCGGGCCTCCATAACAGAGTTGCCTGGAAGATGTCAAACCATGATTGTAAAATGCCATCGGGCGATCCTTCGCATTTCAATCTAAGCAGGTCAGAAATTGCGATGTCCATGGTAAGATTACACCAGTCAGTGGAAACGATTTCTCCTTACAACACATCAACTGTAGTGATATGGTCAGAGCACCAGATAATCAGCCCTTGTGAAGGCAACCCTATAAGACACAGAGCCAAAAGTTAGGAAGAGAGACAAATCAAAGAAGAGAAGAAAGGACAGCATTAGAGAGTGGATACATTGGATTGCAGTCATTCCCATGGACTTGCCAAGGACAGAGAGGTGGACAGAAATTGTCGGGAAATCGTCTGTGACTCCCCAACGTCCCTTTCCTTGGTCAAGAAACAAGTCAGATGAAGTATGTGGGTTTTTTTGTTTCCAATGGACACTGTTGTAAACTCAGGCTGTTGTGTGGCAGTTGGCATACGGATTGACACAGTAGTCTCTGGAGCTATAGCATGCGACAGACATCATTTCCAGACTTCAGAGGCCGTCTTATATCATTTGATTATAACTTTATTGTCTCATATATATATATATATATATATATATATATATACAAATATATACATATATAGATATATATATAGATATATATGTGTGTGTATGTATATGTGTGTCTATGTGCGTGTGTGTGTATATATTTGTGTGTATGCATATGTGTGTATGTGTATGTGAGCATATACATATATATATGTATATATATTTATACATATATATGTATGTATGTATGTATATGTATGTGTATGTACATGTATGTGTGTGCATTTATATATATATTGTATATATATATATATATATATGTGTGTGTGTGTGTGTGTGTGTGTGTGTGTGTGTGTGTGTGTGTGTGTGTGTGTGTGTATGTGTGTATATATATATATGTATGTAGATGTGTATATATATGCTTGTTCTTTCTACATTTTGTTAGCGCTATTGATTAAGCACTGTATATATTTCAAGGTGTTTGTAAATGCTATATATTTGAAAATGAATAGAAAACAAGTTAAAACGAATATTGTCTTATGATTTTACCAAACTTCTACTTCCCATCGATTCCTGGTTGCAAGGCAATTACAGATCTTAAATGCAATTTTCTTATAGACCTGTGATGGTGGTTACCTTACACTCTCTACCACGTCAACTCTAATGTTTTATTAACCTTTTCTTCTGCTGTATTGAACACGTAGGCTAAATAACAACTCTGTAAAGGTTGCTTATAAGCAGCAGTTTTACATGTCTACTAAACTGCTTATCCAGGATACCTGAACATGTTGATAAAAGCATTGAGACCAACTTGCCATTCACCTGTGTTTCTCTGAGACATTTTTGTATGTACTTTATGGTACTATATTTGAAAAGTATATCTGGCAAGATAAGTCTCGAGGTGCTAAATCAAGTGTGCAAGATGAATTATATTATGCCAGTTGTTTAGTAGTCTTTCCAAATAAATTATATTCTGCTGTGGATAGATGGGAGTTTGACAAGGGTGGAGTCAATCTATTGAAATCTGTTTAAATAGTATAACATTCAAGAAAAGAAAAAGATCGGCTAGGTTGTGATAATGTACATGCAAAACATTTTCCAACAAATAATCTTGTTTCCCCAGATCATCTTCTCCGAAGCTATAGCACTGCAGTCTTCTGCATTGACAGATGACACGGACACGGTGATCGGCGTGGCCAAGGGAGCTCTGACGGTGACCCCTGTGTACAGAGAAGTAGCAGAGTTCAGACAGGCGTGGAACAAGCTGTGGGTGGACTGTTCTGACCTTCCCTCTGAAGTGACCAACAACACCTGGCTGACAGATGTGAAGAACAGGTATTCTGGTGACTGCACTCAGCTTCTACTGGAGGACACAGAACACATGTTGTTCACCTGGTACCATGTCCAAGCGGCCGCCATGTTGGCAGCTGCCATCAGGATTGTGCACGCTGAGAGCTGTGGAAGTAATAATCCTGGAC
>JAPXFY010000013.1:86869701-86872201 GCA_030674185.1 Monoplex corrugatus | reverse complement strand
TCATGCAATGATAAATCACTGACACGACTTGCAGGATCTTCAACATCATCATCATCATCAGGTGCCCTGCCGCATGGCGCTGGCGATCATGGACTTCCATCTGTCTCCATCTCTTGTTGCCTCAAGCATCTCTTCCACCCTCTTTGTCCGCAGCCACTCTGCAAGTCCGTCTAGTATCTTCTCCCTGGGTCTACCTGGTGTTCTCTTTCCATCCAGCTTTCCCGTTGTGACCAGGTGCTCCAATTCCTCTTTCCTCATAAAATGGCCTATAAATGTTGCCTGTCTTTTCCTAATCTTCCTTATCAATAATCTTCTTGTGTCTGTCTCCATCAAGACTGTCTCGTTTGTTTTCTTTGCTGTCCATGGAACTCTCAACATCCTTCTTAGAAACCATATCTCGGCTGCCTCAGTCTTGCTCTGGCTTTGCTTGTTGACTATCCACGCCTCACAACCGTATAACAGAATTGGTTCTATATAACATTCAAGAACTCTCTTCCTGATGTTAATTGATAGGCATTTGTTGGTAAGAATGATTTTCATCTTCTTGAATGCTGTTTTGGCTTGGCCAATTCTGCTGGCTATTTCTGATGTGCATCTGCCGTCCGGTGAAATGATCGTTCCCAGGTATTTAAACTTATCAACCTGTCTAAAGGTTATCCCGTTTGCTGTTATTCCGAGTGCGGAGACGTCATCTTGACAAACTGAAACTGTAAATGTAAACGTGATCATAGCATCCTAAGAAAATTCACGGACAGACAAAAGAATCTTTAACGTGCATATTTGATATCCTGCATGCCGTATGCACATGAAGGGGGATTTAGTCACTGGCAGGTCTGCACACATGTTGATCTGGGAGATCGGACACATCTCCATTCTTTACCCTCCATGTGGTTTGACCCCGGGACAAATTCTCATTGGAAATCTCACTTTGACCTACTTCACTACTGCACCCGTATGTATGTATATGTGAATCTATATTAAATCATGCAGGATATATATGTTTTATACGTATACATATACTTGTATCTACACACACACACACACACATGCGTGTGTGTATATATATATATATATAGAGAGAGAGAGAGAGAGATACATATGTGTAGAAAGAGAGAGAGAGAGAGAGATTCATATATGTGCGTGTGTGTGTGTGTGTGTGTGTGTGTGTGTGCGTATGTGTGTGTGTGTGTGTATGTGTATGAGTGTGTGTATGCATGTGTGTGTGTGTGTGAGTGTGTGTGTTTACATATGTGTGTGTGATTGTGTGTGTTTGTGTATACATGTATGTATGTGTGTGTGTGTGAATGTGTTTGTGTATGTGTATGAGTGTGTGTATGCATGTGTGTGTGTGTGTGTGTGTGCGCGCGCGTGTGTGTGTGTGTGTGTGTATGTGTGTGTATGACAATCTTTATGATCTGGGGACAGGGTCAGATCGTGACACGCACAGGCCTTATGGACGAGGACTACGTGAAGAACCATGTTCTAAATCGTATAGCCGGTTACATCGGTGATTACTTCAGCGTCATCAGCATCGCTGTATCCAACATCCTCACCAAGCTGGACCGCAAGGCCTACATCCACCTGAGCCCCACGTCCAACTCTCCAGACCTGTCTGACAGGGAGCAGTTCCCCTACTTCATGAGGCTAACGGTGCCAGCCAGCGATGAGATCCTGGCCATTCTGGACCTGCTCAAGACGCTGTCTTCGGCCTACGTTCAAATCCTCTATGACCCTGTGGACGCCTATTCTGCTGACCTCACCAAGGTAAGTTGTTGAGATATGACTACCTGATATTTCATGCGTCAAATGTTAGTGTTTTTCTTTCTGTTCTTGTTTATTCCGTTTCTACCACAAAGGTGGATGACCTGGCAGATATTCCAGGTACATTATCTAAGGCAGGCTTTGTGTAGGTGTTCCTTTTTATGTCTAAGTTTGGGTAGAGTTGTGCTGTCCCTGGAAAGGGTTGGTCTGTGGCAGTGGGTGGATACCAGTACCGCGTCTGTCTACAAATTTTTGATGACGACCATTACCTCACAACATCCTACGTTCATAGTCTCAGCTAAAGAATTCCAGATCCCAAACAAGTGCGACTGCCAACGCCCAAGCAAACAGGAACCAGAAGAACAAGTAAACCAAAGTGAACGCGAATTCAACACAACAAGACAAGACAAGCGCAAATTTTCGGCGGTCCCTTTTTATCCACTGGACGAGGCGGCAGGGAAGTTTTTAGTCCTCTTCTTATTATCCGTTATTTGGTGTTGTTTGTGGTCTGTTTGTGACCGTGCATTCGCGCTTGACAAAGGCCGGTTGGCCGAAAATTTGCGCTTGTCTTGTCTTGTTGTGTTGAATACGCGTTCACTTTGGTTTACTTGTTCTTCTGTTTAAAGTTTTCCAAACAGCATCTTCTGCCTGTACCCGTCACTGTCTCTCCATTGCTGCAAAGCTTTGTCATAGACTGGTAATTGAATATGCTGGCTTACCTACATGTCCAATCAGCACA
>JAPXFY010000013.1:86847201-86864701 GCA_030674185.1 Monoplex corrugatus | reverse complement strand
ACTATCAGAATATATCCTGTTACAAGTGGAATTCTAGTTTCCTTTGTGACATGGATTTCACGTGGACAAATCATCATCATCATCAAGTGCCTTGCCACAAGGCGTTGGCGATCATGGCCTTCCATCGTGTTTCTATCTCTTGTTGCCGAAAGCACATCTTCCACCCTCTCTGTCTTCAGCCACACTGCAAGTCCGTCCAATACTTTTCCCTGGGTCTACTGGTGCTCTCTTTCCCTCCAGCTTTACTTTTGTGACCAGGTGCTCCAATTTCCCTTTCCTCATAAAATGGCCTGCAAATGTTGCCTGTCTTTTCCTAATCTTCCTTATGAAAGATCTTCTTGTGTCTGCCTCCATTAAGACTGCCTCGTTTGTTTTCTTTGCTGTCCATGGAAGTCTCAGCATTCTTCTTAGAGACCACATCTCGGCTGCCTCAATCTTGTTCTGGCTTTGCTTGTTGACTGTCCACGTCGCACAACCGTATAACAGTATCGATGGACAAAACGAAACAGATTTGTGAGTACATTTCAAGTGGTTTCTATCAAACAGCTAGCGTTGTATGTTCAACAGGTGAGGTATATGAAGCAGGTGAGACTAGACCTGTTCAATGTCGGGGTGGAGGAGAGAGTCTTCAATGACAACGGTGATGGACTTAACGGATACAAATTCATGCAGGCCTACTGGGATCCCACAGACAGTGCCATGAAGTATAGACAGGTAAACAGTGTTTATCTGTCTGTCTATCTGTCTGTATGTATGTATGTATGTATGTAATTTTGTATGTAGGTCTATGTCTGTCTGTCTGTCTATCTGTCTGTCTGCCTGTCTCTCTCTCTTTCTCTCTCTCTCTCTCTCTCTCTCTCTCTCTCTCTCTCTCTGCGTGTGTGTGTGTTTTCTCTGTCTCTCTCTGTCTCTGTCTCTTTCTGTCTCTATCTCTCTCTGTCTCTCTGTCTCTGTCTGTCTCGTCTCTGTCTCTCTCTCTCTTTCTCTCTCTGTATGTCTCTGTCTCTTTGTTTCTCTGTGTGTGTCTCTCTCTCACTCTCTTTCTCTCTGTATGTGTGTGTTTTCTTTCTCTCTCTCTCTCTCTCTCTCTCTCTCTCTCTCTCTCACTCTTTATGTGCGTGTTTCTCTCTCTGTCTTTCTGTCTCTTTATCTCTCTCACTCTCTGTACGTGTATGTGTCTCTGTCTCTATCTGTGTATCTGTCTGTCTGTCTCTCTCTCTCTCCCTCCCTCTCTCTCCCTCTCCCTCCCTTCCTGTCTCCCTCTCTCTCTCTAGTCTCTCTCTCCTCTCTGTCTGTCTTCTCTCTCTCTCTCTCTCTTTCTTTCCCTGTCTCTCTCTGTCTTTTTCTTTTTCTCTCTCTCTCTCTCTCTCTCTATCTCTCTCTCTCTCTCTTCTTGTCGCTAGAGAGAAAGAGAGATTCAAGCCATACTTCAGTCAACCGACTTTATCCACCATGTCTGGCTGTCCGGCAGATCGGTACATGGACAGCTGGCGGAAGACTGTCACTGTCCACCAGTGTAGCTGACCTCTACACCAAGCTGCCCCCTGACGTCAGCCCCAAGAACTACAACTCTTCATGCACTAGCGAAGTGGAGTGTGGCGTTTGTCCCGTTTCCAGACGGTGGGTGATATTTAACCCTTCGACTTCCGCACCCTATCCAACAGCATCCTGCATTGTCAACCATGCTGGCAAAGCAAAAACTTAACCCTTTGACTCCCTCACCCTTTCCACCAGCTTCCTGCAGGAAGCTGGTGGAAAGGGTGAGGGAGTCAAAAGGTTAAGTTTTTGCAGTTGATGGGTTAGGGTGGGGGAGTCAAAGGGTTAAAATCTTTTAAGGGAGAATTCTGTGTGTGTGTATGTGTGTGTATGTGTGTGTGTATGTATGTGTGTGTATGTGTCTGTGTGTGTGTTCGTGTGTGTGTGTGTGCGTGCGCGCGCGTGCTCGTGTGTGTGTGTGTGTGCGTGCGCGGGTGTGTGTGTGCGTGTGTGTGTGTGTGTGTGTGTGTGTGTGTGTGTGTGTGGTGTGCGCATGTGTGAGTATATATGTGTGTGGAAGTGGCTTTGCATGTGCGCGTGTATGTTTGTCTTTATGTGAGCTAATGATTGTGTGTGTGTTTGTGCATGCACAATTGATTGATTTATTGATTGACCTATCTAATCCCATACTGACACCACCAGAACGACAATGATGTTAAGATGGGACTGTGAGAAGGCCAGTTTTAATGTAGCGCACCCCGGGATTCGAACCCACAACAATTAGCATGTGAATCCGACACTCAAACCAACTGAACTACTGGGGCCCACACGTGCACAATAAAAATTCATCAGTGTTTATAGACCAATTTATGTGGATTAACTCATTCAAGACGTTGGTGCCAGAGACTAACAGCACGGGTGCTCGTGGCTGCCGTTTCACTCTGCCATATAGCTCTGATGCTGGCACATTTTCAGGGGGGGAAAACTCAAAGAGAGACTGCCAAACACAACTGACTTAATGTTTTGTCTTCATGTGCACATGTCTGTTTACACTGTGAAAATGCGTTTTTCTACAGAATTTTGCAAGGGACAACTCTTTGATCGTCGTGGGCAGAATGCATGCTGCACACAGAATCTTAATGTAATGTTTCATCCAAAGACTATAAACAACATTGGCAACAATTAGATTCAAACCCACCCGGGGTGATCTCTATAGATTAGCTTTCTAGCGTCTTAACCACTCAGCCATCTGTTCTGTGGCAGCACTAAGCTTACAAATATATTCGGTAGCGTTATGGACAAAATGCGGGTTAGTTGGTAAAGCCATGGACTCAAGATCCGATATCTCGAGTTCAATCCCAGCCCGCAACATTAAAAACTGGTCTGTTGGTGCCCATCTTATTGTTTCCATCATTGTGGTGGTGTCAGCTTACTGTTTGATAGGTCCACTGGCCTGTTGGCTGCCCATCTTAATGTTTCTATCATTCTGGTGATGTCAGCTTAGTGTTTGATAGGTCCATTGGCCTGTTGGCTGCCCATCTTAATGTTTCCATCATTCTGGTGGTGTCAGCTTAGTGTTTGATAGGTCCCTTCTCCCCTTTCCCCGTTTCAAGACCTTGCCAACGCATAGGGTTTTGTGCAGGCTCAGGAAATCTGTCAGATTGCTCGCAGATTCGGGTGGAGCGGATATGGAGTTGTCCGAGCGCGTTGAATCTCTCTTGAAATAACTCCGATAACTCCAATATGGACAAAAAAGAGTGTTCTGTTCTTGTTCCTTAAATGACATTGTCAAAGCACATATTGCAGGCATTTGAAGAACGTATGACACTAATGTTATGAATGATTGTAGGATGCTAATCATCATCATCATCAGGTGCCTTGCCGCATGGCGTTGGCGATCATGGACATCCATCTGTCTCTATCTCTTGTTGCCTCAAGCATCTCTTCCACCCTCTTTGTCCTCAGCCACTCTGCAAATCCGTCTAGTATCTTCTCCCTGGGTCTACCTGGTGCTCTCTTCCCCTCCAGCTTTCCCGTCGTGACCAGGTGCCCCAGTTCCCCCCTCCTCATAAAATGGCGTACAAATGTTGCCTGTCTTTTCCTAGTCTTCCTTATGAATGATCTTCTTGTGTCTGCTTCCATCAATACTGTCTCGTTTGTTTTCTTTGCTGTCCATGGAACTCTCAACATTCTTCTTAGAAACCACATCTCGGCTGCCTCAATCTTGGTCTGGCTTTGCTTGCTGACTGTCCACACCTCATAACCGTATGACAGTATGCTATTCCCAGTAATTGTGGATTTTTGACAGCAGCAAGAAACTCTGGGCAAAGCTGGCCAGCAGAAGGTCCTCAGAAGAGAAGCCTTTGTCAAACAAGTGTTTTGGCCCTTAACTTCTTTCACTCTCCCCAAAAATTCTTGCTCTTTGAGTTGCTTGGCATATGAGAATGGACAAATTCTTACTTAGCTTTGTGCAGGTGGCTGGAAAGACAGCAATCGGGAATTGTTTAAAAATAATAATCCATCAAGCTTATTTTGTGTGTTCTTCATTTCGTTGAAAATGAATGGCAGATGTAAGACAGAAATATATTTGTTTGGTCTCACCTGCTGGCGTCACCGGATTCGGTGTTGGCTGCTGCACATTTTGACACCACCACCTCCCTCCAGGCCTCTCTGTCTTGACTCTTGTGGACAATTTTTTTAATGTTTAGGACACTGACGTTGGTTATGTTCTCGAAGTATGAGATTGGAAGTCTGCCTTTCTTCCTTTTTGCCTCTGTTTTTCCTTGAAAGATGGTTGCCAAGAGGTCCGTGTTCTTATTGCGTGACACATGGCCAATGTATTTTAGTCTTCTCTTGTTGATGTCTGCCATCAGCTTTCTGGTGGTATCAAGTTCTTCCAGGACACTTTCATCAGTTCTTCTGTCTGTCCATTTGACACGTAGTAGTCTCCGATAAAACCACATCTCTGCTGCCTCAAGTTTTTTTGCAATCAGTTTAAAAACTGACCAGGAGCCGAGCGTTTGTGGCCAAGAACAATCGTGTTCTCATAGTATCTCGTTATTTTAAATCCAAAAAATGTGTGACTGCGTGACTGCGCGGGTTCAAGCGAACAGGAACCAGAAAAAAAAACACGAAAGAAGAATAAGAATGCGTATCTGATATAACAAGACAGGCACAAATTTTCGGCCGACTGGCCTTTGTCAAGCGTAAGATTACAAATAAACAAACACCAGATACAAAAATTAGGGGAAAAAGACTGAAACTTCCTTGCTGCTTAGTTCTTTTTCTCCTAATTTTTGTATCTGGTGTTTGTTTGTAATCTTACGCTTCACAAAGGCCAGTTGGCCGAAAATGTGCGCCTGTTTTGTCTTGTTGTATTAAATACGCGTTCTTATTCTTTTTTCGTGTTTTTTCTTTCTGGATCTCGTTATTTTGTCAATCGTCTTCTCAGTGCCCACGCTGGTCATTTCACATGTCACCGTGTTTATGCTTTCATTCTCTGTTTCAGACAAAAGCAGACAGCAGGTTCTGAGCAAAAGCTGCCTGTAATTCCTGTTGTTGCCGGTTTTGCTGCTGCTGCTCTTCTCCTCATCGTCTGTCTTATCGTTATCGTTATAGTGATCCGACGTCTGCGACAAAAGACAGAGTCCACATCTCCATCGGTTCCTGCAATCATTTTTACGAATGGTAAGTGCGCTGGAAGAGGTGCTTGCAGCAACAAGGGATAGAAACAGATTGAAGGCCATGATCGCCAACGCCATGTGGCAAGGCACTTGATGATGATGATGAAGTGCACTGTGCTATAGAAAGGCGGCACAGGCAGTTAAACAAACAAAGCAAATAGCATCTCTAACAAAGGAATATGAACTTGATGAAGTTTGTAAAACTCCTGTTGAAAAAGTGCCGACTTATCAGACAGATAGGCAATTAACAATACCACACTGGCTTGCTCGGACATTTTACCTAGTTTAAACCCTTTGACTCCTGCACCCTGTCTACCAGCATCCTGCATTGTCAAACATGCTGTTATCATCATCATCATGTGCCCTGCCGCATGGCGTTGGCGGTCATGGCCCTCCATTATGCATCTATCCCTTGTCGCAGCAAGCACATCTTCCACCCTGTCTGTCCTCAGCCACCCTACAAGTCCGTCCAATATTTTCCCCCTGGGTCTGCCTGGTGTTGCTTTGGCTGGCCATGATTTTTCTTGGGAAAATTTGATAGTGGCTTACCGTTGCCTTCCAAAAATGTTAGCAAAGCAAAACCTTAACCCTTTGACTCCCTCAGCCTATCCGCCAGCTTCTTGCAGGCAGCTGGTGGATAGGGTGAGGGAGTCAAAGGGTTAGTCCTGCAGGAAGCTGGTGGATAGGGTGAGGGAGTCAAAGAGTTAAGTTTTTGCAGGTGTGGATAGGGTGAGGGAGTCAAAGGGTTGCGGTTTTGCAGTTGGTGGATAGGGTGCGGCAGTCAAAGGGTTAAGGTTTTGAAGTTGGTGGATAGGGTGCGGGAGTCAAAGGGTTAAGTTTTTGCAGTTGGCTGATAGGGTGCGGCAGTCAAAGGGTTAAGTTTTTGCAGTTGGCTGATAGGGTGCGGGAGTCAAAGGGCTAAGTTTTTGCAGATGGTGGATAGGGTGAGGGAGTCACAGGGTTAAATTCCGAAATTATATTATTATAGTCAATATGGTCTCCCTTATTCCTATACAGTATGATAACATTTGCATCTCACATGTCTTGGGGAACCGAACCCTCCTCCCAGCACTGGGGGAGAAGTTCATGACAATGGTTCAGGAGCACTGGTTTCCCATAGCAGATCACTTCAACCCTCTTTGCTTAATACCTTGCCATGAGCAAGTGAGTCAATCATCATCATCATCATGTGAGTCAATCATCATCATCATCATCCTGCCGCCTGGCATTGGCGATCATGGCCCTCCATACGAGACTATCCCCTGTCGCTGTAAGTACATCTCCTACCCTCTCTGTCCTCAGCCACCCTGCAAGTCCGTCCAGTATTTTCTCTATGGGTCTGCCTAGTGTTCTCTTTCCCTCCAGATTTCCTGTTGTGACCAGGTGTTCTAATTCCCCTTTTCTCATAATATGTCCTATAAATTTTGTTTTCTTTTCCTAATCTTCTTTATCATTGGTCTTGTTTCTGCTATATTCAAGACTGTCTCGTTTGTTTTCTTTGCTGTTCATGGAACTCTCAACATCTTTCTTAGAAACCACATTTCAGTTACCTCAATTTTGTTCTGACTTTGCATGTTGAATGTCCACGCCTCACATCCGTACAACAATATCGGTTCTATATAACATTCAAGAACTCTCTTCCTGATGTTAATTGATAGGCATTTGTTGGTAGGAACGCTTTTCATCTTCTTGAATGCTGTTTTGGCTTGGCCGATTCTGCTGGTTATTTCTGATGTGCATCTGCCGTCTGGTGAGATGACCCTTCCCAGATATTTAAATTTATCAACCTGACTCAAAGTTGTGCTATTCGCTGTTATTTTGCATGAGGGGATTTCTTGTTTTTTTACTGATTACCATGACTACAATCTTCTTGCTATTTAGCAAGTGAGTCAGTGGCCTTGCTGAATTCGTCCTGTGTGAACTTAAAACACATATCTGCTGCCCTCCATGTTGATTCTGCTGATTTGCAGCAGCACCAAAGCGACCTATCTGGGACACAGGCCTGGGCGATGCGATGAGTATCAGAACATCACACAATCTTTGGTGCAAGAGGAAGGTCACAAAGCAAGTTTCTCCTTTACAAACATGAGGAAAAAAAAGTCACCAAACCCTCGCCCAGTCAGTATAATGTTACTTCAAAGACGACTTATCCCACGAGTTGTCTTTCCTTTGCCCTTACGAAACGCTCTTCACATGGCGCACAAGTTTCACATGGTGAAAAATAAACAAGCAAACAAACAAACCAACAGACATTAGAATACCAAAACACAGCACAAAATCTCCATGCCACACAAAAAAATCTTCTGTTCTTGTGGATTTGACATGGGATCAATCACATAAAGCTTACCTGAGAGTTGTGATGTTCCTACCACATTAATTCCACACTATCTTAAGATAATGAGACCTTCTTTAGATGTAATTATAGTTACTCATTGTGCTGTTTGTGTGATCCATCTTTGGTAAAACAAGAATCCGCTGATAACTAGAAGAGAACTTGTTGTATATCCTGTTATTTATCGTGATAGTATGAAAACCTATTTATGCACATGTAAACTTACGTGTTTTCTGTTTTCATTTTCCATCTAACAAACTACAGAAGCCAGAAAAAAACATGAAAGAAGAAGAACGCGTATTTAATACAACAAGACAAGACAGGCACAAATTTTCGTCCAACTGGCCTTTGTCAAGCGTAAGATCACAAACAAACAAACACCAGATACAAAAATTAGGAGAAAAAGACTTAAACTTCCCTGCTGCTGGGTCCAATACCCATTCCTTTTCTCACATTGGACCCAGCAGCAGGGAAGTTTCAGTCTTTTTTTTCATAATAATTTAATCTGGTATTTGTGTGTTTGTAATCTTACGCCTGACAAAGGCTAGTTGCCCGAAAATTTGCGCCTGTCTTGTCTTGTTGTATTAAATACGCGTTCTTCTTCTTTCATGTTTTTTTTCTGGTTCCTGTTTGCTTGAACGCGGGCAGTCACACTTGTTATGGATTTCAAACTACAGAAGGACTGTCAACCATCTCTGGATTGGAATCCAACAGCAGTGGCGGCCAGCCGATTCAAGAAATGTACGGACATCCGGACCAGCGTGATTTTCAGCAGCCTTACCCTAACCAGAAATATCAGCAGTCACCTCCCGGCCAGTTCACATCATACGACCGGCGCCCAGAGTCCTCAGAGTATGACTCGCTGGCGAATGTCCAGGCACCTTTTGCATCTGTTGCTGGTGGTAAGGGTACTGGTGCTGGTGCCGGGGTGGCTTCTGATCTGTCGCGGTCTGCTCTTCCACCACCTCTGCCACACAAAGTGGGCTATCTCTCCGTCATCAGTCACTGACCTGGCTGTGTTGTGAATGGAACTTTGTAGTTTGAGGAACTGTTTTTGGGAGTCTTTTTTTGGGGGGGGGGGGGGGGGGGGGGGGGTCTTTTGTCTTTTTTTTTTTTTGTCTTTTTTTTTTTTTTTTTTTTGTTGCCAGCTGCTGTATATTCTGAATTAGAAAAGAATGTATTGCGCTCACCTTTGGAATACACACAACAATAACAACAGACAGTATACACACCCGTTTCGACTTGTGGGTCTTCACTACAGGGTAGTATAGATACACGCACGTTTTCAACGCAGAAACAGTAAAATTTGAATTACACTGCGAGGCAGCATGCGCATGCGCGCGCGCACACACACACACACACACACACACACACACACACACACACACATATATATATATATATTATATACACATACACACACACACACACACACACACACATACACACATAGACACATACACATACACACACACATACACACACATATAATTTATATATATATATATATATATATGCATACATATACATACACACAATTGTATATATATATATATATATATGTATATATATATAGGCTATTTTGGCTATATATACATGTATATATATATATATATATATAGGCTATTTTCGCTATATATACATATGTAAATATATATGTACATATACATATATACGCTCATTCACATCACCCATCCATATGCTCAAATTCACAAATATACGTGTCTGTAGTCTATTATGCAATTGTCAATCTTTCATGATGGGATTGTATTTTGTGTTGGTGTTAGTGTTTTACATTTGCATCTAAGTACTTTTCGTCACAAACAGTTCCACCGTGTGAAAATCAGACTGCTCTCAATGGAAGAGTGTATAGCCACAAGCAGCACCAGGCACTGTTTTGACTGTAAATGTCAGGTGGGTTTTTCTTTACCTGTTAGAGTGGATTGTTTTATATACAGTTTTGTCAGGGAAAAGTTCTTTATAGCTGTGGGGTCTTTAACTTGTGTGGACTGCTCTCAGGACCCCGATTTATCCTCTTATTTGATAAACTGGCATCCAGGATTATTCAAAGTCTAGTGGAAGACGAAGATAGATCCTTAGAGAACCAGGAATCGAACCTGGATTTCTCGCTTCATGGACGAGTGTTTTACTCCATCTGGTAACCACACGAGGTCACTGTTCATGAATCCTTGAGTGATGAAGATATACAACCAAAAACACTTACAAGGTCATGACTTTTGAATAATGATATCAAACTTGTAACAAATATCGTAAAACGTACTGATTGGGATTAACAAATATATTTATGAAATCAGACACCTATTCCATGATGCTGGACATTTTTATTCAAACGAAGAATTCATTGAAAAGTAAATGTGAATTTCTTAATTACTTTAGTTGCGTAAAATCAAAGATTATCTAAAGAAACTTAATATCCAAGTTATCTCTCCTGGAACAAACTTCCTCTCTCAGTCCGTCAGCAACCTACTTTTGTCTCCTTCAAGTCCGCTCTCAAAACTCACCTTTTCTCCTCTGCATAAAATCCTGACCTCACTCAATCCCCTCTGCAGCCTGTCTCCACTCGGAGGGGAATCACATTGTAATATATAATTGTATATAATATGCTCTCTATAATTTTCCATTACTTTTATTCTTTCTCCCCATTTTTAGCCGTGTGCGGTGTGTGTGTGTGTGTGTGTGTGTGTGTGTGTGCTTGTGCATGCGCATGCGTGCGTGCGTGTGTGTGCGTGCGTGAGTGTGTGTGTGTCTGTTTCAGCGCTTAGATTTGATTTTATCAAGATTTTGCGCTATATAAATATTGTAATTATTATTATTATTATGTTATTAATAATAAAACGCAGCTGATTCCATGTTTTGTCAAAGCAATTATTCCACAAACAAAAGGAAGAAAATTATTCTATGAAATTTTAACCAACGACGAAAAGCGTGTCATGTAAGGTCAAAAGGGTGAAGGGTCACAGGGTCAGGATGGACACAACATGCACACATGCAATACGGTGTCCCACAGGGTTCGGCTTTGGAACCTCTTTATCATGAGAACTACTAACTTCAGAGGAGTGTTCTGAGCTTACTGTTTTTGTACTTTGTATCTGCTTCAATGCTAGCTGAATGGGTAGCGCAAACTGTGTTAGATTTGAGAAGTTCTATACAACATGGGAGATAATTCTCAAGAGTTATGTCCTTTGATTATACTAACTTCAGTTAAGAAAACAGCCAGCATCACTCCACCATTTCTTTGCTGACCACTCACAACTGCACGTCAAGTATTGCTAGTAAAATTAAAGACAGTTATGAAAACATAACTGCATGGTTGAAAACGGGTAAGCTCAAAATGAATGAGGAAAACAACAGAACTCGTTTACGTAGGGGAAAAAAAACACCACCACCCCACCTCCACCCCCAAAGTCAACTTGGAGACCCGGATGTTCCGTGTACCTATACTCAGCTGTGGTTCATTTAAAAAGAGAAAGAAAGGAAAAGATTTAGGACGATGGCCGTTTCAAACCCGAATGTTACTCTGTGGCAAATCTGCCAGGAATCTGGGTGTGACTTTGACAAATCCCTGTCTATGGAAACACATGAATAAGAAAAAACATGAAAAAAGAATAAGAACGTGTATTTAATACAACCAGACAAGACAGGCACAATTTTTGGGCCAACTGGCCTTTGTCAAGCGTAAGATCACAAACAAACAAACACCAAATACAAAAATTAGGAGAAAAAGACTGAAACTTTCCCTTCTGTTTCATCCAGTGTGAGAAAAAGAATAAACTGACGAAGGCCAGTTGGCCTAAAATTTGCACCTGTCTTGTCTGGTTGTGTTAAATACGCGTTCTTATTCTTTTTTCCTGTTTTTTTTTTTTCTGGTTCCTGTTTGCTTGAACGCGGGCAGTCACACTTGTTTTGGATCATGGAAACATGTTCACTATTTGTGCAAAAGTCCTTTATCTCCAGCTCCGTAGAATAAGCATGATATGCCCATTTCTCTCATTGATACAACATACAAATTGTGTGTGTGACAATAAGCATGATATGCCCATTTTTCTCATTGATTCAACACACAAGCCTCGTGTGTGACAATAAGCATCATATGCCCATTTTTTTCATTGATTCAACACACAAATTGTGTGTGTGACAATAAGCATGATATGCCCATTTCTCTCATTGATGCAACACACAAATTGTGTGTGTGACAATAAGCATGATATGCCCATTTCTGTCATTGATGCAACACACAAATTGTGTGTGTGACAATAAGCATGATATGCCCATTTCTCTCATTGATGCAACACACAAATTGTGTGTGTGACAATAAGCATGATATGCCCATTTGTCTCATTGATTCAACACACAAATTGTGTGTGTGACAATAAGCATCATATGCCCATTTCTCTTATTGATGCTACACACAAATTGTGTGTGTGACAATAAGCATGATATGCCTATTTTTCTTATTGATGCTACACACAAATTGTGTGTGTGACAATAAGCATGATATGCCTATTTTTCTCATTGATACAACATACAAGCCTCGCGTGTGACAGTAAGCACGATATGCCCATTTCTCTCATTGATACAACATACAAGCCTCGCGTGTGACAGTAAGCATGATATGCCCATTTCTCTCATTGATACAACATACAAGCCGTGTGTGTTGCATTTATTTTCTCCAAAGTAGATCACTGTTACTCTCTCTTAGCCGGACTTTCTGATGACAGGTATCTTAACTCCAAACCATGCAGGTCGACTTGTAGTCTGGAAGAGCTGATGGCGCAGTGCAAAAGCACTCTTGCAAAACTGGTGTTGGCCTCCCGTCAAAATACGACTTGAGTTCAAAGTTTCCACACTTTGCTCTTAATGTGTAAATGCGAATACCATGTCTAGTATCCTACGGGTGTCGACATAAGAATCAATCTTCTTATAGAAATCAATATGTGTACCGTAACACATACACACACACGCGAGCGCGCGCACACACACACACTCACACACACACATACACATACACACATACACATTCACATATACACATACATACATACACACAGATACACATACACACATACACACACACACATTCACATACACACACATACATACACACACACATACACATACACACACATACATACACACACACATACACACATACATACATACACACACACATACATACACACACACATACACACATACATACATACACACACACACCCACACACACACACACATACACACACATACACACACACACACACACACACACACACACACACACACACACACACACACACACACACACACACACACACAGATAGAGATACAGAAACGCGTGCACACACGCATTCACGTAAACAGACAAAGACCTACATAGGAACTCACGCTGGCGATCGCTCATGCACTGTCGGAGGCTTACAAACAGAGAACGCGTATTTAATACAACAAGACATCTAAAGACAAGTCTTGTTGTATTAAATACGCGTTCTTATTCTTCTTTCGTGGTTTTTTCTGGTTCCTGTTCGCTTGAACGCGGGCAGTCACACTTGTTTTGGATTTTGGATTTTTGTGTTTTGTGACTGCTTATAACATGGATTTTGTATTTCATGTCTGCTTATAACGTAGATTTTTGTATTTCATGTCTGCTAAAAACATAGATTTTTGTATTTCATGTCTGCTAAAAACATAGATTTTTGTATTTCATGTCTGCTAAAAACATAGATTTTTGTATTTCGTGTCTCCTTATACAGGTAATACAGTGTAGAGTATTATTGTGTAGTTATCAATGTTCAAACTTAGTTGTTGTTTTTAAATCGAAAAATAAAAAAGAACCTTCAAAGAATCATATGAATCATCTGGCTCACCACCATCTCCAATCTAGGACGACTCTCACAATGTAGTGAAGACAATACAAGCCCCATCGTCATGATAAAATGATGTAAATGGATTGGGACACATTATCGGAAGAGAGTAAGATAACACTTCTCGGACTGCCCTTTGCTGACACCACAAGAACAATGCAGGAGAGGAAGACCCAGGTACACCTAGTACAACAACTCCAAACGATGAGATATACCTTGGGAACCCCAACAGACAAAGTTGAGGGATCTTCGTTGCTTCCCCATGTATCTGTGGCCTGATGGTCAGTAAATATTCTGGACTGAGTCTTGGTCAGTGGCAGTAAGTTTTTGTTGTGATGTTTGTAGGTATAGGGGTGGGTAGTTAACATACTTTTTTGTACATGTTTGTGTATGTTCCCTTGATATTTGTAAAATGTGTTGTAGTTTATCTTGATGTTTGTAAATGTGTTGTAGTTTATCTTGATAACTGTAAATGTGTTGTAATTTATCTTGATGTTTGTAAATGTGTTGTAGTTTATCTTGATGTTTGTAAATGTGTTGTAGTTTGTCTTGATGTTTGTAAATGTGTTGTAGTTTATCTTGATATCTGTAAATGTGTTGTAGTTTATCTTGATGTTTGTAAATGTGTTGTAGTTTATCTTGATGTTTGTAAATGTGTTGTAGTTTATCTTGATGTTTGTAAATGTGTTGCAGTTTATCTTGATATTTGTAAATGTGTTGTAGTTTATCTTGATAACTGTAAATGTGTTGTAGTTTATCTTGATGTTTGTAAATGTGTTGCAGTTTATCTTGATGTTTGTAAATGTGTTGTAGTTGTTGTAGTTTATCTTGATATCAGTAAATGTGCTGTAATTTATCTTGATGTTTGTAAATGTGTTGTAGTTTATCTTGATGTTTGTAAATGTGTTGTAGTTTATCTTGATGTTTGTAAATGTGTTGTAGTTTATCTTGATGTTTGTAAATGTGTTGTAGTTTATCTTGATGTTTGTAAATGTGTTGTAGTTTATCTTGATGTTTGTAAATGTGTTGTAGTTTATCTTGATGTTTGTAAATGTGTTGTAGTTTATCTTGATGTTTGTAAATGTGTTGTAGTTTATCTTGATGTTTGTAAATGTGTTGTAGTTTGTCTTGATGTTTAAAAATGTACAAATGCTTATGTCTTGTACACACATACCTTGTTCTGTTTGGTGTGTGTTTTATTACGGGTGTTTGTAATTATGTATATAGTTATTATTGTATAAATGTTATAATTACATAATACATATTATATACATCAGCTGTTGTCATTGTGTATACAGCATTATTGTGTTAGTAGTATAATTGCATAATACATATTGTATATATATATATAGATAGATAGATATAGATATGTATATGTCTGTACATATATATATATGTGTGTGTGTACATATACATTTATACTCAGCTCAGTACAGTTCATCCCACATAAAGCAAGCACTTATGGCTCTTTACTTGGATCGGTCATCAGCCAGCACCCTGGAGTCACTCCAATTCTTGTTTAGCTGTTTCAGTTTCAGTTTCTCAAGATGACGTCTCCGCGCTCGGAACGAATTCCATATGCACTAACGTCACAGGTGCCACGTGTATGATGATCATGGCACAAGCCTTGAGCCTGCACATAAACCCGTGAGCTGGCCAGGTCCTGAGGCCCTACCTAGACTATGTTTTACCTAGTCTATATGTTATACTGGTATTTTTTCGTTCTACCACTGGAATAATCTTGGTTACATGTAAACGACAGCCGCTGGAGGTCAGTCTGTATGGTTTGTTGTTGACAAGTCTATTGCCTTGTTAAGCTGTCCTACCACTCTCTCAGAGCATATAAGGACTAGCTATAAGAATGTTGCTCAAAGAAGCCTTAAAACATTTTGGTTGCATTGTGAGATACCGATGCTTTGGTCGGCTTCTCTGGATTGTACTACTAATATCCAAAACAAGTATGACTGCCTGCGTTCAAGTAAACAGGAACCAGGAAAACACGAAAATAGAATCTGAACACGCATTTAATACAAGCAGACAAAATTTTAGTCCTCTTCTCCCACTGGACGAAGCTGCAGGAAAGTGTCAGTCTTTTTTCTCCTAATTTTTGTATTTGGTGTTCGTTTGTTTGTGATCTTACATTCACGTTTAACAAAGGCCAGTTGGCCGAAATTTTGCACCTGTCTTGTCTGGTTGTGTTAAATACGCGTTCTGATTCTGTTTTCGTGTTTGTCTGGTTCCTGTACTACGAATACGAACGTAGTCTGGTAGTCGGCTGTCTTTTGTTCTCTGTGAAAGTCTACCTCAGCTTTTGATTGGTGAGTCTTACTGTGAGGGAGCCTTGACATGGCGCGCCAGGCCGTTTCATGGACGTTTCATAGAATCTCATCGGAATTGTAGATCTCATCGGAATTGTAGATAAATCTCATCGGAAACTGTAGATCTCATCGGAATTGTAGATCTCATCGGAATTGTAGATCTCAACGGAATTGTAGATCTCATCGGAGACATTGTAAGGATCTCATCGGAATTGTAGATCTCATCGGAATTGTAGATCTCATCTGAATTGTAGATCTCATCTGAAACGTAGATCTCATCGGAATTGTAGATCTCATCGGAATTGTAGATCTCATCGGAATTGTAGATCTCATCTGAAACGTAGATCTCATCTGAATTGTAGATCTCATCGCAATTGTAGATCTCATCGGAATTTGTAAGAATCTCATCTGAAACGTTGATCTCGTCGGAATTGTAGATCTCATCTGAAAAACGTAGATCTCATCTGAATACGTAGATCTCATCGGAATTGTAGATCTCATCGGAAACGTAGATCTCATCGGAAACTGGAGATTGATTGGAGCGCTCACTGACGCCATCATCGGTGTGAGAGTGGAAAGAGAGAAGAGTGGCAGAATGGTTCAGACGTTCGCCTGCCAATAACTAAACTCGAGGTTCCAGGGTTCGCTCCCCGTAGAGGCCTCGACTTTTCTCCTCAGTTTGACCGGAAAATCGAACTGAACGTCTAGTCCTTTGAAAAAGGACGAAAAACAGTCGGACCCGTGTGTCTTCTGGCTGCGCACGTTTAAGATCCAACGGCAGTTGAAAGTCGTGAAGAGCAGAGCACTTCCCGGCTGCCTTGGTATAAAAATTGATTTCCCAGGTCCTACCCCTTGAAGACCAATGAGCCTTCATGCCTTTCTGAAGTCTTGGTTAAAAAAAGTGAATATGAATATGAATTTGAAGCGAGGGAGAGGGGATGGCACCGCCCTTGTGGTGCTGGCCCCGGGAAAAGTTGAGGTCTCTGCCACCTCACTCCCCTACGACCCGGAACAGGGCCTGGCCAGCTCATGAGTTTATGTGCAATCAAGGCTTGTGCCGTGCTCATTGTGGATCTTCTCCATCACGTGGCACCTCCGAGCGCGGAGACGTCATCTTGAGAAATTGAAATTAAAACTGGAACTGAAAATGTGAAATCACTCCATTTGATGCCTAAGATTTTCTTAAACGTTCTATGTCAAAGGTACCAAGTGTCTGCTCCTCACTGGATTTCAAGTGCCAGGTTTCACAGCGTTAAAGCAACGTGGACAAGACACTGGTGTTGTAAAATTGTGTCTTCATTTTCAGGAGAAATTTCATCTTGTCCATACATTGCTCAGCTGCTGAAAGGTTGCTGATGTTTTGGCTATCGTGCGAATTGATTTCTTGGACCTTATCACCTTGGTTGGTGATTGAGCTACGAAGATAGAATTGCTATATTGCTTTGACTTATGAAAACGTCACTTGGTGATGGCTGATCGCCAGTCAGCGTGTTCCCCCCCCCCCCCATTCTCCCTCCCCACCCCCCTGGCTGCTTCAGCACATTCACTGATGACGCCTATAAGGTCTTAGAGATTCTGACTGTTATTTGATAAGGCTGCTCTATCATCGGTATATAACAATTTTTTGGAAAATAACAGAATATGATCTTATTGTTACGTTGTTTTTTCCTCGTCTGTAAATGTGTATGCCTCTCTCTGTCTCTGTCTCTGTCTGTCTGTCTGTCTGACTGTCTTTTCTGTCTCGGTGTGTGTGTGTGTGTGTGTGTGTGTGTGTGTGTGTGTGTGTGTGGTGTGTGTGTGTGTGTGTTGTGT
>JAPXFY010000013.1:86834701-86842201 GCA_030674185.1 Monoplex corrugatus | reverse complement strand
ATCAATTAACATCAGGAAGAGAGTTCTTGAATGTTATATAGAACCAATACTGTTGTATGGATGTGAGGCGTGGACAGTCAACAAACAAAGCCAGAACAAGATTGAGGCAGCCGAGATGTGGTTTCTAAGAAGAATGTTGAGAGTTCCGTGGACAGCAAAGAAAACAAACGAGACAGTCTTGATGGAGGCAGATACAAGTAGATCACTCATAAGGAAGATTAGGAAAAGACAGGCAACATTTATAGGCCATTTTATGAGGAAGGGGGATTTGGAGCACTTGGTCACAACGGGAAAGCTGGAGGGAAAGAGAGCACCGGGTAGACCCAGGGAGAAAATGCTGGACGGACTTGCAGAGTGGCTGGGGACGAGGAGGGTGGGGGAGATGCTAGGGGCAACGAGAGATAGAGACAGATGGAAGTCCATGATCGCCAACGCCATGCGGCAGGGCACCTGATGATGATGATGATGACCCTTGTTACATGTGTACAGAACACTGTCCCTTGTTACATGTGTACAGAACACTGTCCCTTGTTACATGTTACAGAACACTGTCCCTTGTTACATGTGTACAGAACACTGTCCCTTGTTACATGTGTACAGAACACTGTCCCTTGTTACATGTACAGAACACTGTCCCTTGTTACATTATACAGAACACTGTCCCTTGTTACATGTATACAGAACACTGTCCCTTGTTACATGTGTACAGAACACTGTCCCTTGTTACATTATACAGAACACTGTCCCTTGTTACATTTACAGAACACTGTCCCTTGTTACATTATACAGAACACTGTCCCTTGTTACATGTGTACAGAACACTTTTCCCTTGTTACATTATACAGAACACTGTCCCTTGTTACATTATACAGAACACTGTCCCTTGTTACATTATACAGAACACTGTCCCTTGTTACATGTGAACAGAACACTGTCCCTTGTTACATGTACAGAACACTGTCCCTTGTTACATGTTACAGAACACTGTCCCTTGTTACATGTGTACAGAACACTGTCCTTTGTTACATGTACAGAACACTGTCCCTTGTTACATGTACACAGAACACTGTCCCTTGTTACATTGTACAGAACACTGTCCCTTGTTACATTGTACAGAACACTGTCCCTTGTTACATGTGTACAGAACACTGTCCCTTGTTACATGTGTACAGAACACTGTCCCTTGTTACATGTTACAGAACACTGTCCCTTGTTACATGTAACAGAACACTGTCCCTTGTTACATGTTACAGAACACTGTCCCTTGTTACATGTGTACAGAACACTGTCCCTTGTTACATGTGTACAGAACACTGTCCCTTGTTACATGTATACAGAACACTGTCCCTTGTTACAGTGTAACAGAACACTGTCCCTTGTTACATGTGTACAGAACACTGTCCCTTGTTACATGTATACAGAACACTGTCCCTTGTTACATGTGTACAGAACACTGTCCTTGTTACATGTGTACAGAACACTGTCCCTTGTTACATTATACAGAACACTGTCCCTTGTTACATGTGTACAGAACACTGTCCCTTGTTACATGTGTACAGAACACTGTCCCTTGTTACATGTTACAGAACACTGTCCCTTGTTACATGTGTACAGAACACTGTCCCTTGTTACATGTGTACAGAACACTGTCCCTTGTTACATGTACAGAACACTGTCCCTTGTTACATGTTACAGAACACTGTCCTTGTTACATGTATACAGAACACTGTCCCTTGTTACATGTATACAGAACACTGTCCCTTGTTACATGTAAAAGAACACTGTCCCTTGTTACATGTTACAGAACACTGTCCCTTGTTACATGTGATACAGAACACTGTCCCTTGTTACATGTCAAGAACACTGTCCCTTGTTACATGTACAGAACACTGTCCCTTGTTACATGTGTATAGAACACTGTCCCTTGTTACATGTGTACAGAACACTGTCCCTTGTTACATGTAACAGAACACTGTCCCTGTTACATGCAACAGAACACTGTCCCTTGTTACATTGTACCAGAACACTGTCCCTTGTTACATGTAACAGAACACTGTCCCTTGTTACATGTATACAGAACACTGTCCCTTGTTACATGGTAACAGAACACTGTCCCTTGTTACATGTTCACAGACACTGTCTTGTTACATGTTGACTACGTCCCTTGTTACATGTATACAGAACACTGTCCCTTGTTACATGTGTACAGAACACTGTCCTTGTTACATGTGTACAGAACATGTCCTGTAATGTTACCATGTTTTCTGAATGCCTACAGTACAACACTGTCCCTTGTTACATGTTACAGAACACTGTCCCTTGTTACATGTACACAGAACACTGTCCCTTGTTACATGTAGTACCAGAAACTCTTTTCCCTTGTTACATGTATACAGAACACTGTCCCTTGTTACATGTTACAGAACACTGTCCCTTGTTATGTACACAAACCTGTCTTGTTACATGTACAGAACACTGTCCCTTGTTACATGTACACAGAACACTGTCCCTTGTTACATGTTACAGAACACTGTCCCTTGTTACATGTACACAGAACACTGTCCCTTGTTACATGTGTACACAGAACACTGTCCCTTGTTACATGTACACAGAACAGCTGTTTCTTGTTACAAGTTGTGTCACAGAACACTGTCCCTTGTTACATGTAACAGAACACTGTCCCTTGTTACATGTACACAGAACACTCTGTCCCTTGTTACATGTACAGAACACTGTCCCTTGTTACATGTACACAGAACACTGTCCTTGTTAATGTTACAGAACACTGTCCCTTGTTACATGTACGACACCGTATACACACTGTCCCTTGTTACATGTGTACAGAACACTGTCCCTTGTTACATGTGTACACAGAACAATGTCCCATTGTTACATGTACACAGAACACTGTCCCTTGTTACATGTTACAGAACACTGTCCCTTGTTACATGTACACAGAACACTGTCCCTTGTTACATGTTACACGAACACTGTCCCTTGTTACATGTACACAGAACACTGTCCCTTGTTACATGTACACAGAACACTGTCCCTTGTTACATGTATCACAGAACACTGTCCCTTTCTGTTACAGAACATGTCCTTGTTACATGACAGAACACTGTCCCTTGTTACATGTACACAGAACACTGTCCCTTGTTACATGTACACAGAACACTGTCCCTTGTTACATGTACAGAACACTGTCCCTTGTTGTTACAATGTGTACGTACAGAACATGTCCCTTGTTACATGTGTACAGAACACTGTCCCTTGTTACATGTACACAGAACACTGTCCCTTGTTACATGTACACAGAACACTGTCCCTTGTTACATGTACAGAACACTGTCCTTGTTACATGTAACAGAACACTGTCCCTTGTTACATGTTACAGAACACTGTCCCTTGTTACATGTACACAGAACACATGTCCCTTGTTACATGTGTACACAGAACACTGTCCCTTGTTACATGTACACAGAACACTGTCCCTTGTTACATGTTACAGAACACTGTCCCTTGTTACATGTACACAGAACACTGTCCCTTGTTACATGTAACAGAACACTGTCCCTTGTTACATGTACACAGAACACTGTCCCTTGTTACATTGTACACAGAACACTGTCCCTTGTTACATGTACACAGAACACTGTCCCTTGTTACATGTACACAGAACACTGTCCCTTGTTACATGTACACAGAACACTGTCCCTTGTTACATGTACACAGAACACTGTCCCTTGTTACATGTATACAGAACACTGTCCCTTGTTACATGTACACAGAACACTGTCCCTTGTTACATGTCACAGAACACTGTCCCTTGTTACATGTACACAGAACACTGTCCCTTGTTACATGTAACAGAACACTGTCCCTTGTTACATGTACACAGAACACTGTCCCTTGTTACATGTACACAGAACACTGTCCCTTGTTACATGTACACAGAACACTGTCCCTTGTTACATGTACACAGAACACTGTCCCTTGTTACATGTAACAGAACACTGTCCCTTGTTACATGTACAGAACACTGTCCCTTGTTACATGTACACAGAACACTGTCCCTTGTTACATGTAACAGAACACTGTCCCTTGTTACATGTACACAGAACACTGTCCCTTGTTACATGTACACGAACACTGTCCCTTGTTACATGTTACAGAACACTGTCCCTTGTTACATGTACACAGAACACTGTCCCTTGTTACATGTAACAGAACACTGTCCTTGTTACATGTACAGAACACTGTCCTTGTTACATGTAACAGAACACTGTCCCTGTTACATGTAACAGAACACTGTCCCTTGTTACATGTTACAGAACACTGTCCCTTGTTACATGTACACAGAACACTGTCCCTTGTTACATGTACACAGAACACTGTCCCTTGTTACATGTACAGAACACTGTCCTTGTACATGTAACAGAACACTGTCCCTTGTTACATGTAACAGAACACTGTCCCTTGTTACATGTACAGAACACTGTCCCTTGTACATACACAACATGTCCCTTGTTACATGTTACAGAACACTGTCCCTTGTTACATGTTACAGAACACTGTCCTTGTTACATGTACAGAACACTGTCCCTTGTTACATGTACACAGAACACTGTCCCTTGTTACATGTACAGAACACTGTCCTTGTTACATGGTACAGAACACTGTCCCTGTTACATGTACACAGAACACTGTCCCTTGTTACATGTACACAGAACACTGTCCCTTGTTACATGTACGAACACGTCCCTGTTACATGTCACAGAACACTGTCCCTTGTTACATGTACACAGAACACTGTCCTTGTTACATGTGACAGAACACTGTCCCTGTTACATGTACCAAACACTGTCCCTTGTTACATGTACTACAGAACACTGTCCCTTGTTACATGTAACAGAACACTGTCCCTTGTTAATGGACAGAACACTGTCCCTTGTTACATGTTACAGACACTGTCCCTTGTTACATGTACCAGACACTGTCCCTTGTTACAGTGTACACAGAACACTGTCCCTTGTTACATGTACAACACTGTCCCTTGTTACATGTACAGAACACTGTCCCTTTTACATGTTACAGAACACTGTCCCTTGTTACATGTACAGAACACTGTCCCTTGTTACATGTACAGAACACTGTCCCTTGTTACATGGTTACAGAACACTGTCCCTTGTTACATGTAACAGAACATGTCCCTTGGTTACATGTATACAGAACACTGTCCTGTTACATGTACAAGAACACTGTCCTTGTTACATGTCAGAACACTGTCCCTTGTACTGTAACAGAACCTGTCCCTTGTTACATGCTTACAAACATGTCCCTTGTTCACATGTGTTACAGAACATGTCCCTGTACATGACACAGAAACTGTCCCTTGTACATGTAACAGACACTGTCCCTTGTTACATGTAACAGAACACTGTCCTGTTACATGTATCACAGAACACTGTCCCTTGTTACTTGTACACAAACACTGTCCCTTGTTACATGTACACATACACTGTCCCTTGTTCATGCTACACAGAACACTGTCCTTGTTACATGTACACGAACACTGTCCCTTGTTACATGTGTATCAGAACAATGTCCCTTGTTACATGTAAACAGAAACACTGTCCCTTGTTACATGTTACAGAACACTGTCCCTTGTTACATGCTTACAGAACACTGTCCTTGTTACATGTTACAGAACACTGTCCTTGTTACATGTAACAGAACATGTCCCTTGTTACATGTGTACAGACACTGTCCTATTTACATGTACAGAACACTGTCCTTGTTACATGTATACAGAACACTGTCCCTTGTTACATGTACACGAACCTGTCCCTTGTTACATGTACAGTAACACTGTCCTTGTTACATGTATACAAACACTGTCCCTGTTACATGTTACAGAACACTGTCCCTTGTTACATGTACACAGAACACTGTCCCTTGTTACTGTACAGAACACTGTCCTTGTTACATTGGTTACAGAACACTGTCCATTGTTAATGTACAGACAAATGCCCTGTTACATGTACAGAACACTGTCCTTGTTACATGGTAACTGAACACTGTCCCTTGTTACATGTACAGAACACTGTCCCTTGTTACATGTATACAGAACACTGTCCCTTGTTACATGTGTACAGAACACTGTCCCTTGTTACATGTAACAGAACACTGTCCCTTGTTACATGTGACAGAACACTGTCCCTTGTTACATGTGTACAGAACACTGTCCCTTGTTACATGTACAGAACACTGTCCCTTGTTACATGTAACAGAACACTGTCCCTTGTTACATGTAACAGAACACTGTCCCTTGTTACATTGTACCAGAACACTGTCCCTTGTTACATGTAACAGAACACTGTCCCTTGTTACATGTACACAGAACACTGTCCCTTGTTACATGTTACAGAACACTGTCCCTTGTTACATGTACACAGAACATGTCCCTTGTTACATGTACAAACACTGTCCCTTGTTACATGTACAGAACACTGTCCCTTGTTACATGTAACAGAACACTGTCCCTTGTTACATGTATACAGAACACTGTCCCTTGTACATGTACAGAACACTGTCCTTGTTACATGTACACAGAACACTGTCCCTTGTTACATGTTACACAGAACACTGTCCCTTGTTACATGTATACAGAACACTGTCCCTTGTTACATGTATACAGAACACTGTCCCTTGTTACATGTACACAGAACACTGTCCCTTGTTACATGTACACAGAACACTGTCCCTTGTTACATGTGTACAGAACACTGTCCCTTGTTACATGTGTACAGAACAACAAATTGTGCACGTTGATGATCCAGTAAGTCATTGTCAGTCGTTCGGTGGTTGTAACCCTTTGAGTCCCGCACCCTGTCCACCAGCATCCTGTATTGTCAACCATGCTCATCATCATCATCAAGTGCCCTGCCACATGGCGTTGGCCATCATGGCCCTCCATACGAATCTGTCTCTTGTCGCTGCCAGTACATCTCCCACCCTCTCTGTCCTCAGCCATGCTCATCATCATCATCATCAAGTGCCCTGCCACATGGCGTTGGCGATCACGGCCCTCCATATGCACCTATCCCTTGTTGCCGCAAGCACATCTTCCACCCTCTCTGTCCTCAGCCACTCTGCAAGTCCGTCCAATATTTTTCCTCTGGGTCTACCTGGTGTTCTCTGTCCCTCCAGCTTTCCTGGTGTGATCAGGTGCTCTAATTCCCCTTTCCTCATAAAATGGCCTATAAACGTTGCCTGTCTTTTCCTAATCTTCTTTATGAATGATCTTCTAGCCATGCTAGCTTTCCTGTTGTGATCAGGTGCTCTAATTCACTTTTCCTCATAAAATGGCCCATAAACGTTGCCTGTCTTTTCCTAATCTTCCTTATGAATGATCTTCTAGCCTTGCTAGCAAAGCAAAAAACTTTACACTTTGGCTCCCTCATCCTATCCAGGTGATACGATGAGGTAGTCAAAGGG
>JAPXFY010000013.1:86824701-86827201 GCA_030674185.1 Monoplex corrugatus | reverse complement strand
TCACGTCTTGTTTTTCTTACGTAATTTGTTGCATGATATCACGTTGTATGACGTCACGTCTTGTTTTTCTTACGTAATTTGTTGCATGATATCACGTTGTATGACGTCACGTCTTGTTTTTCTTACGTAATTTGTTGCATGATATCACGTTGTATGACGTCTCGTCTTGTTTTTCTTACGTAATTTGTTGCATGATATCACGTTGTATGACGTCACGTCTTGTTTTTCTTACGTAATTTGTTGCATGATATCACGTTGTATGACGTCTCGTCTTGTTTGTCTTACGTAATTTGTTGCATGATATTACGCTGTATGACGTCACGTCTTGTTTTTCTTACGTAATTTGTTTGCATGATACCACGTTGTATGACGTCACGTCTTGTTTTTCTTACGTAATTTGTTGCATGATATCACGCTGTATGACGTCACGTCTTGTTTTTCTTACGTAATTTGTTGCATGATATCACGTGTATGACGTCACGTCTTGTTTTTCTTACGTAATTTGTTGCATGATATCACGTTGTATGACGTCACGTCTTGTTTTTCTTACGTAATTTGTTGCATGATATCACGTTGTATGACGTCACGTCTTGTTTTTCTTACGTAATTTGTTGCATGATATCACGCTGTGTGACGTCACGTCTTGTTTTTCTTACGTAATTTGTTGCATGATATCACGTCTGTATGACGTCACGTCTTGTTTTTCTTACGTAATTTGTTGCATGATATCACGTTGTATGACGTCACGTCTTGTTTTTCTTACGTAATTTGTTGCATGATATCACGTTGTATGACGTCACGTCTTGTTTTTGTTACGTAATTTGTTGCATGATATCACGTGTAGACGTCACGTCTTGTTTTTGTTACATAATCTGTTGCATGATGTCACGTGTATCACGTCACGTCTTGTTTTTGTTACGTAATTGTTGCATGATGTCACGTGTATCACGTCACGTCTTGTTTTTGTTACGTAATTTGTTGCATGATGTCACGTACACTTGTTTTGGATTTCTTATTAGCCTACTCTAAGACTGCATTTTGTCTGTATTAGTTGTCTTGATATGACGTCATGTCTTGTTTTTGTTACGTAATTTGTTGCATGACGTCACGTTCCTAATTTTTGTATTTGTTGTTTGTTCGTTTGTGATCTTACGTCTACGCTTCACAAAGGCCAGTTGGCTGAAAATTTGAGCCTGTCTTGTCTGGTTGCATTAAATATGCGTTCTGATTTTGTCTCTTTTTTATCGCGGTTTTTTGTTTGTTTGTTTGTTGGGGGGGGGGGGTTGTTCCTGTTGCTTGAACGCTGCCAGTCACACGTGTTTTGAACAGCCACAATGCCTGAAAAGATTTGAAAAGCATATACGTGAGGTATTTCACAAACACAGACAACCAGGAAGATTCATTATGTGTACATACAGCCGCCATTATTACCCAGTGGTAAATGAGGTTATGTTTTCAGAGGCTCTTTTCGAAGAAAGATATGTGACCTGCCAGCACGAAATCAGTCTTAACTTGCATTTTGGGCATTTTGAGATTTACATGTTACTGGAAAGTGTACATTTTGCCGATTATTTTGGTACTTGAATAAAGCTTGTACTCAAAAAAATGTAGATAGTATCTATGTTTACAGTCATTAAGTTGTTTGACGCCATTTTGAGAAAACCACCTTAAAGTTGTTGTGTGCTCTCCTACACATTTTCCTTAAATTCTTTATTTGGGCTTGATCCAGTTTGTTTCTTATTTTAGTATTCATTATCTGAAAGGTGCACCAAAGAGCTTTCTGTCAGTTATCACATGTGGGGGTCCTGTACATGTTACGGTTCATAATAAGAGACAAAAATAGGTACTTTTGGTAGGAAATTGCCTTCTTTCTGCTGCGATCAGTGCAGCAAAATACCTTTTAAATTGATTAATAATATTTTTTCCAAGAAAAAAAATTTCTGTGGGGGGTAGATTATAGTCGACAGAAATCAATTTTGAGAAAAAGTCAAAACACCCCAGATAGACCCTCATTCATCTTTTCAGCTCCTAATGCTGTTCGTCTGACTGCGAGTTAAGACTGATTTCGTGGTGGGAGGTCATCTATTTTATAAATGGGCGAAAAGAAGTTACCTGGCTGTAAAACCACCCACGTAAACCTATGCAGGCAGACTGAAAAGTGTCCACTGCCTCTTAACAAGAAACACCCCTAGGGTGCTGAATGGGACCCAGTGCATTAATGCCTCACCACTCTCCAGACAGTCACTTCTTAAGCGATTGCCATTTCATCAAGCAAAGGGGAGGGGGAGGAGTGTCCATGAGTTGTGACCCATTCGGACCCAATCACCTTGTTTACAAACCTGAGACAAAAGCACTACACGGCAGATTCCTTAAAGGAGCTCTTCCGAGACGTCCCTCCTGATGCAATATTCCAGTTTTTACAAGAGATCAATAGATTTCACTTGATATAATTTTACGTGTTTTTCTTTAATGGCATTTTAGATTTGCAAGGTTGACGGTG
>JAPXFY010000013.1:86819701-86822201 GCA_030674185.1 Monoplex corrugatus | reverse complement strand
AACTAAGAGCTGAAGGGGGTTTGAAGGCTGGTTGGAAACTAAGGCTGAAGGGGGTTTGAAGGCTGGTTGGAAACTAAGGGCTGAGGGGGTTTGAAGGCTGGTTGGAAACTAAGGGCTGAGGGGGGTTTGAAGGCTGGTTGGAAACTAAGGGCTGAAGGCGGTTTGAAGGCTGGTTGGAAACTAAGGGCTGAAGGCGGTTTGAAGGCTGGTTGGAAACTAAGGGCTGAAGGCGTGAAGGCTGGTTGAAACTAAGGCTGAGCGGTTGAGTTGGAAACTAAGGGCTGAAGGCGTTGAAGGCTGGTTGGAAACTAAGGGCTGAGGCGGTTTGAAGGCTGGTTGGAAACTAAGGGCTGAAGGGGGTTTGAAGGCTGGTTGGAAACTAAGGGCTGAAGGGGGTTTGAAGGCTGGTTGGAAACTAAGGGCTGAGGGGTTTGAAGGCTGGTTGGAAACTAAGGGCTGAAGGGGGTTTGAAGGCTGGTTGGAAACTAAGGGCTGAAGGCGGTTTGAAGGCTGGTTGGAAACTAAGGGCTGAAGGGGGTTTGAAGGCTGGTTGGAAACTAAGAGCTGAAGGCGGTTTGAAGGCTGGTTGGAAACTAAGAGCTGAAGGGGGTTTGAAGGCTGGTTGGAAACTAAGAGCTGAAGGCGGTTTGAAGGCTGGTTGGAAACTAAGGGCTGAAGGCGGTTTGAAGGCTGGTTGGAAACTAAGGCTGAGGCGGTTTGAAGGCTGGTTGGAAACTAAGGGCTGAGGCGGTTTGAAGGCTGGTTGGAAACTAAGGGCTGAAGGGGGTTTGAAGGTTGGTTGGAAACTAAGGGCTGAAGGGCGGTTTGAAGGCTGGTTGGAAACTAAGAGGCTGAAGGGGTTTGAAGGCTGGTTGGAAACTAAGGGCTGAGGGGGTTTGAAGGCTGGTTGGAAACATAGGTTGAAGGCGGTTTGAAGGCTGGTTGGAAACTAAGGGCTGAAGGGGGTTTGAAGGCGGTTGGAAACTAATGGGCTGAGGCGGTTTGAAGGCTGGTTGGAAACTAAGGGCTGAAGGGGGTTTGAAGGCTGGTTGGAAACTAAGGGCTGAAGGCGGTTTGAAGGCTGGTTGGAAACTAAGGGCTGAAGGCGGTTTGAAGGCTGGTTGGAAACTAAGGTAAAGGTTTGTTCCAGAACTCTGCTGTGATCGTAGGGGATGGTGGGGATTGTAGACTCTTCAAATTTTTTTTTTCAGAGACAGCATTATGAGGGTGGAGCATTTCTTCTCTCTGTCTGTCTGTCTGTCTGTCTGTCAATCTGTCTCTCTCTCTTTCTCTTTCTTCTTTCTCTTTCTCTTCTCTCTTTTCTCTCTCTCTCTTCTCTCTCTTCTCCTCTCTCTTCTTCTCTTCTCTTTTTCTCTCTCTCTCTTTCTCTCTCTCTCTCTCTCTCTCTCTCCTCTCTCTTCCTCTCTCTCTCTCTCTCTCTCTCTCTCTCTCTCTCTCTCTCTTCTGTTCCCTCTCTCTCTCTTCTCTTCTCTTCAAACACACACACAATCTCTCTATTCCTCTCTCTCTCTCTCTCTCTCTCTATCTATCTATCTATCTTTCTATCTATCTGTCTCTCTGACTGCTTAACTATCCCAACACTGATCAGGGTCAGGCGTCCAATTATAGCTGGATGAACTTGAGACTGTGCACAGAAAATTTGTATTCAGACTGCTGCCTTCAGATTAGTATTCAAGAGCTTTACATATATGTTTCAAACCAGCGTCATGGTAAGTATTTGAAATCAGCGAAGGTATGTTCCTGGAATGAGATCGGTAAATGCTTAATTAATTAGGTTAGGTATGTACATGAGTATACGTGATCTGTGAATCCCGTTTTTTTTTTGTGGACTTTTCTGTATCTGTGTGTGTGTCTGTGTAAAGTGAGTATCTATATTCCGTGAAAGTCACGTACTGGTGCTTCGTTTTCTCACGAAAGCCACACCACACCGAAACAGCATGTGTTTTTTTTTTATCTTCGCCTTGTCAGAAATACACAGATTGTAGCCGAATCCTTATTTAAGACCAACATTGTCATCCACAGAAGACACAAAAAATGGGAAGACAGATAGATGGGTGAGTCAATGAAATGTTTCAGAAATTGTCTATGCAAATAATTATATTTTACTGAAGTGCCCTGTCCAAAGGCTTCTGCTTTAACCGTTTTGACTCTCGCACCCTATCCACCGACTGCAAAAACTTAACCCTTTGACTCCCTCACTCTGTCCAGGTTGAGGGAATCAAAGGGTTTGCTAGCATGGTTGGCGATGCCAGATGCTGGTGGACAAGGTGTGGGAGTCAAAAGGTTAAAACTGAGGCCTCTGGACAGGGTTAATCTAATCTGCGCATATCCACTATTAGCCATTGCACTAGCGCATGTCCACTTTTAGCCATTCCACTATTAGTGCATGTCCACCAACAGCCATTCTACTATTAGTGCATGTCCACTATTAGCCATTCCACTATTAGTGCATGTCCACCAATAGCCATTCCACTATTAG
>JAPXFY010000013.1:86807201-86812201 GCA_030674185.1 Monoplex corrugatus | reverse complement strand
CTGACCCCATTGCCACCACCGTCCGTGCAGACCCAACGCCTGCAACGTGGTTCCAACCCGCTGCTGGTGGATCCAGAGGTGGACTTAGTGCCTACTCGACAGCTCCTCCTCCAGCCATGGACCAGCAAGGGCCATCGACGATGCCAGCACCACCTGAGAGTCTGGAGGCGTTCCTGGCAGGGAGTCTGGACAGTCAGTTGATGACTGTAGCACAACAACGACGGTCGTCACCCAGGAAGTCCACCACACCGATTAAGGTCCCAAGACAGCCCGCACCTTCCAACACGTTTCCGCTGACAGTACAGGATGTGGGCATCGACTTCTTGGACCTGTAGATGCATTCCTAGGTGCATCGGCCTTTTAAGGGCCACAATTGTTCCCAAGAGACTTAGTTTGGTTGCATTGCCCTACCCCACACATGCACACAGCCTAACACTGGTCTCATCCCCAGACCCAGAAGGTCAATCCTAAAAATATCCACACTTCATGTTTGTTTGTCTGTTTGTTTATTGAAATAAAATGAAACAGAATAAAAAAAATGATACAATTGACCTATGTTTTTTTTTTGGGGGGGGAAGGGATGGTGAAGATGGGGGATTGAAATTCCAGGAAAAGGTGTTTATTTTATGTTTTGTGTGTGTGTGTGTGTGTGTGTGTGTGTGTGTGTGTGTGTGTGTGTGTGTGTGTGTGCGTGCGGGGGTGTGCTTGTGTATGTTAGTTTATGTGTGTGTGTGTGTTTTTTTGGATAGCCACAAAAGAGATATCACAAACACAGAGACAGAAAAATATACATTTCAATACCTCAAGATAAATTTATCAGTGAGAAACAACCGGTATTTAATTTTTGGCCACAGTTTGTGCCCTTGTATATACATTTGGTTATACCATAGTCATATAACACAACGCTGTCTTTCTGTGTGTATGTGTGTCTGTCTGTCTCACCCCCTTCTGTGTGTACGTCCGTTTGTGTCTGTATCCCCATCTTTCTCGGTGTATGTTTATGTGTATGTCTGTCTGCGTGTCTGTGTGTCTGTTTGTGTGTCTGTCTATTGGACTCTCTCTCTCTCTCTCTCTCTCTCTCTCTCACTCTCACTCTATCAATATGTCATTTGGATAAAGTGGATTAATGCAACAACCCAGGAAATAAATCTCTTTGAAAATTTTTTGTTGTACTCATGGCCATATCACTGTGGAGAGGAGGGAGCTGGAGACGGCGGTGCAGACTCAGCTTGGGGTGAAGCAGCAGCAGCAGGGTTGCGGTTGGGATTGGCAGCACCGGGTGGTTGGTGGACACTGGCCTTGTCCCACTGCCATGGGACAATCCCTGCAGGACTCCCGAAGAAGTCAGCCAGCATTTCCCTTACTTTCTTCCCATCGGTGTTGGCTCGTCCTGCTCGTGGCTGTGGTTGCTCAGTCCAGATGACGTGTTCTCTCCAGGCACCAGGCAGCACATTCATGTGGGCATCCTCCCTGTCCACTGCATCCTGAGGTGGGGGAAGTCGGTCCAGCAGCAGGTTGTGGAGTGTGGTGCAACACTTCATGACTGCTCTGGCGTTTTCAGGTGTCAGCTCGCAGGTGCTGAGCATCAATCGGAACCGTTGTGCCAGCAGACCAAAGGCGTTCTCCACCACCCTTCTTGCTCGTGACAGCCTGTAGTTGAAGATAAGCTCCTTGGGTGCCATGCTTTGCCTGGAGTAGGGCTTCATACAGTAGTCCTTGAGTGCGAAGGCATCATCACTGACGATGTAGTAGGGCACATCTGTAGTGTCCTGAGGGTCGTCAGTGAGAGGGCATGGAGCTGGCCGGTTGATGGTGCCGTCCTGAAGGTCCTGTCGCAGGTCGGTTTCCAGGAAGATTTGGGCATCGGACATGTGGCCTAATCCCCCAAACTCCACCCATAGGAACTTGTAGTCCGCATCCACCAGGGCAAGCATGGGGATGGAAAAGTAGCCCTTGTAGTTGTGATACAGACTCCCACTCTTGCGTGGCTTCTTGATCGCAACATGCTTCCCGTCCAATGCCCCCATGGTGTGGGGCATGTTCCAGCGGGTGTAGAACTTGTCGGCGATGGTCTTCCAGTGGTCTTCAGTCCACTCCTCCGGGAACACTTCAGCATTGAAGGCCTCCGTGATGGCCCTGCACACCGCAGGTAGGAAGGTGCTGATGGTAGATACCCCAATCCTGAAGGCGTAGCACAAGGACCTGTAGTTGTCCCCAGTGGCCAGGTACCTCAGTGTCACAGCCAGCTTCAGGCCAGGTTCAATGGCTTTTCGCATTCGAGTGTCTTCCTTGCTGATGGCGGGACGAATCAGGTCCAGGACCTCGAGGAAGACTCCTGGGGTCAGTCTGGTGTAGTTCCTGAACATCCTCTCTTCAACGTTGGCCATGTTGAGGTCCAGCAGGGTGTAGTAGTGGCCCAACTCCCTCCTTCTGTCCTCAGTGAGCCAGTTGCGAACCCAGAAACGCCTCCAGGTTGGACGTCTCCTACGCCGTCCCTCCTCTCTAACGACATGATGATCGTGGTGGTGATGCAGGTCTCGGTGAAATCGAGCCAAGAATACCGGTACAGCGACGTTCATGATGACAGGTCAAGATGGAATGAAGAGACCCCCCTGAAACAAGGGGGTTTTATACTTTCAAAGGGAGTTACAAGGGAGTTACAAGACCCAAGTTCAAACAGGTTGCAGCAGGTCACATCAGGTCTGGTGGAGATGCACAATCTCAAGACACCCCACCTCATGGAAACCCACGGGAACCACAGAAAACAAAAGTATACCCCAATCTGTACATGACGCCTCAGCCACAGCACCCCTGTAACTTGGCTTGTAACTTATTAAGTTAGAACGAAGTTACAACGGTAGTTAGATGCCACCAGTCTAACTTCAGCGCAAAACAAAACCCAGCCAGCGAGCGAGAACTGCTGCTCTCAGTCAAAAAACGCGCGGGAAAAGGGGTGGAGCCTAATAGTTAGACAGTGGTTAGACGCTTTCCGTTCACACATGCTGTATCAAAAATCTAGAGTTTGTCTCATGGTAGTTACATCCCTCAATGTAACCATTTGGTTAGATCGTGGTTACAGCCTAGTGTGAACGTACCATTAGCAAACCTACTTTTGTCTCCTTCAAATCCGCTCTCAAAACTCACCTTTTCTCCTCTGCATAAAATCCTGACCTCACTCAACCCCTCTGCAGCCTGTCTCCACTCGGAGGGGAATCACATTGTAATATATATTTGTATATAATATGCTCTCTATAATTTTCCATTGCTTTTATTCTTTCTCCCCATTTATAGCCATGTGTGTGTGTGTGTGTGTGTGTGTGTGTGTGTGTGTGTGTGTGTGTGCGTGCGCGCGTGCGTGCGTGTGTGTGCGTGCGTGCGTGTGTGTCTGTTCAGCGCTTAGATTTGATTTTTATCAAGATTTTGCGCTATATATATATTGTAATTATTATTATCATTATAACACATGTAGATTTTGATCCTGTACGCCAACTGATCCCGTTTCCTATAAATGTACAAATGGTGATGATTTTTCAGGAATTGTGGGACCACCTCGCACTTCATCAGCTGTCCTTGTCTCCCAGCTGTTCAGTTCTCTCCCAGAATACCAGAGGGTGCCAGAGATTTCCGGTTCCGCCACGGGCATACAACTCGGAAACAAGGCCATCTTTCCTAACTTCTTCAGAGTTATCCCATCTGATAACGCTCAGATCCAGGTATTTCTAAAAGCGTCTGTCCTACCACTTACTGCATGGAAAGCCCCGCCCCCACCCACACACACACACACACACACACACACACACACACACACACACACACACACACACACACACACACACACACACACACACACACACACACACACACACACACTTTTCCTTGGTGAAACGGCAATCGTGTTGCAGCGGGAGCTGACCAGTCAGTGGTGAGGGATTGTTGCTCTGGCTTCCGTCCAGCATCCTCGGGTATTTCTTGTTAATATATACAAGAGTTGTGTTACTTAGTTGATATCTATATGTATACCTTGATTAATCGTCTGTTTTTCATTATTTACTTTGTAACAGATATATTGTATGTATGTAGTGTGTATGCATGCAAGTTCACCTGTTTTGTTCAAACAAAACAAAACAAACGAGACAGTCCTGAAAGAGGCAGACACAAGAAGATTATTAACGTATGAAGAAGATTAGGAAAAGACAAGCAACATTTATAGGACATTTCATGAGGAAAAGGGGAATTAGAGCACCTGGTCACAACAGGAAAGCTGGAAGGAAAGAGAACACCAGGTAGACACAGGTAGAAAATACTGGACGGACTTGCAGGGTGGCTGAGGATAAAGAGGGTGGGATATACAGGGAGGTGCAAAAGTAGGTATACAGTTATGAAAAAATAAAACACGTACAATACTCATTGCATTTATTATACAAACAAATGAATATTGCATATACATGTAATAACAAGCACAGCCTTAATCCCTCAGATACTCAAACTGCTTGCCGTCGGTATTCACACACTCCTCTAATCGAGAGCGGAATTAAGCATTATAATAATGATGTGATACTTACTGTATACCTACTTTTGCACACACACCCCCCCCCCCCCCCCTGTATACTTGCAGCGACAGGGAATAGTTTCGTATGGGGTGGCCATGATCGCCAACGCCAGGTAGCAGGGCACACGATGATGATGATGATGATGATAATGATGATGATGATGATGATAATGATAATAATGATGATGATGATGATAATGATAATGATGATGATGATGATGATAATAATAATGATGATAATGATGATGACGATAATGACGATGATGATGATGATGATGATGATGATGATGATGATGATAATGATGATGATGATGATAATGATAATGATAATGATAATGATGATGATGATGATAATGATGATGATAATGATGATGATAATGATGATGATGATGATAATGATGATGATGATGATAATGATGATGATGATGATGATGATGATAATGATGATGAT
>JAPXFY010000013.1:86779701-86802201 GCA_030674185.1 Monoplex corrugatus | reverse complement strand
ACATACATACATACATATACATACATACATACATACGTACATATATACATACATACATACGTGCGTACGTACGTACATACATGCATACATACATACATACATACATACATACGTACATACATACATACGTACATACATGCATACATAATACATACATACATACATATATACGTACATACATATATACGTACATACATACATACATATGTACATACATACATACATATACATACATACAATGCATACATACATACATTTACATGCATACATACATACATATGCATACATACATACGTACATACATACATACATACGTACATACGTACATACATACATATATACATACATGCATACATAATACATACATACGTACATACATACATATACTCCTAATCATAATTTAAGGGCCACTTCTTCCTTCCTCTCTAATTTTAAGTTGAAATAATGGACAATGTTTAGAATTGATTCTATGTTTTATTTCATCATTTCCACACCTGTTTTGGAAAAAGAAATTAGCACAATGACCCATTAGTGAACAGCACATGCATTTAAAGGAACATCCCCCCTTTTCAAAAAACAGAAAGTGTCAGATTTGGCCAATCTGTTTTCAATATCGCGTGTGTCCGCCCCGAGCCTGGATGCATGCTTCACAGCGCCGATGCATCGACCCCACAAGGGTACGGAGTGTGTCCTGAGGGATGGCCGCCCACTCGATCTGCAGGATGTCGACCAGCCTGGCCAGGGTGCCCGGTGGGGGGTGGTTGTCCCTGATGCGCCTCCCGAGCACATCCCAGAGGTGTTCAATTGGGTTCAGGTCAGGTGAGCACGCTGGCCAGGCCATACGGACGACTTCATGCTGCTCCAGGAAGTCGGTCACAAGGCGTGCTCGATGCGCAGGTGCATTGTCGTCCTGGAAGATGGCGCCTTGACCAAGGTCCACAAGCGCAGGCAGTGCCACGGCCGCCAGAACCTCGTCCCGGTACCGGACCCCGTTCAGGATGCCGTCAATGGGGAGCAGGGGGGTCCGGGTACCACGGCTCATGCCACCCCACACCATCACCGACCCGCCGCCGTACCGGTTATGCTCTTGGACAGTGGCGTCAGCGAACCTCTCCCTTGACGTCGCCACACCCGAGCCCGGCCATCGTTAAAGGTCAGGGTGAACCTGGACTCATCCGAAAACAAGACCCGGGCCCACTGTTGCCTTGTCCAGGTCACGTGCTCCCTGGCCCAGGTCATGCGGCGCACTCTGTTGACCGGTGACAGCACGGGTCGGACGGCGGGTCTCCGTGACCTCAAGTTTGCCTCATGTAGCCGTCTTCTCACCGTGCTGCAGCTGATGTTAGCACCTGTTGCGTCCCTCAGCTGACCCCTCAAGGTCACCGCAGTGGATGCCCTTTCCCTCAGGACGGAGAGGGCAAGGTAGCGGTCTTGCTGTCTTGTCGTTACTCTGGGTCGACCCGTGTGACGCCTTTCCTGGACTGCTCCAGTCTCATTGAAGCGCTCCAGCAGTCTCTGGATTGTGGAATGCGACACTTCAAGTCGTCTAGCAACTTCCCGCTGCGCTAGGCCTTCATCAAGCAGAGCGAGGGCTCTCCCCCGCTGCTCATCCGTCATCCGTCGTCTTGCAAGCATGGTTAAAACGAACCAAGAACGGGTCCTTTTTATCCTCGTCTGCGGGCAACTTTGGCTGGAGTAGTGTTCAAAAAGGGCTTGCCTTGCACGTGCAAAGCGAATTTTGTCGCTACCTTGCCTGCGTCGTCAGAGAGATCCTGCTGAAGATTCGACAATTTCGTGTGGAAATTGTCTTCCTTGGGCCGCCCATTGCAAATCGGCAAATCCCCAAACACGTGCCAAAAGGAAACTGCAATGTTGTCTGAGCTCTTATCCATTCAGTTACGGCAACGAATTGGAGAAAAGAGTAAGAGAAAATAGATTATTTCTCCTTTCAAAAATTGACTCAAAAACGTTCCTGGCCCTTCAATATTGACGTGTAGTATATGTACGTACAGACATACATACATACATACATACATACATACATACATACATACATACATACATACATACATACATCCATACATACATACGTACATACATACATACATACATACATACATACATGCATGCATACATACATACACACATACATACCTACATACATACATACGCGTACATACATACATACATACGCGTACATACATACATACATACATACATACATACATACATACATACATACATACATACATACGTACGTACGTACGTACGTACGTACGTACGTACGTACATACATACATACATAAATTCCTTATTCTTTATGCCTTGTTGAGCCTCGTTTCAATCGTATGTCCATTCTACGTCATCCAGCTCATGACTCGTAGCAGTCAGAACCTTCGGAAAGAAAAGTTGAAAAGTGTTCAGAGATACACTGTTGTAGATCTGGGAGTCGTTGGCATAGAAATGACGTTTGATATTGTACTGACTGATGGCAAATAAAAAGTGGCAAGTGGTGAGGTGTGGAGTGTGAAGAGGACTGGTCCAAGTGGGGAACCTTGGTGGACTCCATATGTAACATTGGCTGGCAGAGACCTGAACTCATACTCCGACTGACTGAAGGCAGTCAGACACGAATGACAAAAACCAGAAAAGAACATACCTTTGATTCTGAATGTATGCTGAAGATGATAGAAGAGGATAGGATGTTCAATGGTAACAAAAGCAGCAGAAAGATCCAAAACAATACGTAGGGAAATTCGAGCACAATCAGCTAAAAGCAAAAAATCATTCACAATTGAATGAGTGCGTATTCAGTTCTGTGGTCAGAACGGTAGGAGGATGATAAAGATTGTTGGCTGAAAACCACTTTGTCAAGAAGCTTTGAAATGAATGGCAAATTGGAAACAGGATGATAGCTTTAAGGAATGTTAGTATCGATTATTCCTTTAGCTGAAGTGGATTTATTTTAAAGATGGGACAGATTCAGGGAGAAGAGACGTGTTAATGATATGCGTTATGAATGGAGGAAACTCAGGAAGTGTTTGTGAGAAGGGAGAGGTAGTTACGGGGGATGTATTCACAAGACTCCAATGACATTTCTTTCAGAATGCTGGCAATCAAAATTTCACAAACTGGTTGAAATGTAGTAATTGAGGACCCTGTGAACGAAGGATTTCTTTCGGAATGGCAATCAGACTTTAAGAAATTGTTTGAAATTCAGCGATTGAGGAGCCTATGAACAGAGCATCAAATAGGGATGGAAGAAAAGAGTTGTTAAGCCTGGTTCGAAGATAATTAACTTTGGAAGAGATGTAAGTTGAAAAGCCTAAATGGGATTTGTAGATTTGAAAAGCCTACAGGAGATCTGTAGGTCTGATGTAAACGTATACCTTTTGAAACAGAATGAATTGCTCCCAGTGTTGTAGGAATATCATACGCACTCTCATTTGATACGTTCAGGTCTATCTCCTGTGTGTATTTCTCAATAGCGTGTTGGCATCCATTAAAAATCAGGACATTTGCATTCATTTGATACTTTCTATTGCATTCCGCATGTGTCAGAAACACACCATCATTAATCAGATAGTGTGCAATGCATTAAACCCCCTTTTGCATCCATGAACTATTTCAATGTATTATTTTCAATTGTGGTCTTTCTTTTCATTTCATTTTATAGTACTGGTTCTGAAAACAAAGCAAATGGCGATGCTAGCTTCATATGATTACAAACGTGATTGTATGCTATAACTGTGTTTCCAGATTAAGGTATCACTGACTTTACTTAATGTATAATAACGGTCATAACTGTAAACTCGGTTTAGAAGGAATAGAGTTTAAAGATATATTTTTCCCATTTGTGTTTTGTGTTTCTAAATTATTCCCATTTGTATTTTGTGTTCCTAAATTTTTGTCCGCCGGGAAAGTTTCAGAATGTGAATATATTTTTTTATCGTCTGGTATTTTAAACCTCCACTTTTTTATGTTGTTTCTGTTAAGTCAATCTCGTTTGCCATTCTAAACAAACCCAGACACGTTTTCTGAATATTATTACCGTAATAAAATCTTCAGGGGGACCAAGCAGCAGAATCCAGAGAAATATTAGTTTGAACAATATTCATGCTTTTTATACAGCATCTCTTTCTAGAGGACACAGAGACATATATCTGTCTGTGTCAAGATTAGATAATGTCCCTTTATAAAAAAGAATAAAGAGGCATAACTCATTTCAATTAAACATAATTACCTCATCGAGACTGTATTCAGACAAATCTATTATGCGAGCACAGTGGAAATGCGGCAGTTAACAGCAAAAAATCTTTTCTAAGGCAATTTTATAATACCAGCCGTTGTGGTCCAAAAAATAAGCAATGTCCCCCTTTCAAATTTAAGCCTTTGCAATTTCCTATCAGACCAGTCCTGTTGTCCAATTTTGTAAAAAAATAAATAAATAAACAATAAAATAAAAAACATCCAATATCAGCTTCTTTTTCTTCTTCAGCTTGAGCTTCTCCTTCCCCTCCTGCTGCTCGGTCACCTTTCCTAACAACGGTTTTTGTTTTTCATGTCAACAGGTGATAACAGCACTCTTGTTAAACTTGCGCTGGAATTACATCGCCATTATCTACACTGATGAGGAGTATGGAAGAACAGGCGCTGCTGGCCTCTTGCAGCGGACCAAACAACACGACATCTGTGTGCCTGTCTACGCGGCCCTTCCAACAGACACATGGACTGAAGAGTTTGATGACGCCATCAGGTCCATCGAGAACAGTCTGAGGGGCACTGTGGGCGTCAGCAGCAGGCTCAGGGAGCGGTCTTCATCGGCGGCAGAGAAGTAGCTCAGGCTTTTGTCAAACAGCTGGATTCAAAGCAGATGTTTCTGGAGGTGGGTTCGTCGTTATCTACAATGATTTTGTGGGGGTCAGATTTGAAACATGGGTCACTGTTGAGCAATTGAATGTGAGTTATGAATAAAGGATAAAAAAAAAAAAGGATAAGTTCAGATACCAGCAATACTCACATAATGAAAATGATATTGGCACAATAAGATTGATGTGAGGGACACTCATGTTCACGAAACAAAAACCGCACAATCCTTTTTTAAAGTCCATTTGATATTATCATCTACCGAGGAAGCTTTTGTTGAATTTAAGAAGTAAATTTTATGTTTGTCACTATATCAATTACGTAATTTTTTTTCTGCTGAATGTGTGTATATATCTCTATATGTACATCTATATCTATGTCTATATCTACATCTAGATATGTGATAGAGAGACAGAGAGATAGATAGACAGATAGATAGATAGATAGATAGATAGATAGATAGATAGAGAGAGAGAGAGTGATAGATATAGATATATAGATATGGATTATGCAGATATAGATGTAAATATAAATAGAGAGATAGAGAGATAGATAAACAGACAGACAGATAGAATATTTTTGTCAGAACTGAATGATCTTTTACAAAAGACATTAAACTAGAGGGGGCAGATATACTATGTGACCATTTGTATTCAAGTTTTTTCTAAAAGACAGAAGAAAGCCACTTTTTTCATATCTGCATTTATATTCAAGTGCAGCCCGTAATACATAATTACATGTAATTTGAGCATGGAAATGATCTTACTCCTCAGATCATCTTCTCCGAAGCTATAGCACTGCAGTCTTCTGCATTGAAAGATGACAGAGACACGGTGATCGGCGTGGCCAAGGGAGCTCTGACGGTGACCCCTATGTACAGAGAAGTACCAGAGTTCAGACAGGCGTGGAACAAACTGTGGGTGGACTGTTCTGACCTTCCCTCTGAAGTGACCAACAACACCTGGCTGACAGGTGTGAAGAACAGGTATTCTGGTGACTGCACTCAACTTGTACTGGAGGACACAGAACACATGTTGTTCACCTGGTACCATGTCCAAGCGGCCGCCATGTTGGCAGCTGCCATCAAGTCTGTGCATTCTGAGGTCTGTGGAAGTGTTCCTGGACCCTGTCCTGGCTTCTTAAGTCGTGTTAAAAACTACCAACACATCAGAAATGTCTGGAAGTCAGGGCTGAATCTGGAAGCAGAGTTTGGAAACGTTACTACCAGTTTTAGTGGTATGAGAAACATCAGTTTTGACGACAAAGGGGAAGTTGTAACAGGCCTTGACAGATCACAACCTGTGTATGAAGTGTACAACTTTCAGATGTGTCAACCGGACAACAAAAACAACTTCTGTTTCAAAAAGGTGGGCACTTTCAATGGTTGACTCCGTATTGTTATTTCTTATCATTTCTGTGGGGGAAAAAAAGATGAATCTGTTACGTTGATGGAAAAAAGAGCCTTCGTAGTCAAACTGTAACAGTGCCATGGTATTATTTTATTAACCGAACATGTTATAGCTCATAAGTCTGTGTTGCTTGTATTACGTGGGCAATGTTGATGGTCGAAACAGATTTTTTAATCAAAACATCTCACTCTTCCATGTAATCAATGTAAAAAGGAATATCAGACAGCACTTTTTACAGGGTTTTTTTTTCGATGATTTGTTATACTTAAGTTTCGTTAAACATATTCTCAAGCAAACTAGCCACGAAATATCAACTGATAAAATAAGACTTCTGAAACAGTGTTGTAATGGTTTTCTTTGAATCACCAGACTTGTGCATTTTCACACAAACTTTAAGGTTAAAATTTTGTGGTCGTTTGAAGTTGTGTATTTGTCATGATTGCATTGTACTATTACAAAACAGAACACAGTAAAAGGTTGGAATGTTGTGATCGTATGATGTTGTACAATCTTCATAACAGAACAGAACATGACAAGATAGTTTGAGGTTGTACAACCTTCATAACAGAATAGAACAGAACAAGATAGTTTGAGGTTGTACAACCTTCATAACAGAACAGAACATGACAAGATAGTTTGAGGTTGTACAACCTTCATAACAGAATAGAACATGACAAGATAGTTTGAGGTTGTACAACCTTCATAACAGAACAGAACATGACAAGATAGTTTGAGGTTGTACAACCTTCATAACAGAACAGAACATAACAAGATAGTTTGAGGTTGTACAACCTTCATAACAGAACAGAACATGACAAGATAGTTTGAGGTTGTACAACCTTCATAACAGAATAGAACAGAACAAGATAGTTTGAGGTTGTACAACCTTCATAACAGAACAGAACAAGATAGTTTGAGGTTGCACAACCTTCATAACAAAATAGAACATGACAATATAGTTTGAGGTTGTACAACCTTCATAACAGAATAGAACATGACAAGATAGTTTGAGGTTGTACAACCTTCATAACAGAACAGAACATGACAAGATAGTTTGTGGTTGTACAACCTTCATAACAAACAGAACATGACAAGATAGTTTGAGGTTGTACAACCTTCATAACAGAACAGAACATGACAAGATAGTTGAGGTTGTACAACCTTCATAACAGAATAGAACAGAACAAGATAGTTTGAGGTTGTACAACCTTCATAACAGAACAGAACATAAGATAGTTTGAGGTTGTACAACCTTCATAACAGAACAGAACATGACAAGATAGTTTGAGTTGTACAACCTTCATAACAGAATAGAACAGAACAAGATAGTTTGAGGTTGTACAACCTTCATAACAGAACAGAACATAAGATAGTTTGAGTTGTACAACCTTCATAACAGAATAGAACATAACAAGATAGTTTGAGGTTGTACAACCTTCATAACAAACAGAACATAAGATAGTTTGAGGTTGTACAACCTTCATAACAGAATAGAACATAACAAGATAGTTTGAGGTTATACAACCTCATAACAAGAATATAACAAGATAGTTTGAGGTTGCACAACCTTCATAACAAAATAGAACATTACAAGATAGTTTGAGGTTGTACAACCTTCATAACAGAATAGAACATGACAAGATAGTTTGAGGTTGTACAACCTTCATAACAGAACAGAACATGACAAGATAGTTTGAGGTTGTACAACCTTCATAACAGAACAGAACATGACAAGATAGTTTAGGTTGTACAACCTTCATAACAGAACAGAACATGACAAGATAGTTTTAGGTTGTACAACCTTCATAACAGAATAGAACATGACAATAAGTTTGAGGTTGCACAACCTTCATAACAGAACAGAGCATGACAAGATAGTTTGAGGTTGTACAACCTTCATAACAGAACAGAACATGACAAGATAGTTTGAGGTTGTACAACCTTCATAACAGAATAGAACATTACAAGATAGTTTGAGGTTGTACAACCTTCATAACAGAATAGAACATGACAAGATAGTTTGAGGTTGTACAACCTTCATAACAGAATAGAACATGACAAGATAGTTTGAGATTGCACAACCTTCATAACAGAACAGAACATGACAAGATAGTTTGAGGTTGTACAACCTTCATAACAGAACAGAACATGACAAGATTGTTTGTGGTTGTACAACCTTCATAACAGAACAGAACATGGCAAGATAGTTTGTGGTTGTACAACCTTCATAACAGAACAGAACATGACAAGATAGTTTTGAGGTTGTACAACCTTCATAACAGAACAGAACATGACAAGATAGTTTGAGGTTGTACAACCTTCATAACAGAACAGAACATAAGATAGTTTGAGGTTGTACAACCTTCATAACAGAACAGAACATAAGATAGTTTGAGGTTGCACAACCTTCATAACAGAATAGAACATAACAAGATAGTTTGAGGTTGTACAACCTTCATAACAGAACAGAACATAAGATAGTTTGAGGTTGTACAACCTTCATAACAGAATAGAACATAACAAGATAGTTTGAGGTTATACAACCTTCATAACAAGAATATAACAAGATAGTTTGAGGTTGCACAACCTTCATAACAAAGAAGAACATTACAAGATAGTTTGAGGTTGTACAACCTTCATAACAGAATAGAACATGACAAGATAGTTTGAGGTTGTACAACCTTCATAACAGAATAGAACATGACAAGATAGTTTGAAGTTGTACAACCTTCATAACAGAACAGAAAATGACAAGATAGTTTGAGGTTGTACAACCTTCATAACAGAACAGAACATGACAAGATAGTTTGAGGTTGTACAAACTTCATAACAGAACAGAACATGACAAGATAGTTTGAGGTTGTACAACCTTCATAACAGAACAGAACATGACAAGATAGTTTTAGGTTGTACAACCTTCATAACAGAATAGAACATGACAAGATAGTTTGAGGTTGCACAACCTTCATAACAGAACAGAGCATGACAAGATAGTTTGAGGTTGTACAACCTTCATAACAGAACAGAACATGACAAGATAGTTTGAGGTTGTACAACCTTCATAACAGAATAGAACATGACAAGATAGTTTGAGGTTGTACAACCTTCATAACAGAATAGAACATTACAAGATAGTTTGAGGTTGTACAACCTTCATAACAGAATAGAACATGACAAGATAGTTTGAGGTTGTACAACCTTCATAACAGAATAGAACATGACAAGATAGTTTGAGGTTGCACAACCTTCATAACAGAACAGAACATGACAAGATAGTTTGAGGTTGTACAACCTTCATAACAGAATAGAACAGAACAAGATAGTTTGAGGTTGTACAACCTTCATAACAAGAACATGACAAGATAGTTTGAGGTTGTACAACCTTCATAACAGAATAGAACAGAACAAGATAGTTTGAGGTTGTACAACCTTCATAACAGAATAAAACATGACAGGATAGTTTAAGATAGTTTGAGGCTGTACAACCTTTATAACAGAATAGAACATAAGATAGTTTGAGGTTGTACGACCTTCATAACAGAACAGAACATGACAAGATAGTTTGAGGTTGTACAACCTTCATAACAGAACAGAACATAACAAGATAGTTTGAGGTTGTACAACCTTCATAACAGAATAGACCATGACAAGATAGTTTGAGGCTGTACAACCTTCATAACAGAATAGAACATGACAAGATAGTTTGAGGTTGTACAACCTTCATAACAGAACAGAACATGACAAGATAGTTTGAGGTTGTACAGCCTTCATAACAAAGTAGAACAGAACAAGATAGTTTGAGGTTGTACAACCTTCATAACAGAACAGAACATAACAAGATAGTTTGAGGTTGTACAACCTTCATAACAAGAACATAACAAGATAGTTTGAGGTTGTACAACTTCATAACAGAACAGAACATAAGATAGTTTGAGGTTGTACAACCTTCATAACAAGAACATAACAAGATAGTTTGAGGTTGTACAACCTTCATAACAAAAAAAGTTTTTTAAAAAAGTAGAGAACGTAACAAGTTATATCTCGATGTCATCACAGGTGGGGACCTACACAGACGGCCGGGTCTCTGTGAACGAAGTCATCATGTATGGCTATGACTCTGCCGGCAATCCCCAGCCCTGGACTGACGTGGACAAAGCGCAGTGTGGCGCCAACACCGACTGTCTGGAATGCATCCCCAGTAAACTGTCTGACGCCACCCTGGTCATTCCGGGTGATTTCTACTTTGTGGCTACGGCCCCCGTGCACTCCCGTGACCCTGACGACCCTTTGGAATGTGGAGAGCCTCGGCCTAGTCTCGGGGCGGATTTTGTGCAGGTGGATTGCCCATCAGTGTGCTCAGAGGTAGAGAGAGTCAGACAGCTGCTCTCTCACCGGGAATTTGGCATTGCCATGGAAGTTGACATTCGTCACGAATTCTCACTGTACACCTGTCTGCCTTTTGAATTAGGATACAATTATTCTGTACTACATTTTGTATGCTGCAACATACGAACAACAACGACAACAGTGATGATGATGATAATAATAATAATAATAATAATAATAAAACAGTAATAATGATAATGATAATAGTAATAAAATAATAATCGTAATTTAAAAATGAATAAATAAATATACAGTAATAACAAGAATGATGCTGCTGATGATGAATGATGATGATGATGATGATGATGATGAATGATGATGATGATCTAAATTGGTCTAATTAGGGTCGAATTCAAATGCTGATTTCTTGTATTCATGGGTATTGTTGTCATTCAATTTATCCATTTGAATTTTAGGTCTGCAGTGTATGCATTTGAATCATTCAGTCTCTGTCCTACATACCAATTTGTCCTTGATGATAACCCAGCCAATGACTAAAACTTCCCGGACTGTACACATATTTTTGTTAGGATCATCGCAATTAGGGAGATTTCCTTTGAGCAATTTTTTTTCGTCCCATCGTCTACGTCAACTTCATGGCCACAGAAGCTGGCACAGTTTTTATAAGGCAAAGATGTTGATGTCGACGGTGAAGAAGCCATGGGAGTTCCACCTAGGATTGAGACTACGTGACAAGACTGTATTCTCTACGTTTACTATCTTAATATATCCTGGTGTCGACCAGGCCTGAAAGATACAGACACCTGCGGTGCTTCTCAGACAATTTGAGCAACACCCTCAGTGACGCATCCGTAAAGTGGATGAGACTCGACTGTGTGGTGCCAGTCTTCCCAATGAGTCCACAGCACGCCCAACTCTGAGTAGGAGCCGGTTGGAGCCAAAAAATCCCACAATGATTTCTGAAAGGACTGACGGGGATTTGAACCCACAACGTTCCAGTCGGAAGTCCTTTGGGCTAAGCACTACACTACGGCTTTTACTTACTTTTTCCTTCCGCTTGTATCGGTGGGCGTCGCGGGGAGATACAGTCGTCTGTCAGCAGCAAGGCGGGTGGCCTGGAGAAGGGACATCTCGTGAGCTCTGAGGGTGTCTGCCACGGAGTCGCTCCATCGTCGTCTTGGTCTTCCTCTGGCTCTCCAGCTAGAGTATCTGGTGTTGTATGCCCGAAGAGCTAGATGGTTTAGGGGCATATGTATCCTCATATGTTCGATGTGTTGTAGGATTGGTGTTGCTCCTACCATGTCTCGTATCACCACATTTCTGATCTTGTCCCGCCTTGTCTTATTTACTGCTTTCCTCAGGCATTTCATTTCACAGGTGACCAGTTTTCTCTCGAGGGCTTTAGTTAGGGACCATGTCTGGCACTGGTATGTCAGCGTTGGTAGAAAAATGGCGTTGATGAGTTTGCGCTCCATATGTTTATGCTTGTTTGGACTGTTTTTGTTGTCTGGAGTGACTGCTGGAATGCTAACATATGGCAGAGAGGATCTTCTGCACATTCGAACACCAACGAACAGTGAGTGGCAGCCCGACTTTCTCTCCTCTATCCCTTCATTTCTTAGGCCTACTGTCACACGCGGTGGTGTGCCATTTTCAAACCGGCCAGATGACAACCACTCCGCCCAACCAAATCAACGCACCAGGAAGCGAGGAAAACGAGCCGGTGCACTGGTCCGACTTCGCCGACGTGCCAACCGCCCTCCTCTTCCATCCATACTACTCTCCAATGTGCGCTCATTAAAAAACAAGAGTGACGAACTGAGTGCGCTTATCCAAACAAAGCGCGACTTTCAAGACTGTTGTGTGTTGTGTTTCACTGAAACCTGGCTTGATTCTACTATCCCCAACAGCGCAATCCAACCGCCAGGTTTTATAACTTACCGCACGGACAGATCATGCGAACTGACGGGGAAAACAAAGGGGGGAGGTGTATGTGTCATGATTAATGATCGCTGGTGCAGGGACACAGACATTATTTCATCTTTCTGTTCCCCTGATTTAGAATTGCTCGTTGTACGCTGTAGACCTTTTTATTCACCCCGAGAATTTTCATCCATCATCATTGCTGCGGTATACATCCACCCACAGGCCCATGCTGATACTGCGATTTCTCAGCTTGCTGACCATATTTCGGCAGCCGAAAACAACAACCCCGACAGTATTGTCATAGCTCTTGGAGATTTTAACCACACCAGCCTTAGGTCAGTTTTGCCCAAATTCCACCAGCACGTGACGTGTACCACCCGCGAAAACAAAACCCTAGATCACTGCTATACAACAATGGCAGGCGCCTATCGTTCTATCACTCGTGCGCCGCTGGGTCGCTCTGACCATGCCATTGTCTTTCTTGTCCCGTTGTATAGACAGCGTGTTAAGTCCATCAAGCCGCAAAAGAAAGAGGTCAGAAAATGGGACGAACAGTCAGTGATGTCACTTCAAGGGTGTCTTGCGTGTACGGAGTGGGCCGTGTTTAAAAACGCCGCGGCTGATTTAGACCAGTACACAGATACTGTCACATCGTACGTTCAGTTCTGTGAGCAAATGTGTATACCGTCCAAAACGGTAACGGTTTTTGGAAACAGCAAACCTTGGTTCAACAGTAACATCCAAGCTAAGTTGAACACAAAAAACGAAGAATATATGATCTATTCAAGAAACCTGAAAGCAGCAAAGGAAAACAACTCGAACAAAAAGTTGATAAAAAGAAACTAAATCAAGCAAAATACGATCTAGAAAAAGAAATCAGACAAGCTAAATCTAAATTCCGTTTGAAAATAGAACAGCAGTTTTCCTCCAACGACCCTAGGGCTGTGTGGAAAGGTCTCCAAGCTATTACTGAATACAAGAGCAAAGCAAAGCTTGATAACAACGACCCAGCACTCCCTGATCAGCTGAATGATTTTTATGCTAGGTTTGATCGGCTGAACACGACCCCTGTGCCCCAGTTGGACACCCTTGAGATCTGCTCCCCGCCTTTTGTGGTCCAGGAAGCAGATGTCAGGAGTCTGTTCAAACGCCAGAATGCCAAAAAAGCTTGTGGTCCCGATAATGTGTCATCCTCTGTTCTCAAAAACTGTGCTGACGAACTTGCTCCCGTTTTTTCTGATATTTTTAACAGCTCTCTCTCCCTATGTCAAATTCCATCCTGCTTCAAATCGTCAATCATTGTTCCTGTTCCCAAAAAGGCAAAAATCTCTTCATTGAACGACTATAGACCTGTTGCACTAACTTCTGTGGCAATGAAAGTTTTTGAACGTTTCGTCCTACGCTACCTGAAAACTGTGACAGACCCTCTAATGGACCCCTTTCAGTTCGCCTATAGAGCTAACAGATCTGTCGAAGATGCTGTGTCACTGGGCCTTCATTCTGTTCTAGAGCATCTTGAAAACCCAAATACCTATGCTCGTATTCTTTTCGTTGATTTTAGTTCTGCGTTTAATACTATTGTTCCCGCAAAATTGATAGCCAAGCTGACAGACTTAAATGTTGATGTTAGTGTGTGTCGCTGGATTTCTAATTTCCTGACCAACAGGCCCCAGGCAGTGAGAGTAGGAAACAAAATGTCAAAAGAACTTATCTTGAATACAGGTGCCCCTCAAGGATGTGTGTTATCTCCCTTGCTATTTACATTGTTTACCAATGACTTCCGTTCTAACTGCTCATCTGTGACTGTAGTCAAATTCTCTGATGACACCACTATGGAAGGTCTTATATCAAACAGTGATGAGACAATGTACAGGAAAGAGGTTGCGAACATGGTTGACTGGTGTGCTGCAAACTACCTAGAACTTAATGTATCTAAAACTAAAGAAATGATAATCGACTTCCGCAAAAACAAACCAGTACTCCCCCCATTGTCAGTGAAAGGCCAAACAGTTGAACAGGTTAAATCATTCAAATTTCTCGGCCTGCACATCTCTAACAAGGTCACTTGGGATGTAAATACATCAGAAATCTGCAAGAAAGCGCATCAGAGACTGTATTTCCTACGTCAACTTAAAAAGCTTAGATTAACCACGCCAATAATGACACAGTTTTATCGCTCTGTCATTGAGAGTGTACTCACATTCTCAAATACTGTCTGGTATGGGAGTGCGTCCAGTAACAACAAGAAAAGACTCAACAGGGTTGTAAAGACCGCCTCCAAAATTGCAGGATGTGAGCTCCCATCTATCGACAATATCTTTCGGGAGCGTGTGACACGCAAAGCAAGGTCTATTGTATCTGATAAACTGCACCCAGCCAACCCTCTGTTCCAACTTCTTCCTTCCGGCAAAAGATTCCGCAGTATTAAGTGTAAATCCAACAGATTGAAGCACAGCTTTTTCCCCACTGCTGTAAAGATGCTGAATGATTTGTGACACTGTCTTCTTCATCCATTGCTCCTTTTATCTGACACCCCTGCTTCTGCTTTCTACTCTCTTCTTCCCCGGCCCCCCCTCCCCACCACCCTCCCCCCTCCTTAGTTATTCCCTCCTCCTTTCTGAGTGTAAGGGCTGCTCATCTGTTGATGTTTTCTGTCAAGTTATATTTATATCATACTAGCAAATTTCATGTCTTGTTTACAAGCATTATTATCTGTATGATTATATATTGTTTTTGATGCACGGGTGGGTGTGCACGCCCAGGCATGTGTGAGTACCTGAAGTGTTTTTGATCAAGTATTTTTCATATTATGTATTGTTCATGTTGTCACATGTCTTGTATGCATGGCGGGAGTGTGTTACGCAAAACCAAATCAAATTCCTTTGTTAATTCATTGGTTAATAAATAGTCAGAGTCCGAGTCTGAGTCTGAGTTGGTAGCTGATTTACATCGCAGAGATGGATATGTACATGTATTTGTCAATGAAATAGTTATGCTTTTCGAAAAATGTCAAAAATTTTACGAAGCTGTCTTCTTCTGGCAGGCCATCCAGTTTGCCCTGGAGGAGGTGAACAAGGAGGGAGGGAGGTGGAGGAGAGAGATGGGGGACAAGAGACTGGGTGCCATCATCTTTGACTCCTGTTACAGTGGACTGGTGGTCAAGTACAAAATGTTACAGTTACATAAGGTACAGTACATACATATGTACATACATACATACATACATACATACATACATACATACATACATACATGCATGCATGCATACGCAGACACACACACACTGACAGACAGACACACACACACACACACACAGACACACACACACGCACGACACACACACACACACACACAACACACACACACACAGACACACACAGATACACTGATACACAGACACACACAGACACACACACACACAGAGAGCAAACACACACACACACAGAGACACACAAACAGACACACATACAAACACACACACACACACACACACACACACACACACAAACACACACACACATAGACACACACACATAGACACACACACACACACATACAACACATAGACACACACACACAACACACACACACACTGTTACAAAAGTCTGTTTATGTGTGACTGACAGAAATAGGATGAAAGTAGATTGTGTATATGTAGGTGCGTGTTCTATGTGTTTTCCCCAACCACACACCACCTTTCACTCAGTCACTTAAACAACCTCTGTAAACAAATTAGTATATTTAAATATTTATAATTAATCAAATATCATCAGTTCAATTTTCATCCAACTGGATCAACAAATACATAAGTCAGAAATAAATGTTCATTGACCACTGTTCAATAAAAAGTAATGGGTTCAGGTTTCCGTCCCAAACAGTCTTTTCACAGAAATTCTTTCACTGCATCAGCACTTCAGTCAGTCTGTTTCACAGCATCGAAATCACTGTTCACAATTCAGTTCATCGCTCTATATAAATATAGTTACCACACAATCCTGGGGAGCAAGGCAAAACAGAGGCGTCAGTAACCAGACACGCCCACAGCAGGTATTCAGCAGAGTCCTAACAGCTTAGGACCAGGGACTGAATCAGGCATCCACCCCTCAAAACAGCAGGTATTCCGCAGAGTCCTAACAGCTTAGGACCAGGGACTGGATCAGGCATCCACCCCTCAAACCAAAGTCACGTACGTATGTGGCTCCCTCGTGAGCTAATCAGACCAGACAGCTCCCCACGTCAGAAGCTGTAGATAGGAAAGAATTTGCTAAGTACTTCCATCTACAAAATTGTCAATAAAATGTATCGGGTCAATGGCCACACCATATTTTTATATTGCTTTTTAAAAGTTCGCAGGCAAATTACATTCACAGTGCCATACAACCAATATTCTACACTAACTTCAATTTCCAAAAAATGACCACTAACTTAGCTTCATATTCATTTAACAAAATAACATCTTACAATAAAGGATTTAATACAAAATTCGCCATTCATGTTTCAAAAGTCCAAACTCTCAATACATATAATTATTCATAAAGTTCACACTGACTGCACATCATTTAAAGATCAAAACCACAAAACAGTAATTCATAAAACATTAAATCAAGAACTACAACTCAATACAACTCTTGAATGCCAAAACAATTCACTTCACTTTTACACAACTACGTTTCTTCACAATGTTTACATGTCTCAATTTTTGGTAAATATATCAACAAATCAAAAGATTCACCAACCTGCTAACATAGCAGCTTAAGACAAACAGATTTAGTTCTCTTCAGGTGGCAAAGATATGCGACTGCTCCACCTGGAAATCTCTGTAGAACTGACTTTTTATTTCACAGATTTTCGACACGCACACAACGCTACACGAATTCCACGCTCCACGTATTCCACGCTCCGTGCACTCCACGCTTTTACTTCACAGCCCATCAAAATAAAGACACCAAAACCAACACTGGGTGCTCCAGTCCACAAAAGCAAAAATGAGCCAAAACTCTATACCAAAAGTGTAAATGTAAAAACAGCACTATGAAAGTATATACAACACATCCGTCACCACACACACACACACACACACACACACACACCAACACACACACACCACACACCACACACACACACACACACACACACACACACACACACACACACAAATATACCCCTTACAGCTTCTAGTGAAGTACACAAACTGTTGATGTTCTTTTTTTCTAATTCCATGACCAGCGTCGTCGTTTTGGGTGACTCATGGCACGCAGCAGTAGGCAGAAATCTACAGGTGCGTTTCTGAAGTGCAGCAAAAAGCAGTTCACGCACACTGAGATTGATACAGTCTTTGATATTTGCCACCCTAATCTTCCTGGTGGCTGCTTTTGCCACCCTAATCTTCCTGATGACTTCTTTTGTCACTCTTATCTTCCTGATGACTTCTTTTGCCACCCTAATCTTCCTGATGACTTCTTTTGCCACCCTAATCTTCCTGATAACTTCTTTTGCCACCCTAATCTTCCTGGTGGCTGCTTTTGCCACCCTAATCTTCCTGACAGATTCTTTTGCCACCCTAATCTTACTGATGACTTCTTTTGCCACCCTAATCTTCCTAATGGCCTATTTTGCCACCCTAATCTTCCTGATGACATTTTTGTTACCCAGTCTTCCTGATGGCTTCTTTTGTTACCCTAATCTTTCTGATGGTCTTTTTTGTTACCCTAACCTTCCTAATGGCCTATTTTGTTACCCTAATCTTCCTGATGAATCTTTTGCCTCCCTAATCTTCCTGTTGGCTTCCTTTGCCACCCTAATTTTCCTTGTGACTTCTTTTGCCACCTTCATCTTCCTGATGACCCCTTTTGCCACCCTAATCTTCCTGATGACCCCTTTGCCACCCTAACCTTCCTAATGACCTATTTGCCACCCTAATCTTCCTAATGACCTATTTGCCACCCTAATCTTCCTAATGACCTATTTGCCACCCTAATCTTCCTGATGACTTCTTTTGTCACCCTAATCTTCCTGATGACTTCTTTTGCCACCCTAATCTTCCTGATGACTTCTTTAGCCACCCTAATCTTCCTGATGACTTCTTTAGCCACCCTAATCTTCCTGATGACTTCTTTAGCCACCCTAATCTTCCTGATGACTTTTTTAGCCACCCTAATCTTCCTAATGACCTATTTGCCACACTAATCTTCCTGATGACTTCTTTTGTCACCCTAATCTTCCTAATGACCTATTTGCCACCCTAATCTTCCTGATGACTTCTTTAGCCACCCTAATCTTCCTAATGACTTCTTTAGCCACCCTAATCTTCCTGATGACTTCTTTTGCCACCCTAATCTTCCTGATGACTTCTTTAGCCACCTTAATCTTCCTAATTACTTCTTTAGCCACCCTAATCTTCCTAATGACCTATTTGCCACACTAATCTTCCTGATGACTTCTTTTGTCACCCTAATCTTCCTAATGACCTATTTGCCACCCTAATCTTCCTGATGACTTCTTTAGCCACCCTAATCTTCCTAATGACTTCTTTAGCCACCCTAATCTTCCTGATGACTTCTTTTGCCACCCTAATCTTCCTGATGACTTCTTTAGCCACCTTAATCTTCCTAATTACTTTTTTAGCCACCCTAATCTTCCTAATGACCTATTTGCCACACTAATCTTCCTGATGACTTCTTTTGTCACCCTAATCTTCCTAATGACCTATTTGCCACCCTAATCTTCCTGATGACTTCTTTAGCCACCCTAATCTTCCTAATGACTTCTTTAGCCACCCTAATCTTCCTGATGACTTCTTTTGCCACCCTAATCTTCCTAATGACTTCTTTAGCCACCCTAATCTTCCTGATGACTTCTTTAGCCACCTTAATCTTCCTAATGACTTCTTTAGCCACCCTAATCTTCCTGATGACTTCTTTAGCCACCCTAATCTTCCTGATGACTTCTTTAGCCACCCTAATCTTCCTAATGACCTATTTGCCACCATAATCTTCCTGATGAATATTTTGCCACCTTAATCTTCCTGATGACTTCTTTAGCCACCCTAATCTTCCTGATGACTTCTTTAGCCACCCTAATCTTCCTAATGACTTCTTTTGTCACCCTAATCTTCCTGATGACCTATTTGCCACCATAATCTTCCTGATGACCTATTTGCCACCATAATCTTCCTAATGACCTATTTGCCACCTTAATCTTCCTGATGAATATTTTGCCACCTTAATCTTCCTGATGACATCTTTAGCCACCCTAATCTTCCTGATGACTTCTTTAGCCACCCTAATCTTCCTAATGACTTCTTTTGTCACCCTAATCTTCCTGATGACCTATTTGCCACCATAATCTTCCTGATGACCTATTTGCCACCATAATCTTCCTAATGACCTATTTGCCACCATAATCTTCCTGATGAATATTTTGCCACCTTAATCTTCCTGAAGGCCTTGTTTGCCAACCTAATCTTCCTGATGGCTTCTTTTGCCATCCTAATCTTCCTGATGGCTTCTTTTGCCACCCTAATCTTCCTGATGACTTCTTTTGTCACTCTAATTCTCCTGGTGGAATCTTTTGCCAACTGAATCTTTCTGATGATCTCTTTTAATCTTCCTGATGATCTCTTTTGCCACCCTAGTCTTCTGGATGGTTTCTTTTGCCACCCTAGTCTTCCTGATGTCTTATTTTGCCACTCTAATTGTCCTGGTGTCTTATTTTGCCACTCTAATTTTCCTGGTGTCTTATTTTGCCACTCTAATTGTCCGGGTGTCTTATTTTGCCAATCTAATATTCTTGATAGCCTCTTTTGCCACCTTATCTTTGTTGTCTTTTTTGCCGCCATGATCTTCCTGATAGCTTTTTTTAGCACCCTAATCTTCCTGGCTGTTTTTTTTTTTGCCACCCTAATCTTCCTGATCAGTAAAAAACATGCAATCCCCTCATGCAAAATAACAGCAAATGGCACAACCTTGACACAGGTTGATAAATTTAAATACCTGGGAACGATCATTTCATCAGACGGCAGATGCACATCAGAAATAGCCAGCAGAATCGCAAAGCCAAAACAGCATTCAAGAAGATGACAAGCATTCTTACCAACAAATGCCTATCAATTAACATCAGGAAGAGAGTTCTTGAATGTTATAGAGAACCAATGCTGTTGTACGGATGCGAGGCGTGGACAGTCAACAAGCAAAGACAGAACAAGATTGAAGCAGCCGATATGTGGTTTCTAAGAAGAATGTTTGAGAGTTCCATGGACAGCGAAGAAAACAAACGAGACATCTTGATGGAGGCAGACACAAGTAGATCACTCATAAGAAAGATTAGGAAAAGACAGGCAACATTTATAGGCCATTTTATGAGGAAGGGGGATTTGGAGCACCTGGTCACAGCGGGACAGCTGGAGGGAAAGAGAGCACCAGGTAGACCCAGGGAGAAAATGCTGGACGGACTTGCAGAGTGGCTGAAGACGAGGAGGGTGGGGGAAATGCTAAGGGCAACGAGAGATAGAGACAGATGGAAGTCCATGATCGCCAACGCCATGCAGCAGGGCACCTGATGATGATGATGAATCTTCCGGACAGCTTTTTTTGCCATCCTAATCTTTCTGATAATTTTTTTTGCCACCCCAATCTTCCTGATAGCTTTTTTGCCACCATAATCTTACTGATGGCTTTTTTTTGCCACTGTAATCTTCCTGATAGCTTTTTTGTCACCTAATCTTCCTGATAGTTTTTTTGCCACCGTAATCTTCCTAATGGCTTTTTTGGCCACCATAATCTTACTGACAGTTTGTTTGCCACCCTAATCTTCCTGATAGCTTTTTTTTGCCACCCTAATCTTCCTGATAGATTTTTTTGCCACCCTAATCTTCCTGATTGCTTGTTTTGCCACCCTAATCTTCCTGATGACCTCTTTTGCCACCCTAATCTTCCTGATGGCTTCTTTTGCCACCCTAATCTTCCTGATGGCTTATTTTGCCACCCTAATCTTCCTGATGGCTTCTTATGTCAGCGAATCTTCCTGATGGCCTATTTTGTCACCCTAATCTGCCGCCATGATCTTCCTGGTAGCTTTTTTTTTTGCCACCCTAATCTTCCTGATAGCATTTTTCAAGGAGCCCTGAACATTATGTGTCATGATTGGTGGCATGACTAAATCATGCAAGCTTGCATTATTTTATAGCTGTCAGAGGCAGTTCTATAGGCCCACCAAGGTGTCGATCTTGTTCCGTATTTACTCACTGGTTTTATGTTCGAAGTAGGATATGCCATGTAGTTTCCTCAGACACTTGATCTCAAATGTCTGAACTCTCTTCTCTGTTCTAGTTTCCGTTTCTCAAGATCACGCTTACGCGCTCGGAATGAATTCCATATGCACTAACGTCATAGGTGCCATGTGATCAAGACGATCCAAATGATCATAGCACAAGCCTTAAGCTTGCACATAAATCCATGAGCTGGCCAGGTCCTGATGCCTACCTAGGCTATGATCTACTTTGTCTATACTTTTTATCTTATGTTGTCATGATTCATTGGAACAATCTGGGTTACTTGTAAGTGACATTTGTACCTGTGTATGTTAGCTTCAAAGAAAAGAAGAGATAAATGAAATAAGTAAATAATCGAAGGACTGAATCAAAACACAACAAGCCATTAAGTAAACACTTGTCTCACATCTTCGAACCCCCCTTCCCCCCCCCCCCCACCCCCAGTCAATCAGTCAATACACAAAACCTTCGCTACCTATCAAAACGGTGAAAATGATGTTTCCTTAGGCAAGCAGCAAGTAGTGTCCAAGTTTCACGCCCATAAAGGAGGAATCAGACAACAAATGACTTGTACATTTTGTTCTTGGTGGTGAAGGTGATGGTACTGCTTTTCCAAATTCTCTTCAGTCTGACTATTGCCGCTGTGGTCGTGATCTCTGCTGTTCTGCTGTCATCTTTCGTCCG
>JAPXFY010000013.1:86769701-86774701 GCA_030674185.1 Monoplex corrugatus | reverse complement strand
TTGTTTGCCGTGGCTGGGTCTCCATAGTAGAACATCCCCCACCAGTTCTTCTTTGCTACGCCAGCAGTGTCCCGCGAAGCGCAGTCTTGTTAATACAAGTTACTGGTTCATAGATGTAAGCAAATCATTGGGGCGGGGCGGGGGGGGGGGGGGGGGCTCAGTTTATCTTAAATATTGATGACTTTGAATTCTGAATTAACCACAGTTTGCCTGTCTGAAAGACAGGTAGAGACAATACTATCAACTCTAAAGGGCGTGTCACATGTTTCGTTGTTGCCTTTCATTGCTTGTTCTGTAGCTGTGTAGTAAATTTAATACATTTCAATCAGTTCTATCGGAATGTGTTGCTATTATTTAACCCCTTGACTCCCTCACCCTATCCATCAGCATCCTGCATTGTCAGTCAATATAGCAATGCAAAAACATAATCCTTTCACTCCGTCATCCTATCCACTAACTTCCTTTGTAGGAAACTGGTGGATAGAGTGGGGAATGAAAGGGTTAAGGTTTTGCAGCTTATGGTCGGGCTGCGGGAATGAAAGGGTTAATTCACCTGCAAGAAGCTGGCGAACAGGGTAGGAATGAAAGGGTTAATTCACCTGCAGAAGCTGGTGAACAGGGTGAGGGAGTGAAAGGGTTAATTCATCTGCAGGAAGCTGGTGGGTAGGGTAAGGGAGTGAAAGTGTTAATTCACCTGCAGGAAGCTGGTGAACAGGGTGAGGGAGTGAAAGGGTTAATTCACCTCGCTAGGATAGGCTGGATGAAAGGTTATTCACTGCAGAGGTGAATAGGGTGAGGGAGTGAAAGGGTTAATTCACCTGCAGGAAGCTGTGGATAGGGTGAGGGAGTGAAAGGTTAATTCACCTGCAGGAAGCTGGTGGATAGGGTGAGGGAGTGAAAGTGTTATTCACCTGCAGGAAGTGGTGAACAGGGTGAGGGAGTGAAAGTGTTATTCACCTGCAGGAAGCTGGTGGGATAGGGTGAGGGAGAAAGGTTAATTCACCTGCAGGAAGCTGGTGAAAAGGGTGAGGGAGTGAAAGGGTTAATTCACCTGCAGGAAGCTGGTGGATAGGGTGAGGGAGTGAAAGGGTTAATTCACCTGCAGGAAGCTGGTGGATAGGGTGAGGGAGTGAAAGCGTTAATTCACCTGCAGGAAGCTGGTGGATAGGGTGAGGGAGTGAAAGTGTTAATTCACCTCAGGAAGCTGGTGGATAGGGTGAGGGAGTGAAAGTGTTAATTCACCTGCAGGAAGCTGGTGGATAGGGTGAGGGAGTGAAAGGTTGATTCACCTGCAGGAAGCTGGTGATAGGGTGAGGGAGTGAAAGTGTTGATTCACCTGCAGGAAGCTGGTGGATAGGGTGAGGGAGTGAAAGGGTTAATTCACCTGCAGGAAGCTGGTGGATAGGGTGAGGGAGTGAAAGCGTTAATTCACCTGTAGGAAGCTGGTGGATAGGGTGAGGGAGTGAAAGTGTTGATTCACCTTAGGAAGCTGGTGGATAGGGTGAGGGAGTTAAAGGGTTAACTCACCTTCAGGAAGCTGGTGGATAGGGTGAGGGAGTGAAAGGGTTAATTCACCTGTAGGAAGCTGGTGGATAGGGTGAGGGAGTGAAAGGTTAATTCACCTGCAGGAAGCTGGTGGATAGGGTGAGGGAGTGAAAGGGTTAATTCACCTGTAGGAAGCTGGTGGATAGGGTGAGGGAGTTGAAAGGGTTAATTCACCTGTCAGGAAGCTGGTGGATAGGGTGAGGGAGTTAAAGGGTTTAATTCACCTGTAGGAAGCTGGTGGATAGGGTGAGGGAGTGAAAGTGTTAATTCACCTTAGGAAGCTGGTGGATAGAGTGAGGGAGTTAAAGGTTATTCACCTCTAGAAGCTGGTGGATAGGGTAAGGGAGTGAAAGGGTTAACTCACCTCACGAAGCTGGTGGATAGGGTGAGGGAGTTAAAGGGTTACGTTTTTTGCAGCTTATGTATCGGGCTGCGGGGAGTGAAAGTGTTAATTCACCACAGCACAAAATTGAAAGATTTTTGTGGTACTGAATATAACTGTTTTCCTTAATATTGTTTCAAGCTGCAAAAACGGCCACTCACACAATCTATACAACTTAAAGCAAACTTTTAACACTCAGTGAATGAATCTCACCTGTCGGCGTCACCGGGTTCGGTGTTGGCCGCTGCACATCTGGATGCTACCATCTCCCTCCAGGCCGCTCTGTCTTGACTTTTTGGACAGTTTTCTTGAATATGAGGCCACTGATGTTGGTTATGTCCTCGATGTATGAGATTGAAGGTCTGCCTTTCTTTCTTTTTGCCACTGTTTTTCTTTGAAAGATGGTTGAGGTCTGTGTTCTTGTTGCGTGACACATGGCCAGTGTATTTTAGTCTTCTTTTGTTGATGTCTGCTAGTAGTTTTCTGGTGGTATCAGTTTCTTACAGGACTCTTTCATTAGTTCTTCTATCTGTCCATTTGACACGTAGTAGTCTCGATAAAACCACATCTCTGCTGCCTTAATTCTTCTGCAATCAGTTTTTTTCTCAGAGTCCAGGCTTCGCAGCCATAAATCATGACTGGCCAGATCAAACATTTTAAAAGTCTAACTTTCAGGCCATTTGGTATGCCTCCGTCTTTCCAGATGTTGTTGAATTGGACCTTTTTTTCTTTTTTTTTTTTTTTTTTTTTGCTTTTCCATTCCATTTCTTATTTTAATGTCTTTGGAGCAGGTTCCATCATCAGTTTTTACAGAGCCAAGAGATTTGAAATCCTTAACATTTTCTAAAGAAACTTTGTTAATTGTGATGTCATGAATGTTTTCAGTGTCTTTGCCTTTGATATGTAGCACTTTTGTTTTCTTGGTGTTCAAGTTTAGGCCAGCCTTTTTGCCTGCTGCATCTACCCCGTATAGAATTCTTTTTGTGCTGGTAATTTTGTCAGAGAGTGAATACAAGATTGAAAAGGTTTTGTCTCATTACATTAATCAGGGGTTTACACCCAAACTCTTTGGGTGTTTCAGGTGATGAACTACATGATCAGAGACGGCAACCAGCTACAGGACGAGGACAACTTTGTCTTCCTAGGGTCCGAGACGTGGGCCCGTAGACCACAGATCATCCAGGGCAAACAGAGACTGGCCGGCTCCATCACTGTGGCAGAAGAATTCGCCGTGGATCGGCAGTTCACGTCTTACTTCAGATCGGTGGATCCACTCAACACCACCAACTTCTGGCTCAGAGACTACTGGGAGGCCAGGGGGAACTGCTACTTTGATCTCAGTTTTCAACGCAAAGGGAGATCCCAGGAATGCAGTCCAGTGATCCAGGAGAGTTACAGCCAGGATCCATGGGTGTCCTACTACATCCAGTCTGTGTATGCCTTCGCCAGCGGCGTGGGCAAGGCACTGAGTGAGACTTGTCCCAGAGATATGGATGACATCTGTCCGGCTCTGACTGCGTCTGTGTTGGTATGAACTTAATGAATAGCCACAAGGCACAAGGCACAAGCTACAAGGCACAAGGCACAAGCCACAATCATGGCAATGCCAGGCAAAACAGATGATTGAACGAACAATGTCACAAAGAACTCAATATTCCTTTAGCTCGCTCTCTCTGTCTCTGTCTCTGTCTCTGTTCTCTTCTTCTGTCTCTCTCTCTCTCTCTCTCTCTCTCTCTCTCTCTTTCTCTCTTTCTACTCTCTCTACCCTCTCTCTCTTCCTCTTTCTCTCTCTCTCTCTCCTCTCTCCTCTCTCTCTCTCTCTCTCTCTTTCGATCTTTCTACTCTCTCTACTCTCTCTCTCTCTTCCTCTCTCTCTCTCTCTCCTCTCTCTCTCTCTCTTTCGATCTTTCTACTCTCTCTACTCTCTCTCTCTCTCTTCCTCTCTCTCTCTCTCCTCTCTCTCTCTCTCTTCCTCTCTCTCTCTCTCCTCTCTCTCTCTCTCTCTCTCTCTCTCTCTTTCGATCTTTCTACTTGCTCTACTCTCTCTCTCTTCCTCTCTCTTCCTCTCTCTCTCTCTCTCTCTCCACTCTCTCTCTCTACTCTCTCTCTACTCTCTCTCTTCCTCTTTCTCTTTCTCTTTCTCCCTCTCTCTCTCTCTCCTCTCTCTCTTTTCCTCTCTCTCTCTCTACTCTCTCTCTCTCTTTCACTCTTTCTCTTTCTTTTCTCTCTCTCTCTCTCCTTCCTCCCTCCCTCTCTGTCCTTCTCTCTCTATTTCTCTAACCCTCCCTCCCTCTCTCTCTGTCTCTTACTCTCTTTCTCACTCCCTCTTTCACTCTTTCTCTCTTCTCTCTCTTCCTCCCTCCTTCCCTCCCTCTCTGTCTCTCTGTATTTCTCTAACCCTCCCTCTCTCTCTCACTCTCTCTCTTTCTCTCCAAACTTCATTCTCTCCCCCCTCTCTCTCTCTCTGTCTCTCTCTCTTTGTCTGTCTCTCTGTCTCTGTCTCTCTGTCTCTCTCTTTGTCTCTGTCTGTCTGTCTCTCTCTCTCTCTCTCTCTCTCTCACACACACACACACACACACATACACACACACACACACACACACACACACACACACACCCCACACCACGCACGCACACCACACACACACACACACACACACACACACACTCTTCATGATGTTCAATTCCGACTTGTCCTTTAAAAAATTAATAACTTTACATTTTGAGATTCTTCATAAGGATAACGTTTTACAGTCCTAAGGACTTCGGATATTTCAAGTCAAAAAGGTCTTCTAAGTTCAAAAAAAAAGGGATCTGGGCTCGAAACGTCGTGTCTTATACTCTCAAGGATCATTTACAAACAAGGTATTTTTTAATATTTTTTTTTACCCTCAAGATTCAGCAGTCATATTTTGTTTTATCTTCTAAGTACAGCATCAACGCAAGCTGGGACTGTCTAAATGCTGTGTCCTATCCACTCTACGATTCATAATGCTGGACGATTCTTGTTCTTATTATTATTGTTGCTTAAAGCCGACTGCGTAGAGCCATAGCAGGGCTATAACTATTTCTA
>JAPXFY010000013.1:86742201-86744701 GCA_030674185.1 Monoplex corrugatus | reverse complement strand
CAGTTTGAAAGTATAACTTGTATGAATGTATAAGAAAACCTGATCTCCTCCCCTCCCCTTCCCCATGCATGTATTGTGGCCTAAGGCCGATGTACAATAAACATTTTCTGAGTTCTGAGTTCTCTCTTGTTTTGTTTTCTTTTTTGTTTTCTTTTTTTTTCTTTTTTCTCCTCCTCTTGCTCATTGTATTCTTTTTTGATTTGTTTGTATCTTAGGTTATGGACTCCATGATGTATTTTCTTATGCTGTGTTTGTATTTGTAGTTACAACTTATGCTGTGTTTGTATTTGTAGTTACAACTTATGCTGTGTTTGTATTTGTAGTTACAACTTATGCTGTGTTTGTATTTGTAGTTACAACTTATGCTGTGTTTGTATTTGTAGTTACAACTTATGCTGTGTTTGTATTTGTAGTTACAACTTATGCTGTGTTTGTATTTGTAGTTACAACTTATGCTGTGTTTGTATTTGTAGTTACAACTTATGCTGTGTTTGTATTTGTAGTTATAACTTATGCTGTGTTTGTATTTGTAGTTACAACTTATGCTGTGTTTGTATTTGTAGTTACAACTTGTATTTGTAGTTACAACTTATGCTGTGTTTGTATTTGTAGTTACAACTTATGCTGTGTTTGTATTTGTAGTTACAACTTATGCTGTGTTTGTTATTTGTAGTTACAACTTATGCTGTGTTTGTATTTGTAGTTACAACTTATGCTGTGTTTGTATTTGTAGTTACAACTTATGCTGTGTTTGTATTTGTAGTTACAACTTATGCTGTGTTTGTATTTGTAGTTACAACTTATGCTGTGTTTGTATTTGTAGTTACAACTTATGCTGTGTTTGTATTTGTAGTTACAACTTATGTTGTGTTTGTATTTGTAGTTACAACTTATGTTGTGTTTGTATTTGTAGTTACAACTTATGCTGTGTTTGTATTTGTAGTTACAACTTATGCTGTGTTTGTATTTGTAGTTACAACTTATGCTGTGTTTGTATTTGTAGTTACAACTTATGCTGTGTTTGTATTTGTAGTTACAACTTATGTTGTGTTTGTGTTTGTAGTTACAACTTATGCTGTGTTTGTATTTGTAGTTACAACTTATGCTGTGTTTGTATTTGTAGTTACAACTTATGCTGTGTTTGTATTTGTAGTTACAACTTATGCTGTGTTTGTATTTGTAGTTACAACTTATGCTGTGTTTGTATTTGTAGTTACAACTTATGCTGTGTTTGTATTTGTAGTTACAACTTATGTTGTGTTTGTATTTGTAGTTACAACTTATGCTGTGTTTGTATTTGTAGTTACAACTTGTATTGTAGTTACACACTTATGCTGTGTTTGTATTTGTAGTTACAACTTATGCTGTGTTTGTATTTGTAGTTACAACTTATGCTGTGTTTGTATTTGTAGTTACAACTTATGCTGTGTTTGTATTTGTAGTTACAACTTATGCTGTGTTTGTATTTGTAGTTACAACTTATGTTGTGTTTGTATTTGTAGTTACAACTTATGCTGTGTTTGTATTTGTAGTTACAACTTATGCTGTGTTTGTATTTGTAGTTACAACTTATGCTGTGTTTGTATTTGTAGTTACAACTTATGCTGTGTTTGTATTTGTAGTTACAACTTATGCTGTGTTTGTATTTGTAGTTACAACTTATGCTGTGTTTGTATTTGTAGTTACAACTTATGCTGTGTTTGTATTTGTAGTTACAACTTATGCTGTGTTTGTATTTGTAGTTACAACTTATGCTGTGTTTGTATTTGTAGTTACAACTTATGTTGTGTTTGTATTTGTAGTTACAACTTATGCTGTGTTTGTATTTGTAGTTACAACTTGTATTGTAGTTACAACTTATGCTGTGTTTGTATTTGTAGTTACAACTTATGCTGTGTTTGTATTTGTAGTTACAACTTATGCTGTGTTTGTATTTGTAGTTACAACTTATGCTGTGTTTGTATTTGTAGTTACAACTTATGCTGTGTTTGTATTTGTAGTTACAACTTATGTTGTGTTTGTATTTGTAGTTACAACTTATGCTGTGTTTGTATTTGTAGTTACAACTTATGCTGTGTTTGTATTTGTAGTTACAACTTATGCTGTGTTTGTATTTGTAGTTACAACTTATGCTGTGTTTGTATTTGTAGTTACAACTTATGCTGTGTTTGTATTTGTAGTTACAACTTATGCTGTGTTTGTATTTGTAGTTACAACTTATGTTGTGTTTGTATTTGTAGTTACAACTTATGCTGTGTTTGTATTTGTAGTTACAACTTATGCTGTGTTTGTATTTGTAGTTACAACTTATGCTGTGTTTGTATTTGTAGTTACAACTTATGCTGTGTTTGTATTTGTAGTTACAACTTATGCTGTGTTTGTATTTGTAGTTACAACTTATGCTGTGTTTGTATTTGTAGTTACATTATGCTGTGTTTGTATTGTATTTAAACTTATGCTGTGTTTGTATTTGTAGTTACAACTTATGCTGTGTTTGTAT
>JAPXFY010000013.1:86734701-86737201 GCA_030674185.1 Monoplex corrugatus | reverse complement strand
GCACACACACGCACACACACACACACACACACACACACACACACACACACACACACACGAACGTGCACATACATACACATACACACACACACACACACACACATGAACGAGCACATACATACACATACACATAAACACACACACACACACACACACACACACATACACATACATGAACGTGCACATACACACACACACATACACACACACACAAGAACGTGCACACACACACACACACACCACACAAAGAACGTGCATATACACATACACACACACACACACACACACACACACACATACACACACACACGAAAGTGCACATACACACACATGTGTCAAGTGGCTGATGTGTTCTTGATTATACCAAGGCTTTCGATCGGGTAAGACTTGAGGAATTGATCAACCAACTAGAAATACTCAGTATTGACGGAAAAGGTCTACGATTCATCAGAAATGTGTATTGGGAGCAAACAGCTGCAATGAGAATAGAAAACGATATACGCTCATTCCAAAATATCAAAAGAGGAGTCAGGCAAAGTTGTGTTCTGTCACCAGATCTGTTTTCACTTTACAGCAAAAACATTATGAGAAACCTAGAAGAATGCCCTGGATTAAAGGTTGGAGGAAAAATGATAAACAACATTCGTTACGCTGATGACACCATGCTAATTGCAGAACATGGAAGGGACCTACAAAACCTTGTGAACATTATAGAAATAAAAAAGAAAAATAAAGGGTTGGAGCTAAATAGCAAGATGACTGAAGTCATGGTTATCAGTAAAAAACATGAAATCCCCTCATGCAAAATAACAGCAAACGGCACGACCTTGAGACAGGTTGATAAGTTGAAATATCTGAGAACGATCATCTCACTAGACGGCAGATGCACGTCAGAAATAGTCAGCAGAATTTGCCAAGCCAAAACAGCATTCAAGAAGATGAAAAGTATTCTTACCAACAAATGCCTATCAATTAACATAAGGAAAAGAGTTCTTGAATGTTACATAGAACAGATAATTTTAAACGGTTGTGAGGCGTGGACAATAAACAAGCAAATCCAGAACAAGTTTGTGGCAGCCGAGATGTGGTTTCTAAGAAGAATCTTGAGAGTTCCAAGTTACTTACAGAAGTACAGACATACATACATTATACATACATACATGCATGGATACATAAATGGGTACATACATATGTACATGCCTGCATACATACATACATACATACATACATATATACATGTATGGATACATGCATACATACATACATATATACATACATATATACATACATACATACATATATACATGTATGGATACATGCATACAAACACATATATACATACATACATACATACTTATATATTTACAGAATATATACACATACAGTATACATACATACATACATACATACATGCACACATACATACATACATACATACAGACATACATACATACATGCACACATACATACATACATACATACATACATGCACACATACATACATACAATCATACAGACATACATACATACATACATACACACATGCGCGCGAACACATGAACGCGCATACACACACATACATACGCATACACATACATACATACATACATACATACATACATACATACATACATACATACATACACACACATGCACACACATACATGCACATACGCACGCACAATACACACATACCATACACACTCACATGTTCAGAATCAGCCAGGTGCGTCCAGGTGAGATAGTTCTATAAAGTATGGCTTACCTTGTGCCATTCTTTCGTACAATATATCAGATGTTCTGTGAATTTTTTTTCTTCTTTTTGAGGGCTGGTTAGGGTTTTTGGTTTGGTTTGGTTTGGTTTGGTTTGGTTTGGTTTGGTTTGGTTTGGTTTGGTTTGGTTTGGTTTGGCTTTGGTTTGGTTTGGTTTGGTTTGGTTTGGTTTGGGTTGTTGGTTGGTTTTGGGTTTGGTTTGGTTTGGTTTGGTTCGGTTTGGGGTTGGGTTGGGTTGGGTTGGGTTGGTTTGGTTTGGTTTGGTTTGGTTTGGTTTGGTTTGGTTTGGTTTGGTTCGATTCAGTTTCGTTTAGTTTGGTTTGGTTTGGTTTGGTTTGGTTTGGTTTGCTTTCCTTTGCTTTGGTTTGGTTTGGGTTGGGTTGGGTTGGTTTGGGTTGGTTTTAGGTTTGGTTTGGTTCAGTTTGGTTTGGTTTGGTTTGGTTTGGTTTGGTTTGGTTTGGTTTGGTTTGGTTTGGTTTGGTTTGGTTTGGTTTGAGTTGGGTTGGGTTGGTTTGGTTTGGTTTGGTTTGGTTTGGTTTAATTTGGTTTGGTTTGGTTTGGTTTGGTTTGGTTTGGCTTTTGGTTTGGTTTGGGTTGGGTTAGGTTTGGTTTGGTTTGGTTTGGTTTGGTTTGGTTTGGTTTGGTTTGGTTTGGTTTGGTTTGGTTTGGTTCGGTTCGGTTCGGTTCGGTTCGGTTCGGTTCGGTTCGGTTCGGTTCGGTTCGGTTC
>JAPXFY010000013.1:86684701-86724701 GCA_030674185.1 Monoplex corrugatus | reverse complement strand
ATACTGTTTGTACTGAAAAAGCCTCCGGTATCACCACGGAGGGCAAATGGCTAGCTAAACAAACAAGTAGCGGTTCTTTCCCCTGACACCAACCCAGCTCAGTAGCGGTTCTTTCCCCTGACACCAACCCAGCTCAGTAGCGGTTCTTTCCCCTGACACCAACCCAGCTCAGTAGCGGTTCTTTCCCCCTGACACCAACCCAGCTCAGTAGCGGTTCTTTCCCCCTGATCACCAACCACCATAGCGGTTCTTCCCCTGAACCAACCAGCTCAGTCGCGGTTCTTTCCCCTGACACCAACCCAGCTCAGTCGCGGTTCTTTCCCCTGACACCAACCTAGCTCAGTAATCGACAAGGAAGGAGAGGGAACGTGTTTCGAAGAGTTCCTCATCGCCACTCTTCTCTCCGGTATGGGGGGTCTCTGGGGGTGGGGTGCGGGTGTGCAGTCTGCCGAAAGCATCCTGGGGGGAGGGGGCAGGACGATGACCTGGCACTCCTCGTCCCCTTCCATGTGGGTCGTGGTCTGACTGGCCGCTGGGCCCGCGTCCGTCTGTTGGTGAGCTTTAGGATTCAGCCAGCGGCCACATCGTGCACATCTGGCCACACGTAATTTGGTTGGTTTAATGAAGAGGGAGAGAGAGAGAGAGACAGAAGAGACAGAGACAGAAACAGACAGACAAACAGAAGGCAGACAGACAGACACAGACAAACAGACCAGACAGAGACAGAGACAGACAGACAGAGACAAACAGACAGAAACACAGATAGACAGAGACAAACAGAAGGCAGACAGAGACAGACAGACAGACAGAGACAGACAGAAGGCAGACAGAGACAAACAGACAGAGACAGACAGACAGAGACACAAAGACAGACAGACAGAGACAGGTACAGGCAGACAGACAAAAGACAGACAGACAGCAGACAGAGACAGAGAGTAGTGCGTGTAGATATATGTATGTTATATATATATATATGTATATATATAGATACAATATATGCATGTATATGTATATGGATATGTGTGTGTGTGTATGCATACATGTACATATGTATATATATTTATGCATTATTTAATAGCAATATACTTACAATTAAAAACCGACTCTTAGCTAGTGCACCATAGTTGTCATAGTTTTAGCCCTGGATCATCTTTAGGATAAAACAAGACTGATATGGCATGACTACTTTTCAAATTGCAGAATTCATCTTATTTCCCCTCTGACATCATATTATAACTTACCTCCCCTCTCCCCAGTTCTTACCATTACTCACAAACACATTATGATTTCATTTTTGTTCTTTTCTGCCACTGGACGAAGCAGCAGGGAAGTTTCTGTCTTTTTCACCTATTTTTTCATTTTTTTTATTTTTGTTGTTTGTTCGTTTGTGATCTTACGTGTCTACGCTTGAAAAAATACCAGTTGGCCAAAAATTTGCGCCTGTTTTGTCTGGTTGTGTTTTTAAAAAAAGGACCAGTTGGCCGAAAATTTGAGCCTGTTTTGTATGGTTGTGTTAAAAAAAAAAGACCAGTTGGCCGAAAATTTGCGCCTGTTTTGTCTGGTTATATTAAATACGCATTTTGATTCTATTTTCGTGTATTTCTGGTTCCTTTTTGCTTGAACGCGGGCTGTGACAATTGAGTTCTTTCGTCTATCTTTTCTTCCCTTGTCTTGTCATTTCTTGCCTTCTTTCTTTCTTTCTTTCTTTCTTTCTTTCGTTCTTTGCGCTTAATGATGGCTGAAGAGCATACAGTACTGTCCGGATCTGAAGATCCCCCTCTTTCAATAAATCTCACATTTTTGTGATTCAGTCCCATCTTTGGCTGTTTTCCACTAGCCTCAGCAACACGCCCCTTGTCCAATCTTTTTTTTTTTTTTTTTTTTAAGTGTATAGAGATGTTCGTCTCCTCTGCCCCGCCTTCTATCTTTCCTGTGCTACAGAGCCACACACAAACACACGTACACACACACAGTCATTCACACATGCATGTACACACACACACACACACACACACACACACACACACACACACAACACACACACGCACGCACATGACACACACACACACATGTACCACACACATGATACACACACACACGCATACACATGACACACACACACACACACTACAATACAATACAATACAATACAATACAATACAATACAATACAATACACTACACTACACCACACTACACTACATTCCCATAGACACACACACTACACACACACACACACACACACACACACACACACCACACGCAACACACACGCACACATACACACAACACACACACACATACACACAACACACACACACATACACACAACACACACGCAGACATCCACACATACACACACACGCACACACACACACACACACAAACACACACACGTATACCCCCCCCCCCCACACACACACACACACACACACACACACACACACCCCAACTGATCACCCATCTCACCTGATAGGATTAAAAACAGGAGGGGGAGGCTCAGGAGACACCTTCCGCCTGACGATCCCATGCTTCCTCATCAGCTTCTCCAGGTAAGATTGAAGAGGCAGCATCTTCAGCTCAACATTCCGTTGATTGAACAGCTCTTCGAAGAAGTCGGCAGCATACGGATAAACCTTCTCAGGCAGGTTCAACATGAGTTCACGAGACAGCACTTCAAGGTAAAACCTCAGGCTTCGCGGCATCTTGCGACGCCAGTAGGCCTTCTCCAGAGTTCTCATGGGGACTGTGTCCGGATTCGGGTACTTGGCACCGTTTGTCTCCTCCAAAGCTGACATGGCTGTAAGAGCTGAATTCGGTTAGACGGAGGTGAGATCTGGGTGGTTATATTATGGGTTGGAAGGCAGGTCAGTCCTACAGGCGAAAGGCTGTACCTGTGTTCCCTGAGTCTTGTTCTTACGTGGAAACCTGAGGCAGGCCTGTTGGAAAACAGAAAGACGGAGACATGAGACAGTGAGGCAGACAGAGACACGCACAGACAGAAGAGTGACAACATTTTCAATGTAATTCAACAACCACAAACGGAGGTGACATCACATTCAACAACCACAAACGGAAGTGACATCACATTCAATTCAACAACCACAGACAGAAGTGACAACACATTCAATTCTACAACCACAGACGGAAGTGACAACACATTCAATTTAACAACCACAGACAGAAGTGACAACACATTCAATTCAACAACCACAGACAGAAGTGAAAACACATTCAATTCAACAACCACAGACAGAAGTGACAACACATTCAATTCAACAACCACAGACAGAAGTGACAACACATTCAATTCAACAACCACAGACAGAAATGACAACACTTTCAATTCAATTCAACATCCAGAGACACAAGTGACAACACATTCAATTCAACAACCACAGACAGAAGTGACAACACATTCAATTCAATTCACCAACCACAGACAGAAGTGACAACACATTTAATGCAATTCAACAACCACAGACAGAAGTGACAGCACATTCAATTCAATTCACCAACCACAGACAGAAGTGACAACACATTCAATTCAACAACCACAGACAGAAGTGACAGCACATTCAATTCAACAACCACAGACAGAAGTGACAACACATTCAATTCAACAACCACAGACAGAAGTGACGACACATTCAGTTCAATTCAACAACCACAGACAGAAGTGACAACACATTCAATTCAATTCAACAACCACAGACAGAAGTGACAACACATTCAATTCAATTCAACAACCACAGACAGAAGTGACAGCACAATCAATTCAACAACCACAGACAGAAGTGACAACATATTCAATTCAATTCAACAACCACAGACAGAAGTGAAAACACATTCAATTCAACAACCACAGACAGAAGTGACAGCACATTCAATTCAACAACCACAGACAGAAGTGACAGCACAATCAATTCAACAACCACAGACAGAAGTGACAACACATTCAATTCAATTCAACAACCACAGACAGAAGTGACAACACATTCAATTCAATTCAACAACCACAGACAGAAGTGACAACACATTCAATTCAACAACCACAGACAGAAGTGACAACACATTTAATTCAATTCAACAGCCACAGATAGAAGTGACAACACATTCAATTCAACAACCACAGACCGAAGTGACAACACATTCAATTCAACAGCCACAGACAGAAGTGACAACACATTCAGTTCAATTCAACAACCACAGACAGAAGTGACAACACATTCAATTCAACAACCACAGACAGAAGTGACAACACATTCAATTCAATTCAACAGCCACAGACAGAAGTGACAACACATTCAATTCAACAACCACAGACAGAAGTGACAACACATTCAATTCAACAGTCACAGACAGAAGTGACAACACATTCAATTCAACAACCACAGACAGAAGTGACAGCACATTCAATTCAACAACCACAGACAGAAGTGACAACACATTTAATGCAATTCAACAACCACAGACAGAAGTGACAACACATTCAATTCAACAACCACAGACAGAAGTGACAACATATTCAATTCAACAACCACAGACAGAAGTGACAACACATTCAATTCAACAACCACAGACAGAAGTGACAACACATTCAATTCAACAACCACAGACAGAAGTGACAGCACATTCAATTCAACAACCACAGGCAGAATTGACAACACATTTAATGCAATTCAACAACCACAGACAGAAGTGACAACACATTCAATTCAACAACCACAGACAGAAGTGACAACACATTCAATTCAACAACCACAGGCAGAAGTGACAACACATTCAATTCAACAACCACAGACAGAAGTGACAACACATTTAATTCAATTCAACAACTACAGACAGAAGTGACAACACATTTAATGCAATTCAACAACCACAGACAGAAGTGACATTTTCAATTCAACAACCACAGACAGAAGTGACAACACATTCAATTCAACAACCACAGACAGAAGTGACAACACATTTAATTCAATTCAACAACTACAGACAGAAGTGACAACACATTTAATGCAATTCAACAACCACAGACAGAAGTGACAACACATTCAATTCAACACCCACAGACAGAAGTGACAACATATTCAATTCAACAACCACAGACAGAAGTGACAACACATTCAATTCAACAACCACAGACAGAAGTGACAACACATTCAATTCAACACCCACAGACAGAAGTGACAACATATTCAATTCAACAACCACAGACAGAAGTGACAACACATTCAATTCAACACCCACAGACAGAAGTGACAACATCTTCAATTCAACACCCACAGACAGAAGTGACAACACATTCAATTCAATTCAACAACTATTTATCGTCAAATACAACCATTTATTGTCAGATTAACTAACGTTGTGCTAATAAGAATGAAAAAGACATCTAGGAATAGGACAGCATCGCCACGGGCAGTAAATACGTTTACTTTGTTACAGCCCCAAGAAGGGGAAAATAGGACTATGTCCCTTGCAATGGTACGGGGAAAAAAAGAACAGAATTACAAAAACAAGAAAATAAAACAAACTTTTTTTCTCCACAGAATTAATTCTATGATCTGAAATACAAAACCAAACAGAAACCTTTTGAAGAAAACAACGCAGTGAGAAAAATGAAAGGAATATAAGAAAGAATGCTAGGGATGGGAAGCAGCTTAGGTGATCCTCTTAGAGCAGTCTGTCAGTTTTCAGGCATTTCAAAGGGAAGTACTGATACTCTCAAAGCAGGTGATGCATTGTGTTTTGCGTAGAACTGGTCAGGCCTGCTGTCTGGCATGTTAAGAGTAGAAGGGTATCCACATATACACAGTGATACTCCTAAACCTGAGGTAGCAGAACTCCATGTAAAAACATTACCTAAACTTTCTGTGTGTGTGTGTGTGTTTGTGTGTGTTTGTGTGTGTGTGTGTTTGTGTGTGTTTGTGTGTGTTTGTGTGTGTGTTGTGTGTGTGTGTGTGTGTGTGTGTGGGTGGGTGGGTGGGTGGGTGGGTGGGTGGGTGTGTTTGTGTGTGTGTGTTTGTGTGTGTTTGTGTGTTTGTTTGTGTGTGTTTGTGTGTTTGTGTGTTTTGTGTGTGTGTGTGTGTGTGTTTGTTTGTTTGTTTTGTGTGTTCGTGTATGTGTGTGTGTGTTGTGTTGTGTGTGTGTGTGTGTGTGTGTGTGTGTGTGTGTGTGTGTGTGTGTGTGTGTGTGTGTGTTTGTGTGTGTTTGTGTGTGTTGTGTTGTGTGTTTGTGTTTGTGTGTGTGTGTTTGTGTGTGTGTGTTGTGTTTGTGTTTGTTGTGTTGTGTTGTGTTTGTGTGTGTGTGTGTGTGTGTTTGTGTGTGTTTGTGTTTGTGTGTGTGTGTGTGTGTGTGTGTGTGTGTGTGTGTGTGTGTGTGTGTGTGTTTGATGCTGTCCTGACAAATGTCAATACCTTCACACCAAGATGAAGGTGGCATCGCCTTTTTTTATGAATGGAACAGAGATCCAGTTGGTTATAGTACATTCCTAGAGAACGATATTGTCACTTCGGTTCTGTCTAAGAACCATCTTTACATATATACATAGACGAAGAGCAAGAAAGTCGATTAGGCCCCTACTGTTTGACGATAAATACAGTTTTCAAGCCACACCCTCTCAACTTCACTTATTCCGAACAGACACACGACACACCAGGTTGTTGTTGGGATTTTTTTTGTTTTGCTTATTTGTTTGTTGTTGGTGGTGATGGTGGTGGTGGTGGTGGTGGTTTGCTTGTTGTTGTTTTTCTTTTTGTTTTTTTGCTTGTTTTTGTTTTGTTTTGTTTTTGTTTTTGTTTGTTTTGCTTTATTTTGTTTTGTTTTTGTTGTTGTTGTACTTGTTGTTGTGGTGGTGGCGCGTGGAGCAAATCTGATCATAGAATTAGAAATAACTGAATGGCACTGGCTCGCTCAGCCATTGTAAAGAAAATAATGTGCGAAATATGAGTTACATTCGAAAACATATTTTGAATATTGGTCACAGTTCCTGAGAAAACGCTGTTCACACATGTAATATTTACTTCAGGATTTACTTCACATTAGTATGTTGATATATTAGATATAGTGGCGAAGCATCAGCTGTTTGTTTTTTCCCGTTGCTACCTGTTATTCACCGCCCCCTATCTTCCGGTCCTAATGACTTGAGAGTTACGTTCCTTGAGTTGTCTGCTACTAGATCTATCAGTATCAGTTTGAACATTACAACACATCTTCCTCAAACACTGACGTGTTCATTGTATCCATCGTTCTGGTCCTTGTGACTTTGGCCTTGGCGCCATAATTTTCAAAATGCATTCAAGACTTCAATGGTCTACAGTTTTGACCCAAATAAAAGGTTAAAGTTAAAGGTCCCATGGTCAATATGGCCGTAGGGGCGGTGAACTGTTAAAGATTCACCGTGTCTAGGGCACGGCATTATGAAAGGCGGAGCCCATCCCTCTCCTTTCGCCGCCTTTTTTTAAACCTCCCCCGACCGAAGTCAGGTACCCATTCACTGCTGGGTGGACAGAGGGAGTTTTCAGACCCAAATAAGGTTTTAAAAAAATCCACCTGGAAACAGCGGAGAAAGTCCTGCTAACACATTTTGTCAGAGAGACACGCACACAGTACAAACACCTCTTTCCGCCCGGTCGATATATAATCTCTCTCTCTCTCTCTCTCTCTCTCTCTCTCTCTCGCTCTCTCTCTCTCTCTCTCTCACTCTCACTCATTCTCACTCTCTCTCACTCATTCTCTCTCTCTCTCTCTCTCTCACTCACTCATTCTCTCTCTCACTCATTCTCTCTCTCTCACTCATTCTCTCTTTCTCTCTCTCACTCATTCTCTCTCTCTCTCATTCTCTCTCTCTCACTCATTCTCTCTCTCTCTCTCTCACTCACTCATTCTCTCTTTCTCTCTCACTCATTCTCTCTCTCTCATTCTCTCTCTCTCACTCACTCATTCTCTCTCTCTCTCTCTCACTCATTCTCTCTCTCTCATTCTCTCTCTCTCTCTCTCTCTCTCTCTCTCTCTATCTATCTATCTATCTATCTATATCTTTCGGGGCAATGACCTAAGTGATTAAGGCTGAAATCTGATCTCTCTCTCTCTCTCTCTCTCTCTCTCTCTCTCTCTCTCTCTCTCTCTATCTATCTATCTATCTATCTATCTGTCTGTCTATCTGTCTATCTATCTATCTAATCTATCTCTCTCGGGCAATGACCAAAGTGATTAAGGCTGAAGTCTGAACTCTCTCTCTCTGTCCCTCTCTCTCTCTCTCTCTCTCTCTCTCTCTCTCTCTCTCTCTCTCTATCTATCTATCTATCTATCTATCTGTCTATCTATCTATCTCTCGGGGCAATGACCTAAGTGATAAAGGCTGAAGTCTGAACTCTCTCTCTCTCTCTCTCTCTCTCTCTCTCTCTCTCTCTCTCTCTCTATCTATCTATCTATCTATCTATCTATCTATCTATCTTTATTTAAATGAATGAAATCTCTGTCACTCTAAGTACACACTCTAATGTTTGTGTTATATTGACTAGTCCATGTAGGCTCATAGTATACCAATAAAAGAAAACAATAGGCTACCTTCTTTAATTAAGAAGTTCTTATGTCTTTTTTTAAAAGTTAGGTAAAAAATAATTTAGATCAGCACTAGAAGCTGCTGAAACTGACCTTTCAAGATGTTGATGAAGACAAACGATGTAAGTTTTCTCACCACAATATTCCTGGGTCAGCTTTCGTTGTCTTGGGGAGAGCAGATTTATTGCGGTGTTCGCTGTCTCGCCGTAGAAATCAGGACCTAGACAAACGTCACTCTCCAATGGCTGATGCTGCAGAACGTAATCATCCACTTACTTGGATTGACGTCAAACCAAATTGACGTCACATGTTCTTAACAGTGTTTCAGTCACTAAAAATAACTCACAAAATGTACAAACAAACAAACAAAATCTCCCTTTTTTTTTTAAAAAAAGGTGAAGTCATTTCATATTACCCGGGATGGTTGTGTGTCTGTCTGTGTGATTATTTGTCTGTCTGTCTGTCTGTCTGTCAGTCAGTCTCTGTCTGTCTGTCTGTCTGTTTTCTGTCTGTCTGTCTGTCTGTCTGTCTGCTGACTGTCTGTATTTCTGTCTGTATTTCTGTTACCAAATGTCTTGAAGATTATCTCAACTGTTTTTAGGTGCATACTTACCAAATTTTAGTCAAGACGTGAACCTTTGAAGATGGTGGATAGGGTGAAGGAGTCAAAGGGTTAATTTTGCTTTGCCATCACTGATGACGATGCAAGACTGCCTTTGATTGTTTCTTTGTTTGTTTGTTTTTTGTATGTTTGCTTTTTGCTGGATTTTTTGCTTTGTTTTGTTTTCGTTTTTTGTTTGTTTTGTTTTTTTGTTTGTGTGTGTGTGTGTGTGTGTTATGTGTGTGTTTTTTTTTGTGTTTTTTGTTTTGTTTTTTGTTTTTTGTTTTTTTTGTTTTTTGTTTGTTTTGTTGTTGTTGTTGTTGTTGTTTTTAGGGGGGTTCTGCTGATGCGAAAAAGAGATATGAACGGGAAGGGCAATCACTAACTCTCCAGCCACTTTTCAGTAGGTTGGGGCTGCTGCTCAAAGTCCGTGGGCGATCCAGAGGTGGAATGGTTGGTTCTTTTGATAAAGCCATGGACTCAGGATCTGATATCTTGAGTTCAGTCCCAGCCCGCAATATTAAACACTGGCCTGTTTGCTGCCGGTCTTAATGTTTCCATCATTCTGGTGGTATCAGCTTACTGTTTGATAGGTTCAGTGGCCTGTTGCTGTCGATCTTAATGTGCTGATGGTGTCAGCTTAGTGTTTGATAGATCCACTGGCCTGTTTGCTGCCCATCTGAATGTTTCCATCATTCTGGTGGTGTCGGTGCAAAGTCAGAACAAAATTGAGGCAACTGAAATGTGGTTTCTTAGAAGAATGTTGAGAGTTCCATGGACAGCAAAGAAAACAAACGAGACAGTCTTGAAGGAGGCAGACACAAGAAGATCATTAATAAAGAAGATTAGGAAAAAACAAGCAACATTTATAGGACATTTTATGAGGAAAGGAGAATTAGAGTACCTGGTCACAACAGGAAAGCTAGAGGGAAAGAGAACACCAAGTAAACTCGGGGAGAAAATATTGGACGGACTTGCCGAGTGGCTGAAGAAAGAGAGGGTGGGAGATGTACTTGCAGCGACTGGGGCTAGATTCATGTGGAGGGCCATGATTGCCAACACCATGCGGCAGGGCTCATGATGATGATGGTGTTGGTGGTGGTGTCAGCTTAGTGTTTCAAAGTCAGGGAGAAGAGTGGCAGAATGGTTCAGACGTTTGCCTGCTAATAACTAAACTCGAGGTTCCAGGGTTCGCTCCCCGCAGAGGCCTCGACTTTTCTCTTCAGTTTGACCGGAAAATTGAACTGAACGTCTAGTCCTTCGGAAGAGGACGAAAAGGAGTCGGACCCGTGTGCCTACTGGCTGCGCACTCTAAAGATCCCACGACAGTTGTAAATTCGTGAAGAGCAGGGCATTGCCCGGCTGCCTTGGTAAAACTCATTGGAGAGAGACGTTGATTTCCCACGTCCCACCCTTGAAAACCAATTAGTCTTCTTGCCTTTCTGAAATCTTGGTTTAGAAAATGTGAATATGAATTTACAGCGCCGCCTTCGTGGTGCTGGCCCCGGAAAAGTTGAGGTCTCTGCCACCTCACTCCCTCCTACGACCTCAGGGTTATCTAGGTAGGACCTCAGAATCTGGTCAGCTCATGGGTTTATGTGCAGGGTTAAGGCTTGTGCCGTGATCATTCAGGATCTTCTCCATCACATGACACCTGTGACGTCAGTGCATGTAGAATTCATTCCAAGCGCGGAGACGTCATCTTGAGAAATTAAAAACTAAAAAAGAAAAAAAATCTTTTTTAAACTGTTTCATAGACTTCTCATCCCCACCCCCACGCCTCTCCTTTACCGATTCTCAGTTCAAGACTTTACCAACGCAAAAGATTTGGGTAGAGCGCACGTAGAATTGTCCGAGTGTCATGAATTCTTCTTGAACAAACTCCAAACCTAAACTCCATCTTTCTTGATGTCAACCCACATCAACACTCAATCTGTATCTGTATCTGTAGGGTACGTCGCTTTCGCCAATGTTTATGGCATTATCGCGACGGGCGGGGGTGTGCGCAGCTTAGCAGGTTCACTGTTGGGATGTTATCAGTTTTTCAAAGCTTTAAAGAGTTGGAGCTCTCACGGTGTTTTCTTCTAGATGGTTCCAGTCTCTTACGGTGCTAACAAAAAATGACTGTTTGAACTGCTCTGTCTGGCATCTGCTGACTTGGAATGTTCTCGTGTTGTTTCTTACGTAATTTGAGATCGCACTGGTGGTATCGTACTGGTCGCCAGATGTTTGTGGCCTTATGAGTCGTCCTGGTTTGTGTGGAGTTAAATACTCAGAAGATGGTATGGCCGGTACCAACTCCTCAACCACCTTGTAGAGGAAGATTAGGCGTAGGTCACGTCTGCGCTGTTGGAGTGTTGGTAGTTGCAGAGTGTGAAGCATCTTGGTGATGGAGCCGGGTGTTCTGGATTTATAATCGCCGGTTATAAACCGGGCAGACAGGCGCTGCACTTTTTTCTAATTTGTCAATGTCCTATTTGAGGTAGGGACTCCTTATGATAGAGCCATACTCTAGGGCTGATCTGATAAAAAATAGGTAGGCATTTTTCTTGCATTGGAGGGGCAGAAACGCACTAAGGCAAAAATGAGTTAAGCAAAATGACAGATGAGAGAAGCAGGGGTGCACTTCTGTGTAAAAAAAAAAAAGAAAAGCTATCACAGATACAAAATGTTAATTTCAAAACTGTTCATTTGGAGATATAATGATTTTTCTTTTTTGATTAGTGACTGGGTCTCTCCGATGAAGGGGAGTAACTGTGGAACTGAAGTCGTCATGCCGAGATAACTCCCAGAACTGCGTAGGTGTAGTTCTTTCGTCTTGAAGACAAGAAAAGACAAAACAGTTTGAGGTCTGGCGGAACAGTACATTCGGTGGGTGAACGTTCAGCAAGAACTTGAATACTGCTAAGGGCATCATGTCGGCTGTGGAAGAAGAGCTTGAAGAAGGAGAAATCTCCGATTCTGACTCAATGGGAGAAGAACAAGTATGTTCCTTGTTGTTTTGTGGAAACTTTCCTGTTTTTGTGTCTTTTTAATTAGGGGACTGGATGCACGAACGCGAAGTCGCACAAAATCTTACAGTAGAACAGTTACGACAATTACTGATCACAAACACTACCACAGAGAATGAGAGAGAGCAGCGGTAGCCTTTCTGGGTTTCTCTGTGTGTAATTCACTCATTGCTGTTCAGTCTTCTAAGACTAATGGTCGTTTAGGAGATGACTCCTAGTCCTGTCAGTGTCACAGGACCAAAGACACAGCAACGGCAACACAGAATTTTCCCTCATAATGATTAGGCTAGATCTAGGTATGTTACAAAAAATTTCAAATATTTTTATTAGATATGCAATTACCATCATTGAAAAGAGCAAAAAACAGAACTTTAAAATGGTATTAAAAGTTCTTCGGTTGATTGTCTATGACGAAAGTTACGATTTTTTGATTAATTAAATTTTTGACGTTTTCCTTCATTGGATTACATAGCAAAAACTGTGACCGCGTGTGTGCCGTTTCATCACAAAAAGCACCATAACTTTGGAACGACTGAACCGATTGAAAAAAATCAAATATCAGTAGAAAGGTCTTTGTTTAGCCAAGATGATTAAGACCTTCATGAATCTCTGAGTCCATGCATTAATTAACAATTAATTCATTAATTGCCTTAACTGGCTGAAGCGAAGATCAACTGAGATTCCTAAAATCTTTACGCTAGTTTCCAAAATCATCAAATTTCTGACTTGAAAATTGTTGAGTAAAGCCTCAAGATAATTATCATGATAAATTAGAACAGTTATTTAATACCATTAGGCTCAATCTTTATGTATAATATATTAATTACAGTTTTTCATGAAAAACCGCCTTTAAACAAGAAGTTGTCAACCTGTGCATTTTTATTTTTTATTATGTATTTACTCTTGGTTTATATATATGTTTTTAATTATAAATAATGTGTGTGTATTATTATATATCATATATATGTGTGTATAGAGATGTAATTTTAAGTATATTCATATTGATTAACTCAAAAAAAAAATTGTGAGCCTGTGATGGTAGTATAAATACCCTTAAAAAAGAAATGAAAATTGAATATTTCACTGAAAAGACCTCTCTGCACCAAATTTTACACATAAGTAGGAAAATGCATGTTCTTATTGGTGGTCACTTTATTTGACACTAAAAATCATACCCGTAAGTTTGGGAGATACGGCCGCACACACCACAAGTCACACCACTACTGCCACGTCAGCAAATCAGAGGAAGCTCGTGAAAATGACCAGGTCATCATGGGAAAAGTACGGACTTCGGTATTCAGATCGGTAATTATCGGACACATGAATACATTAACGAAACAAACAGCGATTGTTTGCCTACCCTCTCACATGTGCTGCCACGCCGGTAACAGTCTTCCGCTACAGTTTTCGCGCATGCGTAATCGCCGATTGTGACATACCTACAATGATAACTCGATTCCTGTCTATCAGGTGCAGTAACAAGCAGTTCATGAATTATGAAATTGGTCCAGTCTTTGATTTTGCTATACTTTTTCTTCAGTAAACCTCAGCAACAACCTTCTTCCAGGTTCCCAGGGGAAAAAAAGGTTCAGATTGTGTGCACACAATTAGATCAACAAGAAACACCCCGAGGGTGCAGGTTGAACCCAGAGCACCATACCTCCCCACTCTCCGGACAATCACCTCCCAAGCTCCTGACGTCACTTGATAGTTCATCAAGCAAAGGGGGTTCCATGCGTTGTATGACCCATTTGGACCCAGTCATCAGTTACCTTGTTTACAAACCTATGGCAAGGTGGGGAGATGACAAACCCTGGGACATAGCCACACAGTGTGCACCAACCAGGTCCAGTACAGCCACCAAACCAAGAGAAAATGGAAACCCTCTCTTGCCCCACTCAGAGTTTTCATCTCTCAGGCAGCCCACCATTCCCCAGTTCACATAGCTGCCAGCTCTGTCCCTGTTACTGTAGTATTAACAATTAGCAGTAGGAAGTTCCCAATGTTGCCTTACTTCGACCACAGTTAAATTGTATGCACATTATCATCTTTTCCTCCCCTAACTCAGTGAAGAGTCGCAGGGGCACAGCACTAAGTTTCAGTTTCAGTTTCAATTTCTCAACAGGACGTCTCCATGCTTGGAATGAATTCCATATGCACTTATGTCACATGTGCCTTGTGACAGAGAAGATCCAGAATGGTCATAGCACAAGGCTTAAGCCTGCACATAAACCCATGAGCTGGCCAGGTCTGGAGATCCAACCTAGATAGTTCCATAACCCTGAGGTCATAGGGGAGAGAGGTAGCAGATACCTCAACTTTGCCTGGCGCCAGCACCACAAGGGCAGCACCCATCCCCTCTCCCTTGTTTCAAATTCATATTCATATTCACATTTTTTTAACCAAAACTTCATAAAGGCAAGAAGGGGTGGAACCTGGACAATCAACCTCTCTCTCCAATGTTTTATACCAAAGCAGCCTTGCAATGCCCTGCTCTTCATGATTTTAAACTGACATGGGATCTTTAGCATGCACAGCCAGAAGGCACACGAGTCCGATTGGTTTTTTGTCCCCTTCTGAAGGACTAGACGTTCAGTTTGATTTTACAGTCAAACTGAGGAGAAAAGTCGAGGCATGTACAAGGAGCAAACCCTGGAACCTCAAGTTTAGTTATTGGCAGGCGAACGTCTGAACCATTCTGCCACTCTTATCCCCACAGCACAGCACTAAACAATCATTCACAGATTCTTCAGTTCTGTCAGTCGTGTGCCAGAGCCTTGTCTTAGCAAATGTTTTCTCTGACCATTCCGCAATGTTTTCAGTCCATCAGTTTTTTTTATACTTATTTTAGTCCTTTAATCCGTCTTCCACCCACAACAGTTCTTTGGAGGGTTGATTTAACAAGGCTATTGGATCTTGTTTATATATAAGAGAGAGAGACGAAGCAGCGTGTGCACAGGAAAGACGACAATACAACAAAAATATTTCCCACATGTTCAGTGGTACACCTGCCTTCTTCATAGCCGCTTAGATGTAGATAGATAGTAGATAAGTGGAGAATGGATTTTGTTTAACTCTGAAGAAATGCTTAATGATGTTTTTAGGTATTTTGGCCAGATTTTTTTGTATAATTTTGTGTGCTTTGTTTTGTTGATGTGTTTGTATTCGGGTTTGGCTTTTTTAATCTGCTTGATGTTGGGTGGAATGACAAATGCCATGGGTGTGTCCTCAGATTATTTGTGTAAATGCAGTAGTTTGCATAGGCCTACTTATGTTTCTTTTCCAGGTTTCTGTTTTTCCAGAGTCATCAATATGTTTAGAAATAAATGTGTCAAAATGGTTGTGGTCCTGATATAGATCTGAGCAGTTAGCTGGGCTTTAAGCACTGAAATAATGATAATGATGATGATAATGGAGTAATAATAATGATGATGATGATATAATTGCAAAATGATACACTACTGATAAATTCATTCAGAGGTTATTTGAAAAACAATTGTGATTACACTTAGAAACACACAGTGTTGATAAACATGCTGTTTATATAATTAACTTATGAATGGTTGGTTTTCATACAAAGCTAAGTGTAGAATCTTGGTCTTAAATCACCAGATGATGAAATATGAATGCTTAAGTAATAAGTTTGCTGATTGTTATTGAATATAGTGATACTGATAATTCAGACATATCTTGCATGGAGTGTGAGGTGTCATGCCATTGTTTCAGGTGTGATGTTTTGTTTATTTGGTTGGTTTGTTGTTTAGTATGTTTGTCAGTTTTCAGCCCCAGCTTGCTTCTGCTAAAATCTTAGTGTGGTGTGGGCTGACTGACTGGTTTGGTAGTTTTGTTTTCATAGAATGCTTATAAAGAAAACAAAGTTTGATATCATTTGGTTTGTTTTCATCCAGAAACCTCAACAGACGGGAAAGCCAGCAGCTCCACAGTATTCTATATTTGACAACCAGCCAAGAGCCAGATCAAAAACAAAAAACTTCCCACAGTCTCCTCAGAGTGGATCAGACAGCAGTGATGATGATGAAGAAGATGGTGCCTACTCTGATGATGACAACAGAAAAAAACAAAAGCTTCATGGCATCAAGACAGACCCAATCCAATCCAAATTTGTAAATCCGAACTTTGTAAACAATGGTGGCAAGATGCCTCCAGCACCAAAACAGAGCAACAGAGCCATTTGGGGTTCCATACTTCAGGAGCAGATTCTTTCAGCGGAGATCGGGAGCTTCACCATGGAAAAAAAAATGCCCAGCGATCGAAATGTGGAATCTTACGACTACTCTCGTGCTAAAGACGATGACAGGCCACACCCAGTTGAAGACGAAATGAAAAACGTGGAGGGTGATCTGTTTGGAGAGGTGATCGACTTGGAGAAAGCGGCTCTCAAGCAGAAGAGGAATCTGAAACGGAAGCATGTGAATGAGCGATTAGGAAAACGGAAAAGTGTGAGGGAGAGACTAGATGTGCCAAAAGTAACAGAAAGCAGCTCTGTGGAGGACGTCACCTATTTCATCAGTCATAAGCTACAAGAGACCAAAGTACATCTTATTAGTAAGTTAATCATATCATTAGGATTCTGTCTCTCTCTCTTTTTTCTGTCTTTCTCCCTGTCTTGCATTTTGCTTTGTTTTCGGTTTTTAAGGGGGGGGGGGGGGGGGGCGATGGATGAGTGGTTGTATTATTTCATTTTGTTTCATTGTTTGAGTAGTCTGTATTGTGAATGATGTATTAATTTCTTGTTACTGTCTTTGTGTGAATCTGTGATGATTATGAGTCAGTGAGTAAACGTCAGACTGTATCAGTGTGTCTCTCAGGCCAGCATAATACTGACTTGTTCGTACGACATAACCCTTTGTTTTTATACACATGCACAATATTAAATATGCATATTAAATGTCCTTTAAGTCATGTCAGTCATGAAAACATCCAGCATGTAAATTGTAATGTAAGCAACGCAAGTTTGAAAAAAATGCCTTATATAGTTAAGTTAACAGTTAATAACTTGCTGTTGGAAAATAAAATATCATTATCATCATTAAACCTTTGACTACCGTACCCTGTCCATCAGCATCCTGCATTGTCAACCATGCTAGGAAAGCAGAACCACAACCTTATGGTTCCCTCACCCTGTCCACCAGCTTCCTGTTTTTGCAGTTGATGGATAGGGTGCAGGAGTCAAAGGATTAAATTAAGATTATATTGAGGTGTTTTATATTTCTGGGTATGCTTTTTGTGATTGGCAGAAACTGCACTTTTATTATCTTTATAGTGTTGAAATATCTGAATATTTTGCTTGATTTGGAGATTATGATTTTAGGCATCTTTCTGTTTGTTGGATTTTATAACCAAGGACCAAGCACATAATTATAGGACTTCACTGTGAACAAGGTTTTCTTGTTTGGAATGCTTACTGTAAATTATTATTATTATTATTATTATTATTATTATTATTACATGAATAAACGCCTTTCCATAAAATGCTCAACGCGTTTTACATAAAATCTTAATTAAAACATGCATTACAAATAGAAGCTGAATAAGACATTTAACTAATTAAAACAAATCAGAGAGCATACAAAGATATTCCAACATATCATGTTCACGTTCACAACACACACACACACACACACACAACGCACACACACACACACACACACACACACACACACACACACACACACACACACACACACACACACACACTCACACCCATACACACACACAAAAATTAAAATTAAAATATATAATCAGAAGAATAAACTTAAAAAACACCAATAATAGACACAGTCATGCCAAGGACTAGAAAAGGTTAAAAACAGTCATTTTGTACTTCAGCACCAATGCCGTGGAAGTTACTCTGCAACCAGATACTTTTGAAAAAGATGGGTTTTAAGTTCCTTTCTGAAGGTTAAGTAACTATGTTGTTTTCTCAGGTTGAGTGGCAGATTGTTCCATACTGAAGGACCAAAAACAGAGAAAGCGCGTTTGCCAACTGTGGAGAGAGAAAAACGTGGTTCGACTAGTTGAAAAGAATCTCCGGAACGAAGGGTTCGAGTCGGTACATAATGTTGGATCAGTTCAGAAAGATATGGTGGTGCAGTGACTGTATCACTTAGACAGCGGAAACAGAGGCAAGCAATCTTGAAGTCTATTCTGGCTTTGATGGGGAGCCAGTGAAGGGATTTCAGCAGTGGATTTGCACTGTCAGATTGTTTCTTGTGCAGGATAAGGCGGGCTGCATTATTCTGAATGACCTGAAGCTTTCTAAGTTTGTCATCAGGTAAGCCAGCTAAGAGAGAATTACAGTAATCTAATCTTGACAAAATAAAACAAACTGCAAGCTTCTTCACGGCATCGGTGGTGAGGTAAGGACGAATCTTTGCAATCCTACGGAGCTGAAAGTTTAGGCTACGGCAAAGATTGTTGATATACGCGTCCATTGTTAATGATTCGTCAAGAAACACTCCAAGATTTCTAAATAAGGAAATCAAGCCACACGAGCAAGTGTGTGTGTTCATGCATATAAAATGTGTGTGCAGTATGACTGTGGGGGATGTATTCACAGATTGCTGCTCTGTTTTCAGGACGTGTAGTTCTAGGAGTGGGGCGAGCCAAAGCTCTTGAATTGCTGAAGCAGACAGAGGAAGTAGAGGCTTCAGGGGGTATGCTGATCATGGTGAGTTTTGACAGTGTTCATTAATTCTTGACAGACATTGTAGAAATGAAGGTATTTTCAAGAAATGTTGATAAAAAAAAAACATTGCAGTTCTTTGAAGTGTTCCTTTCTGTCATGCGCACACAGTCCAGAATAAGATTTGTCCATTTTAAGTTTTATTTGGTTGTGGCTTTTTGGGTTTTGTTTTTGGGTTTGTGTGTGTGTGTGTTTTATTTTGTCTTGTTGGGTTTTTGTTTTCTTTTGGTTTTTCTTGTTTTGTTTTTGGGTTTGTGTGTGTGTGTGTTTTATTTTGTCTTGTTGGGTTTTTGTTTTCTTTTGGTTTTTCTTGTTTTGTTTTTGGGTTTGTGTGTGTGTGTGTTTTATTTTGTCTTGTTGGGTTTTTGTTTTCTTTTGGTTTTTCTTGTTTTGTTTTTGGGTTTGTGTGTGTGTGTTTTATTTTGTCTTGTTGGGTTTTTGTTTTCTTTTGGTTTTTCTTGTTTTGTTTTTGGGTTTGTGTGTGTGTGTGTTTTATTTTGTCTTGTTGGGTTTTTGTTTTCTTTTGGTTTTTCTTGTTTTGTTTTTGGGTTTGTGTGTGTGTGTGTTTTATTTTGTCTTGTTGGGTTTTTGTTTTCTTTTGGTTTTTCTTGTTTTGTTTTTGGGTTTGTGTGTGTGTGTGTTTTATTTTGTCTTGTTGGGTTTTTGTTTTCTTTTGGTTTTTCTTGTTTTGTTTTTGGGTTTGTGTGTGTGTGTGTTTTATTTTGTCTTGTTGGGTTTTTGTTTTCTTTTGGTTTTTCTTGTTTTGTTTTTGGGTTTGTGTGTGTGTGTTTTATTTTGTCTTGTTGGGTTTTTGTTTTCTTTTGGTTTTTCTTGTCTTGTTTTTGGGATTTTTTTTTTTCTATAAAACAGATTTACAGCTCTGGATCTGTGAAAATATTGTAAGAAGTTATAAATGAATTCATATCAACTTGATGACAGTCGTCAGAATTGACCACCATTGTTTTCATGCACAGAACAGCTCAGAATGTCGCACAAATTTGATCGGTTGCTTTTTTGATGCAGTGGTATGAAAATAATTATGTTGTGCTTGTACTGGAAAGGTCATTGTGAACTTTTAGTGTCCATTATGTTACTTGTGCAGAATGAGTTTAGTTTTGCAGTGATCAGATTTTGATTTTAGATTTAGTTCTGTGGCTGAGCATAGCTTGGATGATGCAGAACTGCTGTACATGCTTGCATCCAAGCAATCTCGGGCAGTGAATAGGTATCAAGCAAACCTTTTTCTCCCATGATTAAAAAATCATAGAAGTAATACAGTTTTTGTTCGTTCATGCCTCCTTTGCCATGCAAATTTATTGTCCTTCAAGAATGACTGATTTAGTATTTTGACAGCCTTAGCTGGAGAGAGAGAGAGAGAGAATTTTCATTCAAGCAAGTATTCATAAAAATGAAACTTGGTGACTAACATTTATGAGAAATTACTGTAGACATCCATGAAAATGAGCACTGTGGTTTGACGTAACAAAATTAGAAGTTGATTGAAACAACTTTCATGGAGCACTCAGAATTTGAATTAGACTTCAGCTTAATGACGACAAGACAGAAGCTATCCTCATTGGCACCCGTCAGAAACTTTCCCAGCTGCCTCCTCTTTCTCTCCCATTATGTAACACATCAGTCCCAATTTCTGATTCAGCTAAAAACCTTGGTGTCTGCATTGACTCTACCCTGTCCATGAACAACTTTGTTTCTCAAACTGCCAGATCTTGCTACTATCATCTCCATCGTATAAGCCTGATCAGGAAGTATCTCTCTGTCGAAACAACTGCAAAACTCGTTCTCTCCTTCATAATGTCTCGCATTGACTATTGCAATTCACTCCTGTCTGGTCTTCCTGCCTCCACCATTCACATCCTACAGCGCATTCAAAACAATGCTGTACGCCTTGTACTCAAAAAGAAAAAAGCTGACCACATATCTCCTCTCCTGGCACAACTTCACTGGCTCCCTGTATCAAAGCGCATACAGTACAAACTAGACACCATGTGCTACAAAAGCCTCAATAACGCAGCCCCCGATTACCTGTCAAGCCTACTTGAGATCTATCTTCCCTCACGTACCCTCCGCTCTGCCTCCGATCCTCTGACTTTTCGCTTTCCACGCACCTATGGTCCACGAGCCTTCTCTGTTTCTGGTCCACTCTCCTGGAACAAACTTCCTCTCTCAGTCCGTCAGCAACCTACTTTTGCCTCCTTCAAGTCCGCTCTCAAAACTCACCTTTTCTCCTCTGCATAAAATCCTAACCTCACTCAACCCCCCTCTGCAGCCTGTCTCCGCTCGGAGGGGAATCACTTTGTTTTAATATATAATTGTATATGATGTGCTCTCTGTGGTTTTCCATTGGTTTTATTCTTGCTTTTATTGCTTTTATTCTTTTCTCCCCATTTGTGGCCATGCATGTGTGTGTGTGTGCGTGCGTGCGTGCGTGTGTGCGTGTGTATCTTTTCGGCGCTTGGATTTGATTTTGTCGAGATTTGCGCTATATAAATATTGTAATTATTATGTATGCATGTGCGTACGTATGTATGTATGTATGTATACACTTAGATTTATGTATGTATGTATGCATGTATACGCTCAGCTTAGATTTATGTATGTAAGTATGTAAGCATGTATGTATGCATGTATACGCTCATATGTATGTAGGTATGTATGCATGTATACGCTCAGCGCTTAGATTTGATTTTGTCAAGATTTTGCGCTATATAAATAAAATATATTATTATGTTCAAATGAGCAAATAAGAATGGATGTTTTGTAATTGCTGTCTGTTCCACTGTCCATGTACTTGATGTGTTCATGTTCAGAACGGGTCAAGACGCCGCACACCAGGTGGCGTGTATCTGACATTGCTGAAGACAGACGTGGAAGTGACCAAAGAACAGCAGGATGAAATATTTGAAGAGGAAAATAAGTGGTCTTTGGAAATGAGGAGGCGAAAGAGAGCCAGGTAAAGTAAAGTTGAAAGTCATATTGGGTAGTCTTTTTGCATTCATTCCGTCCCCCTCCTCATGCCAATGGACATACCTTACCTCAAAGTCATCAACTGTACAGATAAACTTGAGTTTGTTGCTCATGATTGATCTCTGCATTATCAGACTGTTATCCACAAGCAATATCACTATCGGGATATATTTTCTGTATGTGATAGATATGACTAGACTGACAATAGAGTGCAACTTGTTTCTTTCTAACAATTACAAACCATAATCATCATCGTCCTCATGGTCATTGAATATGGTAGTAACCATGTAAATCATTAATCCTTGGACTCTCGCACCCTGACCACCAGCATCCTGCATTTTCAACCATGCTAGTAAAGCAAAAACTGAAGCCTTGACATCCTGACCCTATCCACCAGCTGGTTGGTGGATAGGGTGAGGGTGTCAAAGGGTTCAGTTTTTGCTGTTGATGGATAGTGTGCGGGAGTAAAAGAGTTAAATCATGGTATCAAGGCTGGTGTAGTGGGGAGTAGAAAAACGAAGACTTTTTGCTTAACATGTGATCAGAACTGACATTCATCCGTAAACTAAACAGCTTAGAGAATCTTGCTCGTGTTAACATCCTTTGGTGTACGAGGTTCCCTCAGCATAAATAACAAGTTTCTTTGACTCCTTTACTTGCGCATTCTTGACTTTCTGGAGTTGTGGTTCAAAAATTATGAAGATCTGTGTTCTGATCCAAAACTGATAACCATCTTTAGTGATGACAAACAATATAAGTTGCAGTCCATTATGTTATTTTTAGGCTGGGTAACTCTCAGCGGATCAGCTAATTTCAGCGGATGAACCCCTAGTTTCAGAGGGGAAAAAAAATTTTCAGAGGAACTATTACTGAATTATTTTATTTGCCATCAGGAAATGCATCCATAATGCCTCAAAATTACAGAAATTCTTCAGCTTCTGGGGGGCGAACCCCCCAGCAGGGACGTTGCCCCTGGACCCCAACCAATTTTTAGAGGAAACTATATTCTTCTCTTACCCAGCCTGTATTTAGTAAGGTTACTGGCTCAAGTCAAGGTGATCGAAACTTCTGACATAGATTCTTAACTTCATGGGAATAAACTGCTTACAAAGTCAACATGAATATATACAGCACAGCAAAACTCAGTATGACTCATATTGTCTGAAGGAAAAGTTTTTCTCTGAATCGAGAATAGGCGTTTTCCTCTTAACTGCTGATGTAGCCATTACCAAAATAGAGGGGTTTTTTGGTGGGGGGGGGGGGGGTCTGAAGTTGTTGCCTTCTCTTTGTTTCGTGGTCTGGTTTGCTCATGGAGTTTAAAGGTACACAAAGTCATGAAATTGTACATTTTGATTGCCCAGCTACATTTTGCAATTCAGTGACCCACTTTAGTTTATCATTGTCTCTTGTGTGTAGTGTGTCCAGAGCTTGATCAGTGGTTGTTAATTAAACATCAGAAATCCATTATACACAGGGGGAATGGGCATGTCCATTCAGATATACATTCTTTACTACACTCACACACACACGCGCGCGCGCGCGCACACACACACACACACACACAAAACCTCCCCCCCCCCCCCCTTATTTCATCCCCATGCAATTTTCCCGTCAATATCACTTATAGTGAAAAGACTTAAATCAAGCAACGAACACACAAAACCGCATCTCATGTTACCACACACACACGCATAAACCGCATCTCATCACACACACACACACACACACACACACACACACACACACACACACACACACACACACACACACACACACACACACAGCCTCATCTCATGTTATACATACACACACACAAAAAACAGGGGGACGGTGGGAAGGAAGTCTAACCACTCAAAATAAAAAAATGTTTACATGTCATCAGAGCTCGCAGTCGCAGAAAGGAACAGAGTAAGCAGAGGACATCAACAACGGAAGACAAAGGAGATAAACCCAGCTCCATGGAAGTGATGGAAGACAACAACTCCCGTTCTAGTGTGGAAGGACAGACTGGCAGTCCTAAAAATCATGCCGATCATTTGTCAGACACTCAGGAGAGCGTTGGTGCAAAAGAACATGACAGTGCCGATTCAAATTCAGAGGAGGAAAAAGTTTATGTTGAAAAAGACTTCGGGGACCAGTTGGCTTATGAACTTCAGCGCCAGGCAGCTGCCAAAGCTGTAAAGGAGCCATCTGCAGATGGTGATGCCGACGGTGTTACTTTGGACGATGTACTGGACCTGGGTATTGATGAATGTGACATCGACTGATGTGTTCAAGCTGATGTTTTGTTAGGGTTTTTTTTTATACTGTTGAGTTGGTGGTTTACTTTTTGTTGTTTTTTTTATTCCTAGTTTTTAAAATGCAACAGTGAAGCAGGATATGGTGTCAGATTTTGCAGAAAACAGTGACTCAGTAGGTAAATAGAACTAAGAGCAGTCAGTTTTGCTGGTGGAATTACCTGATAGCTAGACTACAAGATCAGTAATGGTGCTGAAATGAAATAGAGAGTGATCACTTACATGTACTGTCTTTTGTAACAACATTTACTAGATAAACTGCAAGACTGTTGTTTGCCCTCTACATTCACAGACAGACATACACCTGTACACACACATGCATCGCATGCATTTGTACACTACACATGCATGCACATACACACACAATGTGCGTGCACACACATGCCACACACGCACACGCACACACACACACAACTCACACTCACACACACACACACACACACACACACACACACACACACACACACACAACACACACACCTCACACTCAGTACTATTTTGCTTAATTAAGCTTGACTATCACTGTTTTGATCGCCATTCAGGAACGTCGTCAGGTATCTCAATGTCATGAACATTCTTACTTTGTTGAGGAATCGGCTTTGTAGCTTTAGGCCTGTTATTGTTCTCTTGAATCTAATGGTTATACCTGGGATACTCACTACATCACCAAAAGTGTATCATTCAAGCAATTTTACTGGCTGCACTGTGTGGACGCAGTGTGAACAAGCATATGGCTACACTTCACCTGAACACAAGTGTCAATAGCATTAAATACCTTTGACTCATGAATTTAACTGTTGTTCAGCAAGAATTAGACTAAATGTTTGATGAAGAGAAAATGTACTGAAGTGTGATGATTCTTTGCAAGATTCTTGATGAAAATAAAAAGAAATGGTAATCTGGACAAGAAGGATTAGGAAGATGAGGAATAATATTAGCCTCTAGTTCATACTCTTCACCCAGATATTGCCGAGATGGGAATTTTCCGTCTAATATTGAAATCCATTTTCTTTTTTTTCTTTTTTTTTTTTTTTTTTGAAGTCCACGGGCTATTCTTGTGAATTATGTAAACCTGTTGAGAAAATTTGAACGCATACATTAGTGCAAGAATGTCAGAATTCACATTGCTGTCAATTGATTGTCAGTTCCAAAACAGTTTTTATCTTCAAAGCAAGCAACTTCCCGTGGTTGAATTTAGCCAAATGAGAATAAGGACTCAGCTTCCGCTTTGTTGGAGGATTTGCTTTCACTTGACGTTCTCTCTAGAACTGAACAACTACTCGGTAAAGTGAAAGGCCTTCATGTTTGAGAGGCTTGTTGGTGACAGAAAGGTGCTTGCTGGTGATACTGATCAAGGTGGTGGTGTAAAAAAGTGGTTTTCAGTTCTGACAAAGTTCATAAGTTACCATTTAGTCCATTATTCAGGGCTTAAAACGTTCCGCGTCTGGGTGGAATTCTGCGATTTGGTTTGTCAAAAAAAAAAAAAAGAAGAAGAAAAAAAAGGAGCAAGGCATCCGTGATCGGCTTGCAAGCGTTCATATCAACGGCGCGCAAGTTATGGCCCCTGATTTGCCCCCGAACCCCACTAGTTTCAGTGTTTTTTTCCCTCCTGTTTTAAGCCCTGATTATTTTAAAAAAAATAAAGTAAAACGTTAGAAAATACCATCCACACATACATAAGACTAGTGTATTTATACACACCAGGCACCCAGTTCGGTGGGCTATGGGTTGATTGGGCTATAAATTAGGAAAAAGAAGGGTAAAAAATACACACCAGGTTGTATGAATTCAGAGATGATTGTAATTACACAAATGAATCCTTTCCATTTTTATACAGTTAAGTAATGCTATACGTATTCAGTTGAATAATACTCTACATTTTAGTGAAATAATACTATCAATATCATATGCAGGGGGAGACCACAATTTGCCTCTTAAAAGGTGAAAAATCTCCTCCCCAGATCCCCCAGTAACAAAGGGCCTTGCCCCTAGCGCTTCACCAGGGGCCTGGCATTCACTGGACCTCTTGACTACTTTTTAGTCTTTGACAGTTTCTCATTCCCATGTCTGATACTGAGGGGGAGAGTTGAACTGATTTTGATGCTTTTGCTAAATATTCTAGATATATTGAGAATTAACATGGATAAAAATATGTTTAAAGGAAAATGAAAGGACATGTATTTTTACCTGTTTTTTTAATTCAAAATTTAATCCAGAACTTTTTTTTTTCCAACAACGCTTTGTTTAAGAAAGTTCCTTGTTAAATAGATGTTTGTTATTTGCCTAGTTCTGTGGTAAGCAAAAGATCGATTCTTGCGCAGTACTTTGAGAGGTAAAGTCGTGTCTGGACAGCAGTTTGATAGGGAACTGAGTGTGTCATTCTACACAAATGAAAAAGGCAACATGATGTATTGCTTTGAATTTTGCTTTTTTCCCCAGTAGATGAGATTTCAAGAGAAACGTTGCCATGGTTGTTTTTTTGTTGTTGTTGTTGTTGGTTGGTTTGGTTTGGGGCTGGGTTTTTTTTCTCTTTTTTTTTCTTATAATAAGGAAATGATTTTAGCAAAATAATTGTCAGAATTTTTGGCCAGCTCCTGAGTTTCTTACAGCAGATCACCTGTGGGTTTGTTTGGGTTTTTTCCTTCCTCCCCCATAAAGTGTGAAAGTGCAGGCATACATGCATGAAAATTATACTCCGTCTGAAAATTGATGTTAATTTGCTCACTCAGTGTACGAACACGCTCACAAATTTCTCTCTCTCTCTCTCTCTCTCTCTCTCTCTCTCTCTCTCTCTCTCTCTCTCTCTCTCTCTCTCTCCTCCTTCCCTCCCCTATGCGCACGCACACACACACACACACACACACACACAGAGTTAGGCTCAATATGATAAATCATTCAGTTCATTTTGATACATTCATATATAAACATGCAGATTATATCATGTCCCAAAAAACTTCAGTCACGTCAGACATTTTCTGTTTCATGTATCCTGCATTGGCTTTACAAATCTGACAGTACGTCTGTCAGTCTGTGTTTCATCATTGTTTCTAGTGGAGGAAATTCATCATTATGTGTCATAATCATTTTGATTGAGGAAACTGATTTTTTTTTTTTTTTCAGTGTGTGTGATATGCTCCTAACAGCAACATGATTCAGTTCTGAGCTGTTTATTTTTTGTTGTTGTTAACGGAAATGCCCGAAACAGGATTATTTTAAATCTTTTATTTCTTAGTTCAGATTCTTCAGAGTTACGGTATTACAAAAGGTCGAGCATTCCCGAATGGTCAAGGTTTTTAATCTTTTGAGTTTACACAGTTAGTGTAATAGACACCCTGGTATGGGTGAGCCCTATGTGACTCTTATTGTGAGTCGTTGAACTGTGTGTTCCTAATCTGTTAAGTGCATGCTAATCATCACTACATAGTACATGCAAAATGTAAACTGCTAGTGGTTGTTATATGCTTTATCACAGTTATACTGTGAATTTTGCTTTATTTTGTCTGCTGAAACAAAATTATGAGAACCTTATTGTAATTATATTTATGTGACACAAGCAGAACTGTGACCATATGGCTGATACATGTATTTTTGCAGAAGAGATTACTTTTTGTATTTGATAGGTGATATATAGAAAGAGAAGTTTGAAATGATAGGCATGGTTTTTTTGTATGCTGTGTCAAAGCAGAATTTACATAGATCTCTCTTTCCTCCACCCCCTTCTCTCTCATTCTCTATTTCTCTCTTCCCCCTCCCTCTTCCCTCCCCCTCCCCCCCTTCCCCTCTCTCTCTCTCTCTCTCTTTCTCTGTAAACCTTTCTACAGATTTAGTGGAGGTATCTATCGTAGTCTTTGCATATGATATTATTTTAGTTTCTGGAATTACCCATAAGATACCAGCTTGGTTTAACAGTCTAAACTCAAACTAATGTAAACATGCAAAATGTAATGTAATAGCGTTACAAGTTTTAGTAAAGGAGAATTCTTGGCAACTGGGAAAGATGACACCATAGAAATATGAGTTTAAGTCATTAATACATACTTTAGATTATCTACTTCACTACAGAATTGGGTTTCAAGTTCACATAGATCTAGGTACAGTGGCAATAGAAATCCATTGAGTATTTTAACTAACTTGTATTAGTTTGAGTGTGATTCTGTAGAAATTTTTCTGAAGCTGTTTGATTCATGTAGGGAGCAGAGATATGTGGGGACTACACGAAAGATTGCAAACAAAAAACAAAACAAAAAAACAGTTATTTGCTTTGAAATGTTTTCTTGGTGTAAACTGGCGCACACCAGATGATATGAATTACAGACAGTTCCGTTGTATCTTAATTCTTGTATTCAGTGCATAAGATACTGGCTAAAATTAACCCGTGTCGATGACACTAGATAACCAGCTAAAACTTGCAAAGTGTGTGGCTAAGTAAATATTCCATGACATCTAATTGCATGTTTTTAAGTCAGTATGGATTAGCTCATTGTTTGGAGAAAATCGGCAGATGGTTTTATGAAATATTTCAAGTAAAAAATTAAAAGACAATAGATGGACTGGGGAAAAGCTGAACAACATATTTTTGAAAAATATCTTTTCCAAAAAAAAATGAGAGGTGTGCCTTCCCGTGTGTATTTTTGTGGAAAGGCAAAGCAGGACACAAACCACATCCTGTGAGTTTTCAGCAATCTCCAGTTGCTGAAGGAAGAGATGTAGAGAGAGCTCAGAGAAATTGTATGGGCCTGTGAAATGTTTGACAGATGACCACCGACTTTTTCTCAAGAGCTGGTCTCCAGGTGTAACAGTGACAGAACGAAGAAGAAGCAGGACTAGAATAATAATGTGCGATGTAGTGACAGATTTAGCTCTTATAGAAATTAGAATTTTTAAAACTTCAAACTGTACTGAAACTTATGTGTATGGACAGACAGATTAAGCAAGTGTTGGCAGTATTTAGATGTGATATGTCTGAAATAACATGCATGTTAAATAATGTTATGAATGATCTGACTAGCATGCTAAATAATGTTATGAATGATCTGACAAATTAACTGTAACTGACATTGAGGATAAATTCCACCTTGTTTTACAATATCCTGATTTTGATGATTTCAGAAAAGAATGTTTTTTGTTGGGGTTTTGTTTTTTTTAACTTGCTGGAAATTTCCCGCAGGAGTTATGTTAAATTCATTATTTTCAACATGAAATGGCACTAGTCATCGGAAGTTTGCACTATTCTTATACAAGTCTTTTAAAGAGAGTGAAAATGTTTGATAGATATCAGCACATAGAAATTTATATAGAAGAAATATTGTGACAGAAGAAAACAATGTTTGAAAAGATTAAACAAAAATGAATAAAGTGATATAACAGGGAAGGGGATCTAAATATAATAGATCTGATTGAAGTACAGGACTTGTTTAAACTTAAAATAGATAGGGAGATTGTATAGCAGAAAGACAGAAAATTGGTGCACCAGTTCATTCTGGTACCTGGAAAAATGTATCTATATCTACTGAATTGTATTTTTTGATTAAATCATTCACATAATGAAATAACAAGAATTTGTCATAAAAAATTCTTTTGGAAAGAGTGTTTTTAACATACTTGAATGACTACAGTGAAACAGCATCTGAAAACATAACCACTGAAAATGTTGGTAAGCGACATCTTTTTAATTATGCTTTGATTAAATACAAACAAAAAGTCCTTCATTTCAGGAAATGGAAAGAAAATGGCCATAGAATCATGCATGACATTTTAGTAATGGAACACAAACAGGTCATGACTAACAGAAATATGAAACATGTCTCACCAGTACAGAGCAATAATTTTGTTTCAGTATTTGTTTCAGTATGATGCTTTCATTGGCACTGTACCACAAACAGAAAAATTGCGTTAGCATTAAATGAAAAACAGTGTGACATATTTTGACAAACCAAAGATACATTAAATCGCGCGCGCGCGATCGCATCACTAGGAAAAATTCAGCACACGTTGGTTCAGTCACACAGGAATTGAATTTTTGTTCTTTAAAAAATTGAAGTTTGTTTTTGCTGAAAACATATGGCCAATGCCATGACTGTAAACGAGCAGCAAAAGATGTAACATTAACAATATGAAAATTGCATTAAATATTTTAACACAATCTGTACCCAACTACCCTGCTAAATGAAGTGAATGCATCTTGACTGTTTTCTTTTATACATTGAATGCTTTTGAGTGAGAAGATTCTGGAAATATATTGAAATTGTTTTTTTTTCTTCAGCTGAAAAATACTGTTAGACTATCTCATGGGCAAGCCATTATCAAAACTTAATCTGTGGATTAATACATTTCTCTTGTTAGGGAAAGATGTGTATTAATGAGTAAAAACTAAAAAGAAAAATATTACTTTTAATATAAATCATCTGAACTCTCTCTCTCTCTCTCTCTCTCTCTCTCTCTCTCTCTCTCTCTCTCTCTCCTCTCTCTCTCTCTCTCTCTCTCTCTCTCTTTCTCTCTCGCTCTGTCGTTTTAAAAATAAGATTAATGAAAAGGCATCATTTTCAACATAATGAAATTGCCATTTTTGTTGTTGTCAATATTGTTAGAAAAGATAAACAACAAATGAAGAAAGTAGGCCTATTTGCATTAATTGCTCTGCCATTTTCTCAGTTGTTGCTGATATTGTTAGAAAAGATAGACAACAAATGAAGAAGGTATTTGCATTAATTAAGTGCTCTGCCATGTCACTGTTTATGAAAGTATACTTGCTAGGAAGTAACAAATTTGGCGATACCTTAGAGCAACAACGGTGTATCTAAAAAAAATTGTGCATTTTTCAAATTTTTTATATGTGATAGATATTACTATAGAATTCATGATAACAAAGTAACAAAGAAGCTGTTTATCAAATTTCAAAGTTATACTATAAAAATCGTTGTTGCACAAAACGAGCTTACACTAACTTACAGGCTTTTCACAGGGAAGAATGGATCACTGTGAAATGCCGCCTTCTTCCCCCCATACTTCAGTACCAACAGGGAAGGAATAGTTTCTGCAACAACAGACTATCAGAACTGAAAACCAGTGTTGCCTGGAAGATTTACAATTTGCTTTTCACCAGATTATCATACATCCCACACAATATTTTTTGTTTGAACAACAATTCACGGGTATGCAATTTTGTTCATCATGATATGGTACAATGGGCTATTGAATAAATGTAGGGTTGTCGCCTAAAATTGCATCTGTATTCTTAGTGTCTCCTTTCATGCAAAACTGTTGCTCAAAACCTCAGTCCTCTTTCTGAAACAAAAGTTAAGCAACAACAGACTATCAATCTAAAAATGATTTTTAATCAATTTTCAGTTTATAAGTGGCAACCATTTTGTGATGTACAAGTATAAACAGGATTTTCTACATTCTCACCAAATTGTGAATAATTTGCTTGAGAATCTGATTTTTTATGAGCTTCCGAACTTTTCAAGTGAGTGTAGCTCTGAACTTTTCAAAATGGCAGCCATCGAGATATAGCTTTGTTGCTCTAAGGTATCGTTGGGTTGTATTTAATACAGTCCCAGCCCTGCAAGGGATTAAGGGATTGAGAAAGGAATGATGTGTGTGTGTCTGGGGGGGTAGTGGGGAGGGGTGAGAGTGGGGAGGGGCTCTGAGCAATTTTTTTCTGAGATGCATGTATACAGGATGTTTTTCCTACACTGTGCAGGCGTTATGTTGCTGCATAGTCTGCAGACTCGTTCTCTGGTGGGTATTTTTTGTGTGCATGCTGAATATCTTTCTGTTTCACCACCAAACTCTGACATCGCTGACGGAAACTTCACACATGCAAGCGAATTTGATGTTCTGTGGTTGTGTATGGGTTGAAGCACCATCAGGTGTGTATGTTGACCTGTGAGCTTACACAAATGTTCCTTATTTATTCACAAGGTAGGAACAAACTCAGACTCAACTGGAAGTCTGAGGCCCTAACTATTCTGCTATTGCTCTTGTTGAGGTGAAATTAAATGATTTAATAATTCAACCATAGAATACTCCAAATGGTCACCATTACATCTCTTTTAACCCTTCGACTCCTGCACCCTGTCCACCAGCATCCTGCATTGTCAATCATGCTAGGGAAGCAAAAAATTTAATCCTTTGACTCCCTCACCCTATTCCACCAGCTTCCTGCAGGAAGTAGGTGGATAGGATGAGGGAGTGAAAGGGTTACATTTTGCAGTTGGTGGATAGGGTGCAGGAGTCAAAGGGTTGTAGGTAACATCAGAATTGATATTTTCAAAAGTTACAATGATACGCAATCAATTCATTGTTGGTTGAATTTCTGTGTGGCACAGGAAGTAGTAAATATGCAGATTAAAAAAAAATTGACCAATTTTGATTTCATGATATAATGAAGCCATAAAATGTTACCACCACCACTACACCTCCCCCCCCCCCCCCCAAACAGTTTGATAGTATTGATTAACTGTCTTTGATTTATTCAAGTTTTTAGGCAAACACATCTGATTGGCTGGCATGTTGAATAGTTTGAATTTTGAAACAGATTGATCTCTGGTAAATAATTGTAAATTCTAGGATGTGTATTGCCAATTGATACCTGTTCATTGACATATGAGTTATACAGAATGACAAATCTCCAGCAATTTTTTGTTATATTGTCAATTTTGTCCAGCTGTAAGCATGATACTTCTGGAAAAAATGTGATATCTGATAAATTGGTTGCCGTCTCCCTTGGAAGATTTTTGTTTTTGTTTTAAACTTGTTGCAATGTTTTTCGTGTCAATGACATACAAATACAACAACAAAAATATAGGTGTGTAGTAAATTATATAGATATATACATATGAATATAAATATAGATATAAATATAAATGCAGTAAATATTTATTCGTATGTACATACATGCACATATTCATACACACACTCACAAACACACACAAATACACATACACACAAAACTTGTGTTTATTGTCTGCATGATAGTGATTTGACAATCGTACTGTCTTGGAAGTTTATTTGGAGATAGGGTGGAAGATAGCTGATGGTGTTCCACATGTGTTCAGATTTTTCTCCATGTTCAGGTCTCTTTCCCTTCACGTTCACATTTTAGTTTTGATTCTTTCAGGAGTGTTGTGTTTCCCACTTTCTGTGGAAAAGAGGGGACAAGTTGTGAAGGAAAAAAAATGTTATTAAAAGTCAGAATTCATTGTGCTCATGGTATTGTGTTGTATGTTTCAGTTGAAAGTGTGTGTGTGTGTGTGTGTGTGTGTGTTTTTTCTACATCTCTTCTGTGACACAGCCACCTCACCACTCACCTCTGCTCTTCAACATTTACTAAAGTCAGCTGGAAAAATCATGGCGACTGTCTTTTGGGATGCTGAAGGTGTCATTCTGGTTGATTTCTTGTTCACTGCCCATCTTAATGCTGTTCCCTGGGGGATCTTTCAGTATAAATAGTATCCCCATCTTATGGAAATTCTATACTACAGATTTCCCCTTTTCTGTCCCTCTCGTTCTTTCTTCCTTCCTCCTTTGCTTTCTGTCATTTCTTCCTATCATTTTCTGCCTTACTGGTCCATTCAGATGTATATGCTCGATAAAGTCTTACGTACTCTCTCTTAGGATTGATAACTGGGTACATGCATTAAGTGCATGTTTGACTCTAAGGAAATGAGATACATATATGCGGAAGCAATTTTAGATAATTCAGGCTCGTTTTTATGTATTTTTTTAGTGTCCTTGGTTATGTTTAAATTTGTATTGAATTATGTTTTGGTTTTTAATCCCCTGCGCGATAAATTGGACGGAGTGGTCAACACCAGGGGCATCTCCTTAGACTATGTGTGCGAATGCATTGATATGTGCACTTAATTTTCTTTTCCTTTTTTTTTTCCCTGTTGAAGTATTAGATTCTATGTATGTTTTGAAATGGTTAATAGCCCTGATATGGCTCTACGCAGTCGGCTGGGCTTTAACCCTTTGACTCTCGCACCCTGTCCACCAGCATCCTGCATTGTCAACCACGCTAGCTAGCAAAACAAAAACTTAACCCTTTGACTCTCACACCCTGTCCACCAGCATCCTGCATTGTCAACCACGCTAGCTAGCAAAACAAAAACTTAACCCTTTGACTCCTGCACCCTGTCCACCAGCATCCTGCATTGTCAACCATGCTAGCTAGCAAAACAAAAACTTAACTCTTTGACTCCTGCACCCTGTCCACCAGCATCCTGCATTGTCAACCACGCTAGCTAGCAAAACAAAAACTTAACCCTTTGACTCCTGCACCCTGTCCACCAGCATCCTGCATTGTCAACCATGCTAGCTAGCAAAACAAAAACTTAACCCTTTGACTCCTGCACCCTGTCCACCAGCATCCTGCATTGTCAACCATGCCAGCTAGCAAAACAAAAACTTAACCCTTTGACTCCTGCACCCTGTCCACCAGCATCCTGCATTGTCAACCATGCTAGCTAGCAAAACAAAAACTTAACCTTTGACTCCTGCACCCTGTCCACCAGCATCCTGCATTGTCAACCATGCTAGCTAGCAAAACAAAAACTTAACCCTTTGACTCCTGCACCCTGTCCACCAGCATCCTGCATTGTCAACCATGCTAGCTAGCAAAACAAAAACTTAACCCTTTGACTCCTGCACCCTGTCCACCAGCATCCTGCATTGTCAACCATGCTAACTAGCAAAACAAAAACTTAACCTTTGACTCCTGCACCCTGTCCACCAGCATCCTGCATTGTCAACCATGCTAGCTAGCAAAACAAAAACTTGACCCTTTGATTCACTCACCTATCCACCAGCTTCTTGCGGAAAGCTGGTGGAAAGGGTGAGGAAGTCAAACGGTTAATTAAGATTTTGCTGTTGGTTCATAGGAGCGGGAGTCACAAATAACAGTAAGAGCATCACATAGGATGCAGGAATCAAAGGGAGTCACAAATAACAGTAACTGTAACAGCACCACATAGGATGCGGGAGTCACAAGTAACAGCACCACATAGGATGCGGGAGTCAAAGGTGGTCACAATTAACAGTAACAGCACCACATAGGATGCGGGAGTCACAAGTAACAGTACCAGCACCACATAGGATGCGGGAGTCAAAGGGAGTCACAAGTAACAGCATCACATAGGATACGGGAGTCATGAGTAACAGTAGCAGCACCACATATGGATGTGGGAGTCACAAGTAACAGTAACATCACCACATAGGATACGGGAGTCATAAATAACAGTAACAGCACCACATAGGATATTGAGTCAAAGGGAGTCACAAATAACAGTAACATCCCCACATAGGATACTGGAGTCACAAATAACAGTAACAGCACCACATAGGATACGGGAGTCATAAATAACAGTAACAGCACCACATAGGATACGGGAGTCACAAGTAACAGTAACATCATCACATAGGATACGGGAGTCATAAATAACAGTAACATCATCACATAGGATACGGGAGTCATAAATAACAGTAACAGCACCACATAGGATACGGGGGTCACAAATAACAGTAACATCATCACATAGGATACGGGAGTCACAAATAACAGTAACATCATCACATAGGATACGGGAGTCACAAATAACAGTAACATCACATAGGATACGGGAGTCACAAATAACAGTAACATCATCACATAGGATACGGGAGTCACAAATAACAGTAACATCATCACATAGGATACGGGAGTCATAAATAACAGTAACAGCACCACATAGGATACGGGAGTCACAAATAACAGTAACAGCACCACATAGGATGCGGGAGTCACAAATAACAGTAACAGCACCACACAGGATACGGGAGTCAAAGGGAGTCACAAATAACAGTAACAGCACCACACAGGATGCGGGAGTCACAAGTAACAGTAACAACAGTAGCAATAACAGTAATAACAGTAACAGTGTAACAGGAACTGTAACAGTAACAGCACCGGGGTGTGTGAGCGGAATGGCACTGACAACTCCTCTGTCCACTGCACCAGACTCCAAGGGCCGTGGCAGCTGCAGGAATTGGTAAATAACGGTCACGATGAGCTCCAGCTGCGGCCCGACGACTACATACACGGGATCGTGATAATTTGTGTGTGTGTGAGAGAGTGAGAGAGAAATAGAAAAAGAGAGAGAGAGAGAAATAGAAAAGAAAGAAAGAGATTAGAGAGAGAAAAGAGAGAGAGAGACGGCCAGCAAAGACAAAGGACCGTGATAATGCGCGCGGGTGCGTGTGTGTGTGAGAGAGAGAGAAAGAGAGAGTGTGTGTGTGCGCGCGCGTGTGTGTGTGTGTGAGAGAGAGTGTGTGTGTGTGTGTTTGTCTGTGTGTGTGTATTTGTGTGCGTGTGTGTATGAGTGTGTGTATTTGTGTGTGTGTATGTGCGTGTGTCTGTGTATGTGTGTGTGTGCGCGCGCGTCAGTGTGTTCGTTTCGTTCTTTGATTTAACGTCTTTTCACTGTAAGTGATATTAGACGGCGTCTGTGTATGAGTGTGTGTGTGCGTGTGAGTGTTTGTGTTTGTGTATGAGTGCGTGTATATGTGTGTGTGTGAATTAGTGTGTGTGTGTGTGTTTGAGTGTGTGTTTGAGTGTTTGTATATGAGTGTGTATGTGTGTGTGTGTTTATGTTTGTGTATGTGTTTTTATGTGTGTGCGTCTGTGTGTCTGTATGTGTGTGTGCGTGTGTCCTGAAAAGAGTATGTATTGGCGCATTGAGTCCAAATGAGTTTGGAGAATAGCTCTGTATAAGAAATGATGATATTCATATTCAGACCATTCTTTACGTCATTACGGTAATACATGTACAGTCCAACCCCATGTCCAACCCCTTCTTGTCGTCTCACCTGTCTCACCTGTCGGCGTCACCGTGTTCGGTGTTGGCCGCTGCACATCTGGATGCCACCATCTCCCTCCAGGCCGCTCTGTCTTGACTTTTGTGGACAATTTCTTGAATACAGGGGGGTGCAAAAGTAGGTATACAGTTATGAAAAGAAAACACGTACAATACTCATTGCATTTATTATACAAACAAATGAATATTGCATATACATGTAGTAACAAGCACAGCCTTAATCCCTCAGATATTCAAACTGCTTGCCGTCGGTATTCACACACTCCTCTAATCGAGACAGACACTCATGCACACTCTAGCACAAAGATCTTTATCAGCATCAACTTCTTGACAAGCCTGCAAGATGAACTGAATCATGTCATCAACAGTACGCGGCTTGCGTGCGAAAACCCTTTCCTTTACATATCCCCCCAAAAAGAAGTCCATCTGTCTTCCAATATTGTTTTAAAATTCATCTGCGCTCCTCGTCTGTCAAATTACCAGCCATGGTTAAATTAAATTGCCGCTTAGATCTAAATTAAATTGCCGCTTTACCTGCCAAAAATTCAAAAAAATAAAAGTTAGGATAAAAGTACATGCATATCATTAGTTAGGATAAAATATAATTAATGACACTAAAAATATCGAAAATAAGGCCAACTAACTTAATGTGCTAATAATTTTAATGAATTAAGCATTATAATGCCTTCGACACTATTGATCACAATACTCTTCTTTCTCGACTTCAGAATATTTTTGGTATCTCTGGCATTGCTCTGTCATGGTTTCAATCCTACCTTTCTGGTCGTGTACAAGTTGTCTCCATAAATGGTGTCTCTTCTAATCCTACCATCTTGAAGTACGGTGTTCCTCAGGGCTCTGTCTTAGGCCCTATTCTCTTTATTTTGTACACTCAGCCCATCTCTGACATTGTAGCCCATCATCACATATCCCATCACTGTTTTTCTGATGACAACCAAATCTACATGTCTGGCCATCCCTCCACTATCCCTTCTATAATTCAACGCACACAGCTCTGCATTTCTGACATAAAGTCTTGGATGACATGCAACAAACTCCAGCTGAATAATGACAAAACAGAATTTATATTTATTGCATCAAAGCGACTTCTGTCTACTGTGCCTATCCCTGTTTCTATCCAGCTTGAAGACTCGGTAATCCACACTTCCACATCCGTGCGTAATCTTGGAGTTGTACTGGACCAAACTCTTTCCTTCCACAGCCAGGTATCCTCTGTCTGTCGTGCTTGTTACTTGGAACTTCGACGGATCAGTTCTGTGCGTCATCTTCTATCTGAAGAAAGCACTATAACTCTCATTTCTGCACTCATTCTTTCCAGACTCGACTACTGTAACTCGCTTCTTGCTGGCTGCCCCCAAACACTCTTATCCAAATTGCAAAAAGTTCAAAATAACGCTGCTCGCCTTGTACGGAAATGCCCAAGGTCAACTCATGTTTCCCCTCTGCTTCGAACTCTACACTGGCTTCCTGTTCGAAAGCGTATTGACTATAAACTTTCCCTCCTATGCCATAAGTCTCTGGCTGGTCTAGCTCCCCCCTATCTTTCTGATCTCCTGACTGTTTACATTCCCTCCAGAGAGCTACGCTCTTCTACTGATGCCCACCTACTTAGAATCCCACGCTTCCGCAACAAAACTCTTGGTGAACGTGCTTTTTCTTATCAGGCCCCCTCTATTTGGAACAAACTTCCTTTTCCTCTCCGCTCAACCTGTACCCTTTCTTCGTTTAAGTCCAGTCTAAAAACCACTCTTTTTAAATCCTAGCCTGTAGTTCTGTACTCTTACTTCAGCTGCCACCTTGAAATCTGTGCCCGCGCGCGTGTGTGTGTGTGTGTGCGGGTGTGTGTGTGTGTGTGTGTGTGTGTGTGTGTGTGTGTGTGTGCGGGTGTGTGTGTGTGTGTGTGTGTGTGTGTGTGTGTGTGTGTGCGGTGTGTGTGTGTGTGTGTGTGTGTGTGTGTGTGTGTGTGTGTGTGTGTGTGTGTGTGTGTGTGTGCGTGTGCGTGTGTTGTGTGTGCGTGTGTGTGTGTGTTTACTGTAAGCGCTTAGGGCTTTTTTAGATTAAGCGCCATAAATGTTCACTATTATTATTATTATTATATGATACTTACTGTATACCTACTTTTGCACACACACACACACACACACACACACACACACACACACACACACACACACACCTGTATTTAGGCCACTGATATTGGTTATGTTGATAGAAATGGATTATCTGGCTAACCGCATTCTGCTGGAGCCGCACCAGGCCTAGCAAGCCGGTAGAGGTTGTTGTTCATCCTTCGTTGTCGAAGAAGACCACAACTTCAATTTTGATTGGGAGACTGGCGATTGTGGGTCCGGAGGTGGTTGGTGAGGCCAGTCCGGGCCAGAAGGCTCGCCCACACGTAGGGCAAACGTGGGTTGGTGCATCTACAGAATTGGAGATCGCTCGTGCCTTGCCGCTTCTCGTTTTCTTCGAGCCTCTGCTGTACGTCTTCTCTCTGCTGCTCTTGCTCCGATGGTCAGCTTGCCTCGCCAGTTCGGTCGATCTAGTGCAAGCGTCTTCCAGGTATTGGGGTTGATGCCCACCCAGGTCGTTGATGAATACTTTGCGGCAATCTTGAAAGTGTTTCTTCTGGCCACCAACTGAGGGCTTCTCCTGGCTCAGTTCTCCATACATGAGTTGTTTTGGTAGTCGATTATCAGACATTCTCACCACACGTCCAGCCCATCTAAAAGGACAACCAGTTAAACCAAGCAAGAACTGGCGTCTGGAATATCTGTAACCTGAAAGACAAAGAAACAGAGAGAGCAGACTTCACGCAAAAACACAAAATACATACAAGTCATAGGAATATCAGACTGTTGAAGAAAAACAGAAACGCAAGCCAAAATATGATGTGATGAAAAGATAATGATAATAAAACGAAATTGATGTCTTTTCAAAATTTGAAAGCGCTAGATGTGTTTA
>JAPXFY010000013.1:86664701-86677201 GCA_030674185.1 Monoplex corrugatus | reverse complement strand
GGGTGGGGTGGGTGTAGGGGGGGGACTACTGCCCCAACGGACACCCTGAGTTCAGCTCAAAGATGTCCTGTTGCGGCGCTGCATCTCCCTAGTCAGCATTGTTAATTATTTTGTTCAGAATGGCATGGGACCAGTGCCGACACAACGGACGAATTCAGGGCTTACAAAAGCCTGAAGGCATATCGGCTGTTCATTTCCAGCTGGGTCCATGATAGATGGACATAAAAGACCTGATGGATGTCTGAATGCGGTCGTATCGGCTATGTTTCGTGGAGCGTGTACACTATCAAGCTCTGTTCATCCTTTCATTTTTACTTTCGGCGTTTTCTGCACAAGTCGTGTGTGTGTGTGTATGTGCGTGTGCGTGCATGCTTGTGTATGTGTGTGAGTGTGTGTGTGCGCACACACGCACTTGTATGCATGTATATTGTGTTGTGTGTGCGCGCATATGTGTGTGTGAGAGAGACAGACAGACAGAGAGACCCCATACATGTGTGAACCAGTGTGAGTGTGTGTGTAGGGGGGGGGATGGTCATGGTGGTGGTGTGGTTTTACTGTAGCTAAATTCTACGACTGGTTTCCAGTTATGTTAAGGTTTAAGTGCTGCTAGAGCTGCAGGAGTATGTAAGCTGCTTGATAACACACACACACATGCGCGCGCACACACACACACACACAGACACACTTGGATCACTGGATTTATTATTTTTCACCCATTCCTAGATTAAATGAAAGATTTCAGTTAAGCACACAAATGCACACACGTGCACACATAATCCCCCCCCCCCCCCCCCAAAAAAAAAAAGGAAAGAAAAAGAAAGGGGAAAAGTCATGAGTTGCGACTGTAGTTGTGATTGTATTATGCAGGCATGGGATATGGTTGGTGATAGGTCTTGAAAACTCCATTATAAAGTTTAGATCAAGGGGTGACCAATTGGCATGGTGAGTTGGTCTCGCCTGTCGGGGTCACCGGGTTCATTGTTGGCCACTGCAGTCTGTGACAAAGCCATTTACAAACACACACACACACACACACACAGGTGTGCGTAGACAACACATCAAAGATGAACTTGCTCACATACAGTGATACACACAAAGAAAAAAAAACCAAGACAGATGAACTCGCTTGGACACCGGTATGCTTGCACGTTTTTCTTTCTTTTTGTTTTTTTTCTTGTTTATGTGTATTTGTGCGCATTTAGAGTCATATGGTGTAGAACTGATGGTTGTTTTTCTCTGTTTCAGTTACTGACCTTTGTCTTGTCCTGTCGGATCAGAAGGTTGATCATGGATGGTGGGACTTGCCTTCACTGCCTGGATGATGGGACTTGCCTCTACTGTCTGGATGAGTATCAAAAATGTGTCTTTGTATGAATGGGCCATGTGCATGGGTGTGTGACTCTTTTTCATTCAGTCTTATATCTCACTTCCCTAGAGCCAGCCGACTGTGTAGAGCCATATCAGGGCTGCAACCATTCCAGTGCATATACAGTTTTTTTACTCAAAGTGCTCATACCTGCGGGGAAGCTGTGGGTTCTTTCAGTATCAATAGTATCCCCACCTTCTGAAAATTCTATATTAGAAATTTCTGCTTTTCTGTCGTTTTCTTTATTTCTGATTTTTTTTCTTTCTTCCTTCTTTGCTTTCTGTCATTTCTTGCTATCATTTTCTGACGTGCTGGTCCTTTCACCTGTATGCATTTGATAGTCTTACGTACTTTCTCTTAGGATTGATGATTGGGTATATATACTTTCTCTTAGGATTGGTAATTGGGTACATAAGTGCATTTTTGGCTCTAGGGAAATAACTTAGGAATGTGGAAGCAGTTTTTAAGCGATATAGGCCCATTCTTATATAATATATGTGAATATTTTAGTATCCTCAGTTATATTTAAATGTGTATTCAGGTATGTTTTTTAAATTGTCTCTGCGATAAATTGGATAGAGTGGTAGGCACCAGGGGCATCTCCTTAGACTTTATGCGCGAAAGCATTGATATATTTACTGAATTTTCTTTACTGAATTTTCTTTTCCTTTTTTTTCCCCCGTTGAAGTGTTGTGTATGTTTTGAAACAATTCTAGCCCTGATATGGCTGTACGCAGTCAGCTGAGTTTCGAACAAAAATAGCAATAACAGTAAGTCAAAAAGGATTTGGAACTGGAGTAATGTATATCTGTGTTTATACTGCATTAATGTACATATCTGTGTTGTTCATACTGCCTTAATGTGTGTATCTGACTGTATTTATACTGCATTAATGCATGTATCCATGTTTATATTGCATTAATCTTTGTTTCTACTGCATAAATGTATGTGTCTTTGTTTATACTGCATTAATATATCTATGTTTATACTACATTAATTTATCTTTTACTGCATTAATGTATGTATCTATGTTTATACTGCATTAATGTATCTTTGTACTGCATTAATGTATGTATCTATGTACTGCATTAATGTATCTTTGTTTGTACTGCATTAATGTATCTTTGTACTGCATTAATGTATCTTTGTACTGCATTAATGTATCTTTGTACTGCATTAATGTATGTATCTATGTTTGTATTGCATTAATGTATGTACCTATGTTTATACTGCATTAATGTGTGTATCTGTGTTTATACTGCATTAATGTGTGTATCTATGTTTATACTGCATTAATGTGTGTATCTATGTTTATACTGCATTAATGTGTGTATCTATGTTTATACTGCATTAATGTATGTATATGTTTATACTGCATTAATGTATGTATCTATGTTTATAATGCATTAATGTATGTATCTATGTTTATACTGCATTAATGTATGTATCTGTGTTTATACTGCATTAATGTATGTATCTGTGTTTATACTGCATTAATGTGTGTATCTATGTTTATAATGCATTAATGTATGTATCTATGTTTATACTGCATTAATGTATGTATCTATGTTTATACTGCATTAATGTGTGTATCTATGTTTATACTGCATTAATGTATGTATATGTTTATACTGCATTAATGTATGTATCTGTGTTTATACTGCATTAATGTATGTATCTATGTTTATACTGCATTAATGTATGTATCTATGTTTATACTGCATTAATGTATGTATCTATATTTATGCTGCATTAATGTATGTATCTATGTTTATACTGCATTAATGTATGTATCTGTGTTTATACTGCATTAATGTGTGTATCTGTGTTTATACTGCATTAATGTGTGTATCTATGTTTATACTGCATTAATGTATGTATCTATGTTTATACTGCATTAATGTATGTATCTGTGTTTATACTGCATTAATGTATGTATCTGTGTTTATACTGCATTAATGTGTGTATCTGTGTTTATACTGCATTAATGTATGTATCTATGTTTATACTGCATTAATGTATGTATCTATGTTTATACTGCATTAATGTATGTATCTATGTTTATACTGCATTAATGTATGTATCTATGTTTATACTGCATTAATGTATGTATATGTTTATACTGCATTAATGTGTGTATCTTTGTTTATACTGCATTAATGTGTGTATCAATGTTTATACTGCATTAATGTATACATGTATCTATTCTATGTTTATACTGCATTAATGTATGTATCTGTGTTTATACTGCATTAATGTATGTATCTGTGTTTATACTGCATTAATGTATGTATCTATGTTTATACTGCATTAATGTGTGTATCTATGTTTATACTGCATTAATGTATGTATCTGTGTTTATACTGCATTAATGTGTGTATCTATGTTTATACTGCATTAATGTATGTATGTATCTATGTTTATACTGCATTAATGTATGTATCTGTGTTTATACTGCATTAATGTATGTATCTATGTTTATACTGCATTAATGTATGTATCTGTGTTTATACTGCATTAATGTATGTATCTAAGCTACGCACAAAAAGTTAAGGATCACTTGCACAAAAATTCATAACTTTCAAAATAAGAAAGCCAATGCGTTGAAGTTTGGCAAACATTTAATTCCATGCTTTAGTGATAACGATACACAATTGCCTTCAATTTCGAGCAATTGTTTGGTGTGTACATTTGATCAAAGTGGGTACGTATCGAAATTTGATTTCCCAAAGTCATTGAAATCACAAGACAGGGCATTCTGATGCTCCCAAAAGTTCAGTAATGCGTGTAACCGCCATGGCTGTTCTGGCACTCGACGCAGCGAGTCCTCATCGAGTTGACCAGGTTGGTGAAGATCCTCTGTGGAAGCGCCTGCCACTCAGCCTGCAGCATCTGGTAGAGGTGTTCGGCATCCCTGGGAGGGGGGTGGTTGCTCCTCGCTTTGCGATCCAGCTCATCCCAGAGGTTCTCAATCGGGTTGAGATCGGGACTGCATGCTGGCCACTCCATTCTGTTGACTCCAGACTGCTGCAGGAAGTCGTTGACCACCCTTGCCCTGTGGGGGCGAGCGTTGTCATCCTGGTAGACAGCCGTCAGTCCCATCTGCTGCAGTGTAGGCACAGCCAGCGGTCGAAGGATCTCATCCCGGTATTGGAGGCCAGTCAGGTTACCCTGTACATGATACAAGGGTGTTCTGTGGTGAAGGCTGAAGGTCCCCCAGACCATTACAGAACCTCCACCAAAGGCCACCTTTTCTTGGACAGTGGTGTCAATAAAGCGTTGCCCTGGGCACCTCCAGACCCTCAGTCGGCCGTCGTTGTGGTTCATGGTGAAGCGTGATTCATCACTGAACAGGACCTGGGACCATTGCTGACGTGTCCACCTCACGTGACGTCTGCAGAAGGCGCGGCGAGCTGCCCTATGGGCTGGAGTTAAGCGTGGCCATACAGCTGGGCGACGAGAACGGAGGTTAAACCCATGAAGGCGGTTCCGTATGGTCTGCTGGCTGATGTTGATGTTAGCCACCCTCAGCTGCCTTCGAATGATGCTTGAAGAGGCTGTTCTTGTCTGCAGGGCTTGTCGTTCAATGAGACGATCTTCACGTGGGTTTGTCTTCTTCGGTCGACCAGATCTGCGTCTTTCATGGACCCTCCCAGAGGCTGTGAAGCGTTGAATCAGTCTGACAATGACCGAGATGGACACCTGAAGTCGCCTGGCCACTTCTCGCTTGGGAACACCATCTTGGAACCATGCAACAGCTCGTCCCCTCTCAAACTCGCTCAATTTTCGTCGTGGAGGCATTGTCAGATCAGGCCTACTACTTTTGGAATGTCTTCTTATAAAGCCAAGCAAGAGACAGCATCTCACACATAAACAGCAGTGCTTGCACGTGCATAATGGTTTTTCCATCTGGCTTGTGCAATGTGTTCAGGCAGAACGGTCCAAAACAAGGTCCTTTTTCGCAAGTTTCCGCTTTTCCGTTTGCGGCCAAGCTCAGTAGTAGAGAATCCCGTGCAATTTTCGCACTAACACAACATCGCCCACTTACAGCTGAACAAGAATTCATAACAATTTGGCTGGACTGAGAAATAAATAACTAGCGAACTGAGTTTATTACGCACCTGTTTTCTCATAGTGATCCTTAACTTTTTGTGAGTAGTGTATGTTTATACTGCATTAATGTGTGTATCTATGTTTATACTGCATTAATGTATGTATCTGTGTTTATACTGCATTAATGTATGCATCTGTGTTTATACTGCATTAATGTATGTATCTATGTTTATACTGCATTAATGTATCTATGTTTATACTGCATTAATGTATGTATCTATGTTTATACTGCATTAATGTATGTATCTATGTATATAATGCATTAATGTATCTATGTTTATACTGCATTAATGTATGTATCTATGTTTATACTGCATTAATGTATGTATCTATGTTTATACTGCATTAATGTATGTATCTATGTTTATACTGCTTTAATGTATCTATGTTTATACTGCATTAATGTGTGTATCTATGTTTATACTGCATTAATGTATGTATCTGTGTTTATACTGCATTAATGTATGTATCTGTTTATACTGTATCGATGTGTGTATCTATGTTTAGACTGCATTAATGTATGTATCTATGTTTATACTGCATTAATGTATGTATCTGTGTTTATACTGCATTAATGTGTGTATCTATGTTTTTAATGCATTAATGTATGTATCACTTTGTGTACGGTATTAATGTATATATGTTTATAATGTATTAATGTATATATCTGACTATGTTTATACTCTCTTTCTGCCTTCTTCCTTTGCTTTCTGTCATTTCTTCCTATCATTTTCTGCCTGTTCAGTGTATGTGTTTGATAAAAGTCTAAGTTACATACTTCCTCGTATGATTGATAGTTGGATACATGTACTAAATGCATTTTTGGCTCTAAGGAAATGAGATATGCGGAAGCAGTTTTAGTTAATTTAGGCTCGGTTTTGGGGGTTTTTTTCTTTTTTCTTTTAAAAAATTTTTTTTTTGCAGTCCTTAGGTATGTTTAAATTTGTATTGAGGTATGTTCTTCAAATCCCTGGTGTGATAAATTGGATGGAGTGGTCAACGCAAAGATTATGGGCGCATGTGCATTCATATGTGTACTTTAAAATTTTCCTTTTTTTCTTCTCCGTTTGAAGTATTGTATATGTTTGAATTGGTTATAGCCCTGAAATGGCTCTATGCAGTCAGGTGGGATTAAACAAAATAACAGTTAGGTGTATCTCTTTTAAAATCCCCTGTGTGATAAATTGGACGGAGTGGTCAGCACCAAGGGCATCTCCTTAGTTTACGTGCACAAATGCATTGATGTGTGTAGGCCTACTTAATTTTCTTTTCCTTTTTTTTCTGTTGAAGTGTTGTGTATGTATCTAAATGGCTATAATTCTGATATGGCTCTAGGTAGCCAGCTTGGATTGAAACAGCAATAACAGTCTCACCCGTCGGCGTCACCGGGAACAGTGTTGGCCGCTGCACATGATGTCCTCACAAGCTGCCTCCAGCACTCTCGATCTTGGCTAAGTCTGACCACCTCCTGGAGTTTCTTGCCACTGATGTTTGTGATGTTTCTAGCAAGTGATGCAGGTGGCCGTCCTCTGTTTCTCTTTCCTTCCACTTTACCCTGGAGGACAGTGGACATCAAGTCTGTTCTCTCATTACGGATTGCGTGTCCAACATATTTCAGTTTCCTCTGTTGTATGAGTACTAGGAGCTTGCGTGTAGTACCCAACTCATTCAGTATGCTTTCATTTGAGCGCCTATCCATCCATCTGACCCTCAGCAGTCTTCGGTAAAACCACAGCTCTGCTGCTTCCACTCGTCTTTCATCCTCTTTCTTCATTGTCCATGCCTCGCAGCCGTATAACATCACTGGCCAGACAAGACATTTTAAGAGTTTTATCTTAAGGTCTGCTGTTATGCTGTGGTCTTTCCAAATATTGTTCAATTGAACCATACTGTTCTTGGCCATTCCAATTCTCATCTTTATGTCTTTTGAGCATGTTCCATCGTGTGTCTTGACTGAACCTAAATATTTAAAGTCCTTGACATTTTCTAGAGGGACTTGGTTTAGCATGATCTGGTCCTGTCTAGTGTTATATTTGCCTGCAACATGCATAACCTTTGTCTTCTTTGAATTTAAGTCCAGCCCAGCTGCCTTTCCAACCCGGTCTACCCTGCTCAGGATCCTCCTAGAGCCTGTAATGTTGTCTGCCAGTAATCCTGTGTCATCTGCGTAGCGTAAATTTGACAGGTTTCTACCACCAACAATGATTTATCTATTTTCTGTAAAGTGCTAGGAGCATGTTCTGACAAGGGTGTTTGTGTTGTACAAGTAATGTTGTTATTTTTTTAATTCAATTTTATTATTGTTGTTGTTGTTAATGTTGTTTTCATTATTATTATTACATATTAATGTATTATGAAGATGTTGGTTTACCCCTGTGGGGATGCTGGGGGCTTTTTTAATATAAATAGTATCCCCACCTTCTGGATATTCTGTGCTTGAAATTTCCTCTTTTCTGTCATTCTCTTTGTGTCTGCCTTATTCCTTTGCTTTCTGTCATTTCTTCCTATCATTTTCTGCCTTGCTGGTCTATTCACCTGTATGTGTTTGATAAAGTCTTACATACTTTTTCTTAGGATTGATAATTGGGTACATGTATTATTATTAAGTGCATTTTTGGCTCTTGGGAGCCTGGAAAAGGCCGACTTCCAATTCAGCGGCGGGCGACCATCCCCAACCTAGGGGGGTCACAGGTGGCGGATAGTGAAGCCCTTCAGATATGGAGAGTGCTGTGAATAAGCTAGCTTGCTAGCAAATAAGCAGTCCCGGACCAAACTGGCGGTGTTCCTATCAGGACGGGGTGGGGTAGCAGGTGGCGCTGCTATCCTTAAAAAAATGCCCCAGGTGTCCAATGACGGGTTCATCAGCGGGTAAGGGCCGCTATAAGCCCTAGCTACGGGGTGGGATCCTCGGAGAAACAATCCCTCCTGTGCTCCCAGGGCAGGACGTATGGGCCAGGAGCTAAGGGCGGGGCAAGCCCTACAGAAACCTAGGAGGCTGAAGACGGAGGTACTGGGCCAGCGTGCGCCTTCTAACAAACCATGGTACCATGCACTTTTCGCATAATCATAATGGCTACAATTTCACCAAGCTGGCGCCCTCCCCAACCTGTCCCTGCGGTCAAGAAGACCAAACCATGGAGCATATATTCCAAAGATGTCCCCTTCACCAGGTGGCAAGACAGGACGTGTGGCCGACAGATACTCCGCTGACAACCAAACTCCATGGCTGCAGACAGGAGCTGGAAAAGACGGCTGCATTCATCGCCCGGACTCAGATGATTGTGTAGCAGCGTACGCCAAGAAGAAGAAGAAGGCTCTTGGGAGATGAGATATGCGGAAGCAATTTTAGGTAATTTATGCCTGTTTTTATATGTTTTGATGTTCGTGAGTATGCTTGACTTTGTATTCAGGTGTGTTTTTTGAAATCCCCTGTGCGATAAATTGGACAGAGTGGTCAACACTAGGGGCACGTCCCTAGATTATGTTTGCATGTGCATTCATTTTCTTTTCTTTTTATTCCCCTGTTTGAAGTATTGTATGTGTTAAAAAATGATTATAGCCCTGATATGGCTCTAGCTCTGTGCAGTCAGTTGGGCTTTAAACAAAATAACAATTATGTATCTTTATTTAAGTCCCTTGTGTGGTAAAGTTGATGGAGTGGTCAGTTTCAAGGGCATCTCCTTAAATTATGTGCATAAATGCATTGATATGTGTACTTAATTTTCTTTTCCTTTTCTCTTCCTATTGAAGTATTGTGTATATGTTTAAATGGCTATAGTCCTGATATGGCTCTACGCTGTCAGCTGGGCTTTAAACAGAAGTAACAGTAACAATTTTTTTGTTTGTTATTTCTATAAAGTGCTAGGAGCATGCTTTGACAAGGGCTGTTTGTGCCATACAAATAGTACTATTGTTTTTTTGTTTTTTTTCATTTAACTTTATCATTATTTTTGTTCTTGTTGTTGTTGCAATTGTTGTTTTCATCATTATTATTACTTAGTAATGTATTACTACTGGTAAAGTATTGGTTTCGGTGTTGCATCAGCAAAGAGTTTTTGGTTGTGGAGGTACAAATGCTTATCTGTACTGAAAGTAAAGTTTCGGGGGTGGGGATTCCATTGTTTGCTGATATCAATATGATGATTGATGACATGACCATCTGGTGTGTTGTGTGTGTGTGTGTGTGTGTGTGTGTGAGTTCTGTTTTCACTGTGATTTTTAAAAAATATTACACTCATGTGTGTGTATATGTGTATATATGTGTGTGTGTGTGTGATATGTTCTTAATTTTCTTTTTTTTCTGTTAAAGTTTTGTACCTTTTTAAGTGGTTTTAGCCCTGATATGGATGGCTCTACGCAGTCTGCTGGGCTTTAAACAACAATACCAACAATGTGTGTGTGTCTACACGTGTGTGTGAATTTTTTTCACTGATTTTTTTTTTCACTGTAAGTATTATTTCAATATTACATTCTCTGTGTGTGTGTGTGTGTGTATGAGTGAATTTTCTTTTCACTTTGATTTTTTTTTCAGTATCACACTGTGTGTGTGTGTGTGTGTGTGAATTTTTTTGACTGTGAATTTTTTTTTATCAATATTACATTCTCTGTGTTGTGTGTGTGTGTGTGGGTGAATTTTTTTCATTGTAATTAATTTTCGTGTGAGAAATCGTTTTTCACCGTAAATTTTTTTTCTTCAAAAAATGACACGTGTGTGTGTGTGTGTGTGTGTGCGTGCGTGCGTGCGTGAAATTTATTTTCACTTTGATTTTTTTAACATTACACTCGTGTGTGTGTGAATTTTATTTTCAATATTACTCTGTGTGTGTGTGTGTGTGTGTATACTTTTTTTTGCTGTTGAAGTCTTGTATGTTTTGAAATGGTTTTAGCCCTGATATGGCTCTACACAGTCGGCTGGGCTTTAAACAACAATAACAACAATATGTGTGTGTGTGTGTGTGTGTGTGTGTGTGTGTGTGTGTGTGTGTGTGTGTGTGTGTGTGTGTGTGTGAATTTTTTTCAGAGAATTTTTTCTCAATATTGTGTGTGTGTGTCTTGAGTGATTTTTTTTCCCAGTGTGATTTTTTTTTCTTTCAATATCACACTCTGTGTGTGTGTGTGTGTGTGACTTTAATTGAGTGTGATATTTTGTCAATATTAGTAATATTAGTGAATTTTTTTCGTTGTAATTATTTTTTCAGTATTTCACTCTGTGTGTGTGTGTGTGTGTGTGTGTGTGTGTGTGTGTGTACTCTATTTTCACGATGAATTTTTTTTTAACATTACACTCTTGTGTGTGTGAATTTTATTTTCAATTATTACTTCTTGTGGTGTGTGTGTGTGTGTGTGCACTTAATTTTCTTTGTATTTTATTTTAATTTTCTTATTTTTCTTTTTCTTATTTATTTATTCTTTTTTTGCTGTTGAAGTTTTGTACGTTTAGAAGTAGTTTTAGCCCTGATATGTTTCTATGCAGTTGGCTGGGCTTTAAACAACAATAGCAACAATGTGTGTGTGTGTGTGTTTGTGTGTGTGTGAATTTTTTTTCCTGTGATTGTTTTTTTTCACTCTGAATTTGTTTTTCACTTTGATTTTTTTAACATTACACTCGTGTGTGTGTGAATTTTATTTTCAATATTACTCTGTGTGTGTGTGTGTGTGTGTATACTTTTTTTTGCTGTTGAAGTCTTGTATGTTTTGAAATGGTTTTAGCCCTGATATGGCTCTACACAGTCGGCTGGGCTTTAAACAACAATAACAACAATATGTGTGTGTGTGTGTGTGTGTGTGTGTGTGTGTGTGTGTGTGTGTGTGTGTGTGTGTGAATTTTTTTCAGAGAATTTTTTCTCAATATTGTGTGTGTGTGTCTTGAGTGATTTTTTTTCCCAGTGTGATTTTTTTTTCTTTCAATATCACACTCTGTGTGTGTGTGTGTGTGTGACTTTAATTGAGTGTGATATTTTGTCAATATTAGTAATATTAGTGAATTTTTTTCGTTGTAATTATTTTTTCAGTATTTCACTCTGTGTGTGTGTGTGTGTGTGTGTGTGTGTGTGTGTGTGTGTGTGTGTGTGTGTGTGTGTGTGTGTGTACTCTATTTTCACGATGAATTTTTTTTTTAACATTACACTCTTGTGTGTGTGAATTTTATTTTCAATTATTACTTCTTGTGGTGTGTGTGTGTGTGTGTGCACTTAATTTTCTTTGTATTTTATTTTAATTTTCTTATTTTTCTTTTTCTTATTTATTTATTCTTTTTTTGCTGTTGAAGTTTTGTACGTTTAGAAGTAGTTTTAGCCCTGATATGTTTCTATGCAGTTGGCTGGGCTTTAAACAACAATAGCAACAATGTGTGTGTGTGTGTGTTTGTGTGTGTGTGAATTTTTTTTCCTGTGATTGTTTTTTTTCACTCTGAATTTGTTTTTTCAATATTACATTCTGTTTGTATGTGTGTGAGTGAATTTTATTTCACTGTGATTTTTTTTTCAGTATCACACTCTGTGTGTTTGTGTGAATCAATTTGACTGAATTTTTTGTCAATATTGCATTCTCTGTGTGGTGTGTGGTGTGTAGTGTGTGTGTGTGTGGGTGTGTGTGTGAGAGAATTTTTTTCATTGTAATCATATTTTCAATATTACACTGTGTGTGTGTGTGCATGTGTTGTTGGAATTCGTTTTTCACTGTAAATTTTTTTAATTACATTCTGTTATGTGTGTGTATGTGTGTGTGTGTTTGTGTGTGTGTGTTTGTGTGTGTTTGTGTGTGTGTGTGTGTGTGTGTGTGTGTGTAAATGTTTTTCACTGTGAATTTTTTTTTCAATATTTCATTGTGTGTGTGTGAATTTTTTTTTTCACTTTGAATTTTTTTTAATATCACACTGCGTGTGTGTGTGTGTGTGTGAGAATTCTGTTTTCGCTGTGATTTTTTTAAATATTACATTTGTGTTTGTGTGTGTGTGATATGTGTACTTCATTTTTTTTTTCTCTTTTGTGTTTTTTTTTGTTTTGTTTGAAATTTTGTACGT
>JAPXFY010000013.1:86577201-86654701 GCA_030674185.1 Monoplex corrugatus | reverse complement strand
TCCTTGGTCTGCCTCACTGTGTGTGTTAACCCTTTTACCCCCGCAACCTGTCCATAATCTGCAAAAACTTAACCCCTTTCACTTCCTCGCTCTGTCCACCAGGAAGCTGGTGGATATTAATCAGGAAGCTGGTGGATAGGGTGAAAGAGTGAAAGGGTTAATTTTTTGCTACACTGTCATGGTTGACAATGCGGGACGCTGGTGGATAGGGTGAAGGAGTGAAAGGGTTAATTTTTTGCTTCACTGTCGTGGCTGACAATGCGGGACTATGGTGGATAGGGTGAAGGAGTGAAAGGGTTAATTTTTTGCTTCACTGTCATGGCTGACAATGCGGGACGATGGTGGATAGGGTGAAGGAGTGAAAGGGTTAAGGTTTTGCTTCACTGTCATGGCTGACGATGCGCAAGCAGTTAAGATAATGTTGTGGTGATATGTCTTTGATATGTGTTACAACTCACCATGAAACAGTGAAGACTGACACTGTTACAGCAAGCGTCGTTTTCTCAGATACATGTAATAATCCACTATGTAACACTATGTAACAATCCGCTATGTAACACTGAAGAGAAATACAGAATTAAAAAATCTCTCAGAATATGTCAACTTCTTGCTCTATCTATCCACCAACTGCAAAAACTTAACCCTTTGACTCCCTCACCCTATCCACCAGGGAAGCCGGTGGATAGGGTGAGGGAGTCAAAGGGTTAAGTTTTTGCTTTGACTCCCTCACCCTATCCACCAGGTAAGCCAGTGGATAGGGTGAGGGAATCAAAGGGTTAAGTTTTTGCTTTGACTCCCTCACCCTATCCACTAGGTAAGCCAGTGGATAGGGTGAGGGAGTTGAAGGGTTAATTTTTTTGCGTTGTTAGCATGGTTGACGATGTGGACAGGGTGCTGGAGTCAAAGGGTTAATTCACATTGAGTTTGGCACCATGCTAACTCCCATGGTTTTTTTTAAATGCCTGCACTCATGTTAAATAAACAAATATTTCTTCTGAGCTTACGGTTTTTGTGCTTTTTATCTGCTTCTATGCTAGCTGAATGGGTAGCGTAAACTGTGTTAGATTTGAGAAGTTCTGCAACACAGGAGATAATTACTACGTGACTCTCAAGAGTTATATTCTTTGATTAACATAAATATTTCTTCAGTTCTTTGTCAGTGGTTCAGATTCTCAGCTTCAGATCTGTCAACTGCCTGTGAGTGTGAGGTATGGAAGGTTTGTGTTGTCCAGCTTTGTGGTGTTGGCGAGGTTTGTGTCATTGTCCAGGTTTGTGGTGTTGTCCAAGTTTATGTTGTCCAGGTTTGTGTCGTTGTCCAGGTTTGTGTCATTGTCCAGGTTTGTGTCGTTGTCCAGGTTTGTGTCGTTGTCCAGGTTTGTGTTGTCCAGGTTTGTGTCATTGTCCAGGTTTGTGTCATTGTCCAGGTTTGTGTCATTGTCCAGGTTTGTGTCGGTGTCCAGGTTTGTGTCATTGTCCAGGTTTGTGTCGTTGTCCAGGTTTGTGTCATTGTCCAGGTTTGTGTTGTTGTCCAGGTTTGTGTTGTTGTCCAGGTTTGTGTTGTTGTCCAGGTTTGTGTCGTTGTCCATGTTTGTGTTGTTGTCCAGGTTTGTGTTGTTGTCCAGGTTTGTGTTGTCCAGGTTTGTGTTGTTGTCCAGGTTTGTGTTGTTGTCCAGGTTTGTGTTGTTGTCCAGGTTTGTGTTGTTGTCCAGGTTTGTGTCGTTGTCCAGGTTTGTATTGTTGTCCAGGTTTGTGTTGTTGTCCAGGTTTGTGTTGTTGTCCAGGTTTGTGTTGTTGTCCAGGTTTGTGTTGTTGTCCAGGTTTGTGTTGTTGTCCAGGTTTATGTTGTCCTTGTTTGTGTTATCCAGTTGTTGTCCAGGTTTGTGTTGTTGTCCAGGTTTGTGTTGTTGTCCAGGTTCATGTTGTCCTTTGTGTTATCCAGTTGTTGTCCAGGTTTGTGTTGTCCTTGTTTGTGTTATCCAGTTGTTGTCCAGGTTTGTGTTGTTGTCCAGGTTTGTGTTGTTGTCCAGGTTTGTGTTGTTCAGGTTTATGTTGTCCTTGTTTGTGTTATCCAGTTGTTGTCCAGGTTTGTGTTGTTGTCCAGGTTTGTGTTGTTCAGGTTTTATGTTGTCCTTGTTTGTGTTATCCAGTTGTTGTCCAGGTTTGTGTTGTCCTTGTTTGTGTTATCCAGTTGTTGTCCAGGTTTGTGTTGTTCAGGTTTGTGTTGTTCAGGTTTGTGTTGTTCAGGTTTGTGTTGTCCTTTTTTGTGTTGTCCTTTTTTGTGTTATCCAGTTGTTGTCCAGGTTTGTGTTGTTCAGTTTGTGTTGTTCAGGTTTGTGTTGTCCTTGTTTGTGTTATCCAGTTGTTGTCCAGGTTTGTGTTGTTCAGGTTTGTGTTGTTCAGGTTTGTGTTGTCCAGTTGTTCAGGTTTGTGTTCAGGTTTGTTGTTGTCCAGGTTTGTGGTGTTGTCCAGGTTTGTGTTGTCCTTGTTTGTGTTGTCCAGGTTTGTTGTCCGCTTTGTGTTGTTGAGGTTTGTGTTGTTAAGTTGTCCAGGTTTGTGTTGTTGTCCAGGTTTGTGTTGTTGTCCAGGTTTGTGTTGTCCAGGTTTGTGTTGTCCAGGTTTGTGTTGTTCCTTGTTTGTGTTGTTAAGTCGTCCAGGTTTGTGTTGTTGTCCAGGTTTGTGTTGTCCTTGTTTGTGTTAAGTTGTCCAGGTTTGTGTTGTCCTTGTTTGTGTTGTTAAATTGTCCAGGTTTGTGTTGTTGTCCAGGTTTGTGTCATTGTCCAGGTTTGTGTTGTCCAGTTGTCCAGGTTTGTGTTGTTGTCCAGGTTTGTGTTGTTGTCCAGGTTTTGTTGTCCTTGTTTGTGTTGTTGTTCAGGTTTTTGTTGTTGTCCAGGTTTGTGTTGTCCTTGTTTGTGTTGTCCAGGTTTGTTCAGCTTTGTGTTGTCCAGGTTTCTGTTGTTGTCCAGGTTTGTGTTGTCTAGTTGTTGTTCAGGTTTATGATGCCCATTTTCTGCCTTGCTGGTCCATTCACCTGTATGTGTTCAATAAAGTGTTACATACTTTTTCTTAGGATTGATAACTGGGTTAGTGTATCAACTGCCATTTTGGCTTTAGGAAGGTGAGGTATGTGGATGCCGTTTTAGGTAATTCTTGTTTGTTTTTATATATGTTCAGGTGTCCTTAGGTATCCTTATATTTGTATTCAGGTGGGATTTTTAAATCCCCTGTGCGATAAATTGTACGGAGTGGTCAACGCAGGGGGACATATCCTTAGATTATGTGCGCGAATGCATTGATATGTGTACTTAATTTTTTTTTTCCTGTTGAAGTTTCGTATGTTTTGAACTGGTTGTAGCCCGGATACGGCTCTACACAGTCTGCTCGGCTTCAAACAGCAATGACAGTAACAATTACCTGGATAATGTTTCACGGTTGTGGAAGGTTTAGCAGAGAAGGAGAGGGGATGGGAACTGTCCTCGTTATATTGGCCCCAAGAACAGTTTAGGGCTCTACCACAACATCCCCTCTACAGTCTGGCCACTATAGGGCTACCTTTGTATGTCTGTCCAACTGATGTCCTAATTCTCAGTTGCAGGAAACTTTCAGTGGCCCGTCAAAGAGGAATGGAGTCTTGCACACTTTAACGCTCAAGACAGAGGTGATGGTTAAGTATCACTTTACTTTGGCGGTATCAATTGACCTTTGATGGTATCGCTTGGCCTTTGGTTGGTATCACTTGACCTTTACCGATATCACATTTGGTGGTATCATTTGACCTTTGATGGTATCACTTGATCTTTGATGGTATCACTTGATCTTTGATGGTATCACTTGATCTTTGATGGTATCACTTGACCTTTGGTGGCATCACTTGACCTTTAATATCACATTTGGTGGTATTATTTGACCTTTGATGGTATCACTTGACATTTGATGGTATCACTTGACCTTTGAGGGTATCACTTGACCTTTGGTGGTATCACATACTTTGGTGGTATCACATGACTTTGGTGGTGTCACATGACCTTTGGTGGTGTCACTTGACCTTTGGTGGTATCACTTGGCCATTGATGGTATCACATGACTGGTGGTATCACATGACTTTGGTGGTATCACTTGACCTTATGTGGTATCATTTGACCTTTGGTGGTATCACTTGGCCATTGATGGTATCACATGACTGGTGGTATCATGACTTTTCATGGTATCACTTGACTTCCTGTGGTATCATTTGATCTTTAATGGAATTGCTTGACCTTTGATAATATAACCTTTGGTAGTATTACTTGACTTTTGATGGTATCACTTGATCTTTGATAGTATCACAACCTTTGGTATCACTTAACCTTTGGTGGTATCACTTGACCTTTGAAGGTATCACTTGACCTTTGGTGGTATCATGTGACTTTTGGTTTTACTTAAACTTTGATATTACTTGACCATGATGGTATCACTTGACTTTTGTGATATTTCCCTGATGTATCCTTGTACTGTACTTTGTGTGACGTGTTTGGCATTCGATCTGAAATTCCACTGTGTTGATACACAATACTTTTGAAAATTTTTGGTTTTTTTCCTCTGGTCTCACGTTGGTAGCCACATAGTCCGGAAAGTTTTTCAGTGTGCTGTGGTAATGTTGGTCGATAGGGATGGTGTTTATGACGTGGTGAAATTCCATCCCAGATTGAGACTGCGTGACGGGGTGTACTGCATGCTTGTTTTTATATATTACGTCCTGGGGATCATCCAGGCCTGAGATATACAGACACCTGTGTCATTTGCCAAACAATTTAGCGTTGTGATCAGTTGCCTTGGTGTATTGGTTAACATAACGGACTGCTGACTGGAAGATTGTGGGTTTGAATCTTCATCAGTCCCTTTAAAAATGATTGTGGGATTTTTCTGCTCAAACCGGCTCCTACCCAGAGTTGGGCGTGATATGGGCTCATTGGGAAGACTGGGACCACACAGTCGAGTCTCGTCCACTTCACAGATGGGTCATTGAGGGTGTTACTCAAATCTTCTTACCAGCATTGCAGGTAGCTGCATCTCTTGGGCCTGGTTGACGCCAAGACATATTATGATAGTAAGCATAGAGCACAGCCCTGTCACGCAGTCTCAATCCTAGGTAGAACTCCACAGCATCATGATCATCATCCTCATTGACCTCATCATCATCGCATTGTAAAAACTGTGCCAGCTTCTGTGGCCAGTAATGTGGCAGAGAAAATGGGACAACAAAAAAAAAGAAAAAAAGGTGAGTACAAAGGTAACCTCCCTGAGTGCAATGATCTTAAAAAAACAATAAATAAAAAAATAAAAAAAAGAATTATCATTGTGACATCTCCCAGCATGCACTTCCTTCAAAAGTTAGAGTACATGGCAGTGTACTGCATACACAGTGTGAGAAAAACAGCATACATACACGCAGCCAAGAAAAATTAGAATGCTTAAAAGAAAACTATAATACGTTTTCTTAGGATTGATAATTGGTATGTGTATTAAGTGCATTTTTGGCTCTAGGGAGTTGAGATATCATCATCAGCGTCAAGTGCCTTGCTGCATGGCATTGGCGATCATGGCCCTCCATATGTATCTGCCCCATGCTGCCACAAGCACATCTTGATGTGATGAGTGGAAGCAATTTTAGGTAATTAAGGCCCATTTTTGTATATGTTTCGGTGTCTTTAGTTATGCTTGAATTTGTATTCAGGTGTGGTTTTTTAAATCCCCTGTGCGATAAATTGGACAATGGTCAACGCCAGGTGCATGTCCTTGGATTATGCGCGCGAATGCATTGATATGTATACTTAATTTTCTTTTCGTTTTTTTTTTTTTCCCCTGTTGAAGTTTTGAAACAGTTGTAGCTCTGATATGGCTCTGCGCAGTCGGCTGGGCTTTAAACACCAATAAGAAGTAGTCACAGAGTTCGACAGTTTTCATATCGCCATGATGATGATGATGATGATGATAATGGTGATGTGGATGATGATGATGATGATGGGGATGATGATGATGATGATGATGGGGATGACAATAGTGACGCTGTGGAATTCCATTCTGGATTGGAACTGCGTGATTGGGCCTTACTGTACAATTCCTTTTATAGGAACCAGAAGAACAAGAAAACCAATGTAAGCGCATATTTGACAAAACAAGACAAAACAAGTGCCGCAAATTTTCGGCCAACCGGCCTTTGTCAAGCGCGAACGCACGGTCACAAACATACCACAAACACCAAACAACGGATAATAAAAACAGGACTAAAAACTTCCATGTGGTCCCTTTTTATTCGCTGGACGAGGCAGCAGGGAAGTTTTTAGTCCTGTTTTTATTATCCGTTGTTTGGTGTTTGTGGTCTGTTTGTGACCGTGCATTCGCGCTTGACAAAGGCCGGTTGGCTGAAAATTTGCGGCGCTTGTTTTGTCTTGTTTTGTCAAATACGCGCTTACATTGGTTTTCTTGTTCTCCTGGTTCCTGTTTGCTTGGGCGCGGGCAGTCGCACTTGTTTTGGATCATCAATTCCTTTTATAGTACATACTGGGGTCAGTTAGGTACAGGAGGTGTGGACACCTGTGATGCTGGTCAAGAACATGGAGCAATATGAAATCTCCCAGCACGCAGTCCCATCCAATATGAGCATGCAGCAATGTAAAGCCTGCACTGTGTGCACAAAACATTGTGCAGCCAAGAAAAATTAGAATGCTAAAAATAAACTAATACACAAGCACAAAAACTGTCGATTGAAAATAAGTGATTTACTTGATAATCTGAAATGTGAAGTTGATTTTGTTTTTGAAATGCCAGAAGTTGATTTTATTTACTGTTGGTTATTTTGATATAGGTGGGGTGGGGGTGAGAAGCAGTTGGGGAGGGAGAATTAAGGGGAAGGGGAGGGAGGGAAAGGAAGGGGAGGGAAGGGGATGGACTTGGGGGGAGGGGAGTTTGTGGGGGGAGGGAAGGATTGGAGGCATGTGTGAGTGTGTCCGATTTTGCATTTTGGTTTCTTTCTGTTTCAGATGAAGCATCCGCTTCCAGACCCCAAACGATGCCAGTAGAGCTGTTTCTGACAGTGGTGGTGATATTCTTAAACTGAGGTAAGAGTTGCATATGTGTGCACACATATGTGTGTGTGCATGCATATGTGTGTATGATGCTAATTCAAAACTGAGATTTTGATTCTCGTCAGAAATCGCAACTAATGTGTGGTCCCAGTCTTCCTAGTGAGTCTACAGTAAGTACACTTAATTAAAACTCTCTCGCTATGAGCGTCCGGATTTCCCGATCATGTCTCAACAACGCTTGTGTACGAACGTCAGAGAAGTCTGACTTAGGGTTTGATAATTCGCGGGGCTTTCAGTATTTACGTTAACTGAAACTAATGGCCAGAAATAGATTTTTGGGTCATTCTTAGCCTCGTTTCAGGCCGTTAGTCACTGTGCTCTGCAGTTAGTGTGTAGACAGTGCAAAGTCCACGACCCACTAGCTCTTTCTCATGACCTGTACAAATGGTGCATATTGGGGGAACGGCAAGGGGCATAATTGTATTTAGCGAGTGAGTTTTAACGCTGTATAGGAGTCAACCTCAGATTGCTCTGTGAGAAATACCTGCAACACCAGCAAGGCCTTTACGTCTTCATGGACTTCAAGAAGGCATTCGACAGAGTTTGGCACGCAGCCTTGTGGGCAACCATGAGGCTGTACAACATCAATGCCAACCTGATCAGAACCATAGAATGCCTACGAAAAGGCGACCAGTGCAGTCTACCATGACAACAACATAGGAGAATGGTTCCGAACCACAGTTGGAGTACGCCAAGGATGCCTGCTCTCCCCCACTCTCTTTAACATCTTCTTAGAGAGAATAATGGCTGACGCACTTGAAGACCATGAGGGAACAGTCAGCATCGGAGGTAGAACAATCACAAACTTGCGTTTTGCTGACGACATTGATGGACTAGCTGGGCAAGAGCTAGTCAGCTTGATAAAACATCTTGATGAGGCCTCCACAGCATATGGCATACAGATCAGTGCAGAGAAAACCCAGTTGATGACAAATAATACCAATGGCATCAGCATTGACATTACCATAGACAACAAGAAACTTGAGACCGTCCATAGATTTAAATATCTGGGAGCTATAGTATCAGATGAAGGATCAAAGCCCGAAGTACTTTCCAGGATTGCCTAGACCTCAGCTGCAATGACCAAGCTAAAAGTCATCTGGAACGACAAGAATATCGCTATCGGCTCCAAGATCAGACTGATGCGTTCCCTGGTCATGTCAATATTTTTGTATGCATGCGAAACATGGACCATAACAGCAGACATTGAAAGAAGGATACAGGCAATGGAGATGAGATGCTTCCGCAAACTCCTTAGTATCTCGTACAAAGATCATATAACCAATAAGGAAGTGAAAACCCGAATCGAAAATGCCATCGGGCCGTATGAAGACCACCTGACCTCGGTGAAAAGACGCAAACTGAGGTGGTACGGGCACGTCACACGATCATCTGGACTGGCCAAGATCGTCTTGCAGGGAACAGTTCAGGGAGGGAGACGATGAGGCAGACAGAGAAAAAGATGGGAAGACAATATCAGAGAGTGGACTGACCTTGAATGGAATATCATTCTGCGGAAAGCTGAGGACCGTGAGGAGTGGAGGAAGTTGGTTGCAAAATCTTCAGTGGTGCCCCAACGGTCAACCAGACTACGGGACTGATGATGATGATGATAGGAGTCAGTGGGGGCTGAAAAATCTTGCATTCATTTTGATAGGACCAGTAGGATTCAAACCCCAGTGCTCCCAATTTTTAGATTTTTCTCGGAAATCCGAGAAAATCCACAGGCTGCTTCCGAGGAAAAAAAGTGTGCTTTCCGAGAAAAAAAAAAAAAAATAGGTCATTTTTTTCCTTCTGCGAAGCAGTCGGTGATTTATCAGTCTGTTGTTCTCTTGTAGCAGACGACAAAACGTTGGGAAGGGGGATAAATGCAGTGTCGTTTACCACTAGTAGTAGTAGTAGTTTTGTTGGGACTGGCTTTCAATGGCCTAGGCCTTACGGCCTATTTACGTCCTCTCTTTCTCAACTATTTATAAAACAAGTGTTAATGCGCATTTTCTTTTTGTTTGCACAAGCCTAATCAGGCCTTTAATCATCATAATCGAATAAAAGTTCTTTGAATTTTGGAATTTCGTCCAAAAAATTCTTGAATTTGTTAGTATCTTGTGCAAATTTTATGTTAGTTGGGAGTTTATTCCACAAAGGGGCTACTTGATGTGAAAAAGAAAAATTTTCTTGTGTTAGTACGACAGTGCTGAATAAATATCTTTCCTTCCTTGTTTCTTGTGATATTACATTGTGAAACAGAAAAGAGTGAGTCAACACAAATATTATCAACTCCATTAAATATCTTATTCGTTTGAATAAGGTCACCTCTTGTCCTTCTGCCTTTAAGTGAGTGTAATTTCAAATACTTCAATCGTTCTGCGTAAGATTTATCTTTGCATTCTTTTAATAGCTTTGTTGCACATCTTTGTACTCTTTCTATTTGCGCTGACTGTCTTTTCAAGGATGGACACCATATTGCATTTGCATATTCCAAATGTGGTCTAACAAAAGATTTATATAGTTTTAGAAATATATCCTTATCTAAGTAAGAAAAGCTTCTCCTAATAACTCCCAACATTTGATTTGCTTTATTAACTATTTTACCAATATGTAAATCAAAGGACAACATGCTGTCGAAAGTTACTCCCAAGTCCTTTTCCTCTTTTAGGATTTTTATCTGCTTTATGCTGTCATTTTGTCTCATATAATATGTGTGTTCTTGGTTGGTTTTACCAATATGTAAAACACCACACTTAGAAATATTGAAATATAGATTCCATACATCTGACCAATCTTGGAGTTTATATATATTATTTTGTAAACCCGTGAATTGAGATGTGTTGTCATATAGTTTTGTATCATCTGCAAATATTTTGCAGGTGCTATTTAGTGATATTGGCAAGTCATTTATAAACACTGTGAATAGTATTGGGCCCAGGATACTACCCTGAGGTATTCCACTTAAAACCTTAGCTTTATTAGATCTTTCACCACCTACTCTCACATGCTGTACTCGATCTTTCAAAAAACCTTGTATCCAATTTAATAGTTTGCCAGATATACCATAAGCAGACAATTTGACTAGTAACCTTTCATGGGGCACAGTATCAAAAGCCTTCTTAAAATCTAAATATATAACATCAACATTATGACCATCATCTATTCTTTTTGTCATATCTTCTACTACTTCAAGTAATTGCGTTACACAGGATCGCTTTTTACGAAACCCGTGCTGACATTTTGCATACAATTCATTATCCGTAAAGTGAGTTACTATTGAATCTCTAATTATGCTTTCTAACACTTTACATATCACACAAGTCAGGCTGATTGGTCTATAGTTTCCTGGATCTGCTTTAGAACCCTTTTTAAACAAGGTTTGTTACTTCAGCTGTCTTCCAGTCTTGTGGTAGGGTACCCGATTCTAATGTCTTGTTGAACAAAGAACATAGTGGGACTGATAGTTCATCACCTAGTTCTTTTAAAACTTTTGAAGGAATATGGTCAGGTCCCTGTGCTTTATTTGGATTTAAGTTAACTAATTTATCACTCACTGCTTTTAAAGTCATTTTCGGTGTTTTTTGTTTGTCAGGCACGGCTTGTATTGAGAACTGATTGCAAAACTTTTTAAGAGTGTGACCATGTCTCGAGCTGATATTCAGAGAGAGGGTCAGCCGCAGCAAAAATGGTCAACAGAGACTGCAAAAATAAGCTGTGTTGGGAGTGGATTTCTTGAAAAATTGATGTCATGGAAATGAGCACATGGCTTTCAAAAATAGCTGAGGCTGGCATATCCTACCGTGTCTTGTGCCGCTGTGAAGTCAGTTAAGATAACTATTGTTGAGCAGGCATCCACAAACTTTCAGACCATTTCAAGTCAAAGAAGCATCAGATGAGACAGAAAACTGCGAAGAACCTTGAAGCTGTTCAGTGTAGTAGGTTGTTGTTTAATGTTTGTTGGAGCATACATTAGAGAAATACTCACCAAATTGTTTTTCTTGAAATTGGACACCAATGTGTATAAATTGTTTGTTTCAATACAAAAGATAATAAATAAGCCTAAAGTTGTGCCAGATAATATCAGATTGCACTATTTTGCATATTTTTTCATTTAGCATTGGGAGGCCTGAAACCCACAACCTTCCAGTCCCTCCTCCCCCCCCCCCCATGGGGATGCTGGGGGCTCTTTTAGTATAAATATTATTCCCACCTGGAAATTCTGTGCTAGAAATTTCCTCTTTTCTGTCATTCTGTTTCTGCCTTGTTCCTCTGCTTGCTGCCATTTCTTCTGATCACTTTCTGCCTTGCTGGTCCATTCACCTGTATGTGGTCGATAAAGTCTTGTCTTATGATTGATATCGGTAATTGGGTTCATGTATTAAGTGCATTTTTAGCTCTAGGGAAGTGAGAGATGTGAAAGCAATTTTAGGTAATTTATGTCTGTTTTTATATATGTTTTGGTGTCCTTAGATATGCTTATATTTGTATTCAGGTATGTTTGTTAAATTCCCATGTGCGATAAATTGGACAGAGTGGTCAACGCCGGGGGCGTGTCCTTAGATTATGTGCTTGAATGCATTGATATGTGTAGCCGACTTAATTTTCTTCTTTTTTTCCCCCTGTTGAAGTTTTGTATGTTTGGAAGTGGTTATAAATAGCCCTGATATGGCTCTACGCAGTCGGCTGAGCTTCAAACAACAATAACAATAACCTTCCGGTTGGTAGGCAGTTATGGTAACTGCTGCACCACGGTAACTAGTGAAGTTCAGGGTTGTATGTATAGCATACTTTGAACATTATGAGTTGTTTCAGTTGTAATATGTAGGCCTACGAATTATAGTATTTTGTTCAGTTTTTGGAGGTGGTGTTATTCTTGTTTGACCCTTTGACTCCCGCACCTTATCCATCAACCGCAAAAACTTAACCCTTTGATTCCCTCACCCTTTCCACCAGCTTTCTGCAGGAAGCTGGTGGATAGGGTGAGGGAATCAAAAGGTTGAGTTTTTGCTTTGCTTGCATGGTTGACAATGAAGGAAGCTGGTGGACAGGGTGCGGGAGTCAAAGGGTTAATGTTTGGGTCAATACTCATGTCTGATGAGTTACTATATGGACAAGAATGGGACTGAGGGTGGAAGGAATTGTTTTACCGTTTGGTATTATTGAGGCTTTACGTGTTTCCTTTCTTTTTGTCTGTCTGCAGATGTGGTGTCACAGTAAGACAGCATGGTCACGCCCATTCCATGCGCGCACACACATACACACACACACACACACACACACACACACACACACACACACACATGCACGCACAAACACACACACACACAAACACACATGCACGCACAAACACGCACACACACATGCACGCGCCACACACACACACACACACACACACACACACACACACCACACACACACACACACACACACACACACACACACACACACACACACACACACAACAATTGAATACCATCAACACACAATTTTCGAAAGCTAAGGTAGTGGTCAGTCAGGTCGCTCCTGTGAGGGACAAACACCTAAACATTAAAAGAGAGCTTCTTAATGCCCTGACAAAAGCGCGACTCCTAAAAGCAGCAAGTGTCAACTACATCAACAACGATAATCTTCAAACTATCAGTCACACTCAAGTCAGCCAGGACGACGTCCATCCAACCACCAGAGGGGCGAGTGTCCTGGCCAGAAACTTAGGGAGGCAAATCAATCAGTTTTTCTGGGAAAAAACCGAGAAGGAGATCAACCCGACAACGCCATCAACAAAGACCGGGCTTTCATTCTCCATTTTTCTTCTCTCCCTGGTCATTTTAGATTCAGCCCAGATTCAGTTCCTCTTCGTTCAGTTCTCAGCTATATTGTTTTACTTAATTATTTACTTGTTTGCATACATCGTTATTTTTGTTATATAGCTTTTGATTCAAAGTTAGATGAATATCTAATTATCTAAACATACCATATTGCTCCAAACTTATCCAATCGTTCCACATGAAGACGTGTGTAATAAGTGACATCAACATTTTTCAGTGGAACACACGTTCCATTGTTAAAAACATTTCATATTTGAATAACTATCTCTCTTCTAAAAACATACACGTCATGCTTCTACAGTCGCTGAACACCATCAAAACCAAATCGCCTAAAATATCCCGTTTTTATTATCCACCAATATGTGACTCTGTAAATGATGGTGATCGTATACAAACAGCTATATAATTATATTCGTGAAGGACTGAACTACTGTGAACGAACATCGCCAGTACCAAAATCTACCTCGTTCATTTCATCATGTGCAATCATTATAAAATTTTCCACATCGTTAGTTGTGAATATGGCCTCTATATATTTACCAAGAGGCCCTGACTCTGTGAACACTGAGTGGCTAAGACATTTTCTAGATCAAGATGACAAGTGGATTATTGGTGGTGATTTTAATGCACATGCCCCATTTTGGGAAAAGTATTGTACAAACATAACAAGCAACAGGCTGATTGAAAATATTGTAGATTCCAATTTATATTTATTTAACAACGGACAAGTTACCGGATCCCCGATGTTCCAACCCACAGACCCACAGCTATCGGCCTCACTTTAATCTCACCATCCCTAGCCCCAAACACCACTTGGCAAACAGAGGATGACTTGTTGGGATCAGATCACATCCCCATACGTCTTACCCTAAACCATACTACTGAAATAGACGCCATACCACAAGATAGTTTACCCAAGTTTAATCATAAAAACGCAGACTGGGCCAGTTTTAAGGAAATCCTTGAAAAGACAAGAAGAGATCTATCTGAAACAATGAATATAAACGACATGTATGCAGTTTTCTGTAACTCACTCTTAAGGGCTGCTAACATTTCAATTCCAAAACTTACGGTGTCGAAAATAGGAAAATATATAGATGTTGGTGAATGAGGATTGTCAAAAGGCAGTGAACGAAAAGAAAGAAAAATACAAAATCTATTTAGCAAACAGGTCACCTGAAAATCATACAGCGATGAAAAGTGCCAACATTAAGTGTAACAGAATCATAGAGCAAGCCAAAGAACAACACTGGACGTCTTTTGTAAATGTGAAGTAAATGACCACAAAGACATGATAAAGATTTGGGAAAAATTAAAATTAGTGAAAAACGGGATTAAGTTGCCATCAATTCCAGTAAAGCTAGAAAATAATCCTTTTCCTAGCTCACTGGAAAAAGCAGAAGCTTTTGCAGACGTGTTTGCTGAGGCCTGTTGTATAGAAGGACTTCCTGTCTCTGATAGAAATTATAGGGAACAAGAAGAAAAGGAAGACGTATATATAAGGATCCTGCCTCTGACAATGCATCACTCACACTTCAAGAATTAAAAGATGCCATTCAGTCAATTCCAAGAAAAAAGACATCAGTTGGACTAGATGCAATCTCCAATGAGATGCTGAAAAATTTACCAGAAAATTTTATAATCTTGCTACATAACATATTTACATGTAAAACATGCTGGGATAGAGGGAAAATGCCTAACAAGTGGAAAGAAACATAGTGGTTCCTGTACTAAAGCCAGTAAATGTAATACTGATTTGAATAACTACAGGCCATTGCATTAACATCACACATAGGTAAACTAATGGAAAAAGAGATTGATGCAATTTTGAGAAAAAATAAAATAATACCAGTAAATCAGGCAGGATTTCGAAAGGCAGGGCACCAGTAGAAATCCTAACAAAGCTACTACTAAACATAAACAACAATTTGCAAGACGTCAATGTTTTTGGCTACATTTCTTGATATAACTAAAGCATATGATCAGTGTGGCACTCCCGATGTTACTTAAATGTAAAAGTATTGGCTGACAGGTCACATTTTTGACTATGTTAAGTGTTCATTAGAAAACAGAGTATTTCAAACAAGGATTGAAAATGTATATTCCACGAAACGAATTTTTCAAATGGGTAGGCTATCCCTCAGGGATCCGTTATAGCTCCCCTTCTATTCATGATATTAATGCATGACTTACCCAGTAAAATATCTAAGCATGTAGTTTTAGCTCAATATGCTGACGATTTATGCATGTGGATGTAGGTTAATATGAAAAAGAAAACTCCTTTGCGCTGTATTAATTATACACGCAAATGCTACCAATTAGAACTTGATAAAATAGCACAATACAAGGTAGAAAATGGGTTGCAGCTGTCCCTGGAAAAAAAAATAGTTTCATTTAATAGTGGAGCTAACCCAGCAAATATTCCCACTTTCAAACTGGGAGATACTCTTCTTCAGTTTAACGAGTCAATTAAATTCTTAGGAGTTTTCTTACAGCAAAATTATCTTGGAATCAGCATATTGAATACTTATTAAAAAAGCTCAAAAAAGTTTAAACTTCTTAAAAATAGTTCGCAAACAGACAGGGGGTCAAGATTCATCAACACTTGTTCATCTTTGTAAATCGCTTGTTAGATCTAAATTAACCTATGCCCAAGAAAATCTTCAGTGCACCGAAACAGTTAATAAAAAAAACTGCAGAGCAATAGATTGTAAAAGTTTCAAATTTGCGCTGGGTCTGCCAATGCATGCTTCCTGTCTTCGTACATATAATGAAATCAAACTGTTGCCACTTGATGAGCAAAGGAAAGTCGCTTCTACTAAATTTTTGTTAAGAAACACCACCGTAGAAAACATCTCAGAAACAGAAACTAAACTGAGATCAGATAGACTTTCCAAAATGAGCTAAATCAATATCTTCACAGGTCACACTTGCAACATACACATCTGACGTCATGAAAGGCTCCGGAATTGATCTAGACGTAGATCCTGTATCTATAAAACCTTCCTTTTCGCCAGTACCCAGTTGGGAACTCCAAAGAGCACGATTTGACATATGCCACACTAATTTAAAAAAAAGACAATATAAACTTAGTGGCAAGTCAGGTTAAATGTCATATAGACGACGTATATTCCGATCACTTGAAAGTTTACACTGATGGATCAGTAATTGAAAGAAAAGCAGGCTCACCGTTTTTAATATCTGCTCTCAAAATTGAAAAATCTTTCTATATAGGACTTGATAAATCTGTCTTTACAGCTAAACTCTTTGCTATATTAATGGCTCTAAACTTTATGATAAGTCTTCCTAGGGCAATTTTTCAGATACTTTTCTGTGTTGATTCAAAATTAGTACTTCAGGCTCTTGAATTATAAAAATTACAAACAAGATCTGAAATGATTCTGGAAATTAGTCACTTGATTCATAGTTTATCTTTAAGAGGCACTGATATTACTTTCTGCTGGATACCTTCTCATAGTTCTTTTCGTTATAATGATAAAGTGGACAGGGCTGCCAAACGGGGAGCTAATAACTCACCAGATTCAAACAATATCCAGTTTTCTCTCTCGTTGCACGAGAATTACACTTTAGTGGACAACTACGTCTGGAAGCAGTTCCAATTAAAACAAAAAAGTATGATAAATGTCACCTGAACTTTGAAGTTAGCAAAATACTTAAGCAGCTTCCTGCCAGAGAATTATACAATCCCTTATGTACAGATGGAAACTTGATGCATTCAAAACAAAACACACCAAGAACATAGTAGGCTATGTCTGTGTGGAAAGAAGATAACACATACCGGTAGTCATATTCTTTCTTCCATTAGGGTAAAACGACATATTCCTATACTATCTTTAAATACAGTTTCTGACATATTTGCCTCATCATCGTTACTATAGAATTTTTTGTTAGCCTGTCAAAAAGTCCTATAGTGTATTACCTTTAAAATGTTTTTACTTGTTCACTGTTATGGTTAGCCAATTCTTTTATTTTTATTCATTTCTTCTAGATATTTATTACTTTTGTTTGTTAGTTTGTTTACGTTGTTAATTATGGTAACGTTATTTGTTTTACCTTCCCTTCCTCGAAACAGTTGTTTTCTGGATCATCTTTTCTCAAATCCAAAATTGACAATTTTCAAATATCCTCCACTTCTCGTCTATCACCCCCCCCCCTTTTTTTTTTTTTTTTTCTTTTTCTAAAATCACTTTATTTATAATATCATGGAAAGTTCCCGAATATTCTCGGCTTTTCCCTAGATTTTCAGCCAATCATAGTCACATTCTCGAACCGTCCCTTCTAGAATATTCTGTAGTTCTAGCCAATCACTGTGCAGATTAAATTTGTTTACAATTTCCGGAACTTTCTCGAAAGATCTAAGGTATTCTACGTTTTTCTCGTCAATTCTAGATTGTTCCGAAGCATTCTACACATTTCCATTCAACGAAATCAAACTTAAACATATATTTTCAGTGTTAGCATAAACCAAAACAAATATTCTCGATTCATTATTGAGCGAATCACAAACCAATCTTCAAGAGCAAACAGCAGAGAGAGCTGAATCTACAGACACATTTTGACGTCACCTTCTTTTATCGGCATTCGCGCTTTCACATCGAGTTTCTCATTTTTGAAATGTAACACACACACACACACTCTCTCTCTTTCTCTCTCTCTCTCTCTCTCTCTCTCTCTCTCTCTCTCTCTCTCTCTCTCTCTCTCTTCATCCCATTAAGCTCTCTCTCTCTCTTCATTCCATTAACCCTTTGATTCCTACATCCTGTCCACCAGCATCTTCCACTGCTAACAATGCCAGCAAAGCCAGAAGCCGCGCCGGTGGATAGGTGAGGGAGTCAAAGAGTTAAGTTTTTGAAGTAGGAGGATAGGGTGCAGGAGACAAAGGGTTAACCTGTCACAATCTTGTGAAAACGCACACGCACACACACACACACTGTAATCTGACCAGACTACCCACACACAAATATTTATGCACAAAAATTAACAAAGCAAATGAAAAACGCCCAATGCACACAAACATGTACATACATGTAGAAACACACCTAAGCCCACACACACACGCACACACTGTAATATAAAAAAAAAATGGCAACCCAAAGTAAAACAATTCATACATACTCTCACTCTCACAAAGAATATTGAAAAGAATTTTCTCACACACACACGCGCGCACACGCACACACACACACACACACACACACACATGCAAAAGGCTCTGAGGCTTATATAACATGCCTGTTAAGACACCAAACAAGAGTGGTGTACACTAATCTGGGAAGATATGCAGTATACGTAAGCTCTGCTGTTGCATGCGTAGGATGTTGGTTTAAACTGCATGCTACAAGTGCGTGTGTCAAAAGATCACCACGTCAAGTTCACCATACAAGTGCGTGTGTCAAAAGATCACCACGTCAAGTTCACCAAATGCACCAGTCGCCATGGTGGTGTGGTTAATGCAATGGACTACCGACTGGAAGGTTGTGGGTTTGAATCCCCATCGGTACCTTCAAAATCATTGTGGGATTTTTCAGCTCTAACCGGCTCCTACCTAGAGTTGGGCGTGCTATGGGCTCATTGGGAAAACTGGAACCACAGTTGAGTCTCATCCACTTCGTGGATGCGACATTGAGGGTGTTGCTCAAATGTTCTGACCAACACTGCAGGTGTCTGTATCTCTCGGGCCTGGTTGACACCAGATATATTATGATAGTAAGCGTAGAGTACAACCCTGTCATGCAGTCTCAATCCTAGATGGAACTCCGTAGCATCATGATTATCGTTCGCCAATAAAAAACGGTTCCAGCTTCTGTGACCATTAAAGTGGCGTAGAAAATGGGACAAAAAAAAGGTGAGCACAAAGTAACCTCCCTGAGTGCAATGATCCTGAAAAAAAAGTTCACCAAATGCTACTGAATTAAATAGCAATCGTTTGGATTTTTGGACACCAGAGGTAAGGAAAATCTTGTATGATACAGGTTTCAACATTCACCTCACTCTCCTCGCCTCTCTCCCTCGCTGGGACTGGTGGTAGAAGCCACACTTGATGTCGCAAGTTTTTCAAGATTGAGACATCAGTGGGTGACTTCCTGGATCCCCAGACCACAGACATCAGCGATGTAGGAGGTGTGCAGTCGTCCCTTTCTTTCCCCTTGCGAGGACCTTGATATCAACCTGTTTGGGTGTTTCTGATCGCATGGCCTACACATTTCAGCTTTCTTTTGTTGATTCTCTGTCAGCAGTTGGCGCTTGACATTCAGCTCCATTTGACTCTAAGAAGTCTATAGAGCTGCCATTGATTTTATTTTCTTCGTCTTTTTTAGTGTCCAGGCTTCACACCAGACATTAAAACAGCCAAATCAAATTTTCAGGATTCTTAATCTTAAAACTTTGGGAAGCCCTCTGTCTTTCCATATGTTGTTTAGCTGGACCAGTTTTTTTTTGTCTTGTCGTGCCAATTCTTGTTTTCACATCTTTGGTGCAGGAGCTGTCATTTGCTTTACAGATCCTAGATACTTGAAATGTTGGACATTTTATTAATCTGTCTTATTTATTTGGATGTTCTTGGCCTCCTTTTCTCGCTATTGCCTGACATTGGGTTTTTTTTAGTGTGGTGGGGGGTGAGGGAGAAGGAAGGCAGAAGAGCGCAGGTGGTAAGGACAGCCTGACAAAGAAGACCCAGGGAAGGCAGAGCTGGTGTTTCTCTCTTTATTCTGACCCAACCCGTTCAAGACCAACCAGAGTAGAAAGCATACATGGCACTCGCACTCATCCGCTTATATACTCCGCATGTGGACCGCACCGCGATGCCTGCAGGCGAACACCTCTCTGAGCCTTAGGGCCAGATTTGTGTTTCTTCGAGCAAGCTCAGCGGTGCTTATTTTGCGGTCCACATAACAAATACAACATAACATAATTTATATCAAAAAATTCTACACAGCACACAGATTTTGAAATCTACATCATTTTGCACAACATTCACATAGATCGAAACTATAAGTGATTTAAGTCAATGTTTACACTTTGCTGAAAGGGATTTTAGCCTGTATTTTTACGTATTTAATGAATCGATATTAACCCATGAAAAATATCAAACAAATGAGTAAATACACGATAATCGAGAAGTTTATGTGGACATACTTTGAATAGGTAAATCAACCTCTCAGTGCAGAAATTGATCGGTGAACAGGCAATAGAAAACCACAAATTGATCCTAATTTGGACACGCATATTCGACCACAATACGGAATGCAAAGATCTCTTCTAATACTTTACTGCTTAGCAATATGTTATTGCAATGTCATTTCTGTTTATAAAAGGAGCCAAAAAGTAAACGTAATTATGTATTCTAGGTCAGATTTTAAATATTAAGAATTCGATTCTACATCCCGGTAAGATGGCGGTCATTTTGGCGGTTTGTCGCACTTTGACTTGGCCTGAACTTTCTTTAATGGTTCTCCATACATTTTATTCCCCATGCCTCCCTCTCCATTTCAAGCTGCCATGGGTGAATGGCATTAATGCCTGCAGACCATTTTCCCAGTTATTTTGATAGGTGTTCCAGTAGTAGTGCATCAGAAGAAAATACAGGTCTGAAGCAAGAATCCAGGAACAGCAGCCATGATCCATACTGAGGATGGACGTTCCTGAGGAAGGCTGCATGCAGAAAAAGAGACGAGAGACTGCGAAGGAAAAAAAAAGGACATCCCATTAAATTGCTTTTGGGAGCGACTGAAGTTCATGAACTGAATGAATTAAGCTATATTCACATTCAAAGCACATGCAGGCTATACACAGGATTATATTACTTGACATCATTCATTTTATTTGCAATATTCCCACTGGAATTATTCACTTTGAAAGGTCAGGCAGATCCTTTGGATCCCACATGCACCCATGAGTCACAGACATGACAAGTGAACATCTCACACACACATACTTTGTGCTGATGTCCCATTAGGTTCTAAAGCAAATAGATTCAGGTGCATACGTTCTAAAGCAAATAGATTCAGGTGCACACGTTCTAAAGCAAATAGATTCAGGTGCACACGTTCTAAAGCAAATAGATTCAGGTGCACATGTTCTAAAGCAAATAGATTCAGGTGCACATGATAATCACAACTACATTGAATTTCAAAGTAACTTTCAATGCATCAAAATCTGTCACAATTTAGACACAGCATTTCCAGTCCTGTGCATAACCCTGAGAAAGCACACTGTGGAAAAAACAAATGTATGTACCAATTCTATGCCTAAGCATGATGAAAACGCACAGAAAAACAACGAAAAAGATTCACTTGTTTCAAACAGCAACAAAGGATACCACAGAATTGTAGGCATCAATCAGTCCAGCCGTCTCTTCAGTGACATGTGCCGTTTCATCCTGTGAACAATGAAATGAATGTGATGCACACATGAAAACTCCATTCTCAAAAGTTACATCCATCCTTTATATCCTAAGATTTCTGAGACTTCAAACTTAAAAAGCATGCATGATAACTGTAAACAAAATTTTACAAATGTTTCCTTGTTTATATCCCAATGCAGAGTATTGTCCCTTCGCCAATATCAAAATGCAGGCAACCAGCATCCTGGCAATCATTCATGTTGCCTTTCAATAATTCAAAACTGAATTTCAGCAACACAATTAAATTGTTTATAAAAGTGAAAGTGGAGATTGTAATGCAAGAATGCTTTCTTCAAGTACACACATGCTCATACACACACATATTAAAATCAAGAACACTAAGAAAAAGAAAAAAAAAACACTTCTTTGTATCATCTGACCAAGATGACCTAGAAACAGAACTAAAATACTGCATAATAGTAATAATCATAATAATGATAATGCTATAAACATTTATGTAGCAACAGTCTTGAAATACAAATAAAATCAAAGCGCACACTAATTACGATGACAAAATCTCGAGGACACGAAGCGCGCACCCACACATGCACGCAAGCACGCACGCACACACACACGCCACACACACACACACACACACACACACACACACACGCACACCAAAAGAGGAAGGACATGGGGGTAGTGGGATGAAAGGTGGGCGCACAGAGAGGGGAACACCCAATTACTGGACAAAATGTCTTCAAATTAGACTTGAAAGATGAGACAGCTGCAGCTCATCCCATTTGTATGGACCAGAAACTGAAAATGAGCGGTTACCGAATGTGGAACATCTGTCCCCAGGAATAGTAAACCAGCAATGTATTAAGAAAAACATACAGGTTGGACAGAGGTGTACATTCGAAGGTGGTCACAAAGATAAGTAGGTGCAATACCATAACTTGGTCAAAGCGCACTAAAATGACCTCTTATGGTTACATGAAAAAGAAGCATTCTGGCAGTTCAAAATCTACTGACAAATAATTTCAGACATAGGTATGAAGTGAAATAATATTAGAAAGATCAGAGTTTCAACAGTCAAAATATTACAGTAGAAAAACATACAGTTCACTAACTTGCTCAATCACTCCAGTATCTATGCCAAAAATGAAATTATGAAAACTTGCTGGAGTCCAGGTGAGTGAGTGTAGGGCGATCTGTCACTCGCACTTTCTTCACCAGTTTCATCCCTATGCTCATTGTTTGCTGGCAAAAATTCCTCTGTGATTTAAGAACTATTCTTCCACTGTTGAAACTTCCCCTACGTCTCATTCGCGATTACGATCGGACGATCATCACTACCTTTCGTGAATCAGAGAAATTACACCGCTCCCTAGCGAAGTTCAGGAACCATCTACACTTCACACTGCACTGCAAACATCACGGCGTCTTTCCCACCAGCCTAAAAATCAAAACTCCGATGAAAGGAACAGCAGCAAATAATATCATCAATCAGGCACAACGAGCACTCATGAACGAACGCATCAAGCAAATCAACACCCGCATCACTTGTCTGGAAGGGAAAATCCAAGACCTCGAGGAAAGACTGAGCTCTAGCACACTACCAGATGCTATGCTCTCGGAAATCAAAGAGTGGCTAAACAACACACGACGAATAGAATGGGACAAAGTACGCCAACGCCATCGAAAGAAATTCGAACTTCTAGCACCAAAAAACAACAGGAGACAACAGAATGACAAAAGCGAGATTACACCTGTACCGGAAGAAACAAAAAGAAAGACCAAAGAGAGGTGGGTGATCAATCTATCAGATCGCCAACTCACTAAACCTGAACAGGAAGTACTAGAGAAAGGACTAAATTTCGCCGTAGCCCCTAACAAGCTTCCAGTGGTAGACCTCATCACAAGCATTGAAACAGCTTGCAGGTATATTGGCCCTAATTCAGAAGAAGCCACACACTTAAGATCAGACTGTGTCAGAATCATGAAACAGGCCAAACTACCGAAATCCAACTTAACACCGGACCAAAGACGGGCTCTGGCGGATTTAAAGAACGAACACGCCACGATGATCCTACCAGCTGACAAAGGTCGTGCCACAGTCATCATGCCTAGACCCATGTACTATGAGAAGGCAAGCAAACTTCTGGAAGATACTACAACATATGAACGCCTCAAGAAAGATCCTACTTCCAAGTTTTCCAACAAACTGAAAGACACACTGAAACGCCTGAAAGAGACGGACCGCCTGTCATTAGAACAGTACAGGAAATTATACCCAACTGTGTCCGACGTCCCCAAGTTCTATGGTCTACCCAAAGTCCACAAGAAAGAAGTCCCCCTCCGTCCCATAGTCGCATCCAGAGGTTCCATCATGTATGAGACGGCTAGATTTGTGGCGGACATCCTATCACCTCTCGTAGGACACACAGATCATCACATCCACAACAGTGCTGACCTAGTGGAAAAACTGAGTAACTACACCCTCGCTCATGATGAACTCCTTGTGTCATATGATGTCTCTGCCCTATTTACCAGCGTACCAGTGAAAGAAAGCATAGAGATCATACGCCGAAGGTTACAAAACGACCAAACCCTCCACCAACGTACATCTCTCACAGTGGACGACGTATGTGAACTCTTGTCCTGCTGCCTCACCACCACCTACTTCACCTTCCAAGGTGAATTCTACCAACAAAAAGAAGGAGCAGCCATGGGCTCCCCAGTAAGCCCAATAGTAGCCAACCTGTTCATGGAGGATTTGAAGAGAAAGCATTGGCTTCTTTCCACTCCCCACCACGATACTGGGGGCGCTACGTAGACGACACCATGACTATCCTCCCCCAGCAACTGGTCGAACAGTTCACAGAACATCTGAACAACCAACACCCAGCCATCAAATTCACGAGGGAAGTGGAACAGAACAACTCCATAGCCATGCTGGACACCCTCATCACCAGAACTGATGGCATTCTATCCTTCTCGGTCTACCGTAAACCAACTCATACGGACCAATATTTACAGTTCGACAGCCACCAGCCCCTTGAACACAAACTGGGAGTGATTCGAACCCTTACCCACAGAGCTAACACCATATGCAGTACCCAAGAGGCAAAAGACAAGGAGACAAACCACCTGAAAAAAGTGCTCACCATCTCGGGCTACAAAAAGTGGGCCTGGAACAGCCCGGGAGGCAGGAAATCCAACACCGCATCCCAACAGCCAGTGAAACAACACCAGCGCAAGGGACACATCACCATCCCATACGTAGGAGGTGTGAGTGACGCTCTGTCCAGAAAGATCAGAAAACTGGGGGTGGCTGTACATTCCAAACCTTCCAACACCATACGCAGCCAGCTGGTCACCCCCAAGGACAAAACCAGCAAACTCGACAAAGCTGGCATTATATACAGAATAGACTGCCAGGACTGTAACCAACATTATGTCGGTGAAACTGAACGCCCCCTTCAGAAGAGACTAACAGAACACAAGAGGGACTCTTCTCCAGTAGGAGCTCACCTACACGCCGAAAAACATCAATTCAGTGCGGACAATGTCAACATCCTGGACAGAGAAAATAAGTGGTTCCAGCGAGGAGTCAAGGAGGCCATCTACATCGCAGCCACCAACCCCCCGCTCAACAGGGACCGGGGCCGTTACACCCTGCCCCCGGTGTACCATTCTCTGATTCGATCTCGTGAACTGGGTTCATCCCATGTTCGCGAGATCTGAGTAGAGATTCACGCAGACAGCATTAGAGCGCTGACGAAGATGGCGAGAACGCCATCGAAAGCTACGGAACTGTGAGTAGCGATTTTTACACTGTTGGGAGACCTTGTTCTTCAAAATTGGTAGCATTATATTCTTCCACTGATTTTTACACTATGCCATGATCTGATCTTTGCATGATAAGTTTTACAAACATTTCACTTGCTGTTTATCGTTGTTGCTTTGACAGACATGCCATTCTGCGTTCCGAAAAACTTGAGTTTCCCAATCAAGTTTCTTGTGTACATGTTCAAAACACATTCAGCGCTCTGGAAGACGTTGGTGACAGTGAGGAACAATGGACAAAGTTGAGAAGTTTGATAAATGAAGCTTGTGAAGAAATCCCTAAGGCAGATAGAAAAGCAAAAAAGAGCTGGATGACTAATGAAATTTTGGGCTTGATGGAGGAAAGGAGGAGAGCAAAGAGAAACGAGGAGATATACAGGAAGATAAACAAAGAAATCAAGTATAGGTACAATGAAGCTAAGCAAGCTTGGCTGAACACAAAATGCAAAGAGATTGAAGAACGACACAGAATGGATCCTCGGGGTATGTACAGACGAATTGAAGAAATTGTTCACAGGAAAAATACATGCACATCAACTGGTTGCTTAAAATCGAAAGATGGCACGCTTATCATGGAAAAAGACAAAATACTGGACAGATGGGGAGAGTACATTAAAGACCTTTTTGAGGATGACAGAAACGAAGAACACATTATAAAAAAGAACTTTGAAGGACCACCCATAATGAAAGATGAAGTTAGAGCAGCACTGAAAAAGATGAAACCAGGAAAAGCCCCAGGACCAGGCAACATTACTACAGAGATGATTGAAGCCCTGGAGGAATTTGGCATAGAAAAAATAACAGTCCTCCTAAATGAAATTTACGACACTGGAAAAATCCCCAAAGATATGTGAAAATCAATTTTCATTGCACTTTCAAAGAAGACAGGGGCTATAGAATGCGAACTCCATCGCACAATCAGTTTGATGAGTCATGTAACAAAAATCCTGTTAAGAATAATAATGATGAGGACAAGGAATAGAATCAAAAGAGAAATAGCAGAAGAACAGTGTGGATTTGTGGAGGGGAAAGGAACTGTTAATGCCATATACATCTTAAGAACTGTCATAGAGAGGTCAATTGAGATGAATAAGGATTTGTATTTATGCTTTGTTGACTATACCAAGGCTTTCGATCGGGTACGACATAAAGAATTGATCAACCAACTGGAGAGACTCAATGTTGATGGAAAAGATCTACGAATAATCAGGAATATGTACTGGGAACAAGCAGCTGCAATGAGAATAGAAAACAATATAAGCTCTTTCCAAAACATCAAAAGAGGAGTCAGACAGGGCTGTATTTTGTTACCAGAACTGTTTTCACTATATAGCGAAAACATCATGAGAAACCTAGAAGAAAACCCTGGATTAAAGGTTGGAGGGAAAATGATAAACAACATTCGGTACGCAGATGACACCGTGCTAATTGCAGAAAATGAAAGGGACCTACAAAACCTTGTGAATATACTAGAAATAGAAAGCAAAGGTAAGGGGTTGGAACTAAACAGCAGGGAGACTGAAGTCGTGGTGATCAGTAAAAAACATGAAATCCCCTCCTGCAAAATAACAGCAAATGGCACAACCTTGACACAGGTTAATAAGAAACCCAATATAAGCGCGTATCCTACAAAACAAAACAAAACAAGCGCAAATTTTCGGCCAACTAGCCTTTGTCAAGCGCGAACGCACGGTCACAAACAGATCACAAACAATGGATAATAAAAACGGGACTAAAAACTTCCCTGCCGCCTCGTGGGCGCTTGTTTTGTTTTGTTTTGTTGGATACGCGCTTATATTGGTTTTCTTGTTCTTCTGGTTCCTGTTTGCTTGGGCGCGGGCAGTCACACTTGTTTTGGAACAGGTTAATAAGTTCAAATACCTGGGAACGGTCATTTCATCAGACGGCAGATGCACATCGGAAATAGCTGGCAGAATCGGCCAAGCCAAAACAGCATTCAAGAAGATGACAAGCATTCTTACCAACAAATGCCTATCAATTAATTTAACATCAGAAAGAGAGTCTTTGAATGTTATATAGAACCAATACTGTTGTACGGATGCGAGGCGTGGACAGTCAGCAAGCAAAGCCAGAGCAAGATTGAGGCAGCCGAGATATGGTTTCTCAGAAGAATGTTGAGAGTTCCATGGACAGCAAAGAAAACAAACGAGACAGTCTTGATGGAGGCAGAAACAAGTAGATCACTCATAAGGAAGATTAGGAAAAGACAAGCAACATTTATAGGCCATTTTATGAGGAAGGGGGATTTGGAGCACCTGGTCACAACGGAAAAGCTGGAGGGAAAGAGAGCACCAGGGAAAGAATGCTGGACGGACTTGCAGAGTGGCTGGGGATGAGGAGGGTGGGGGAGATGCTGGGGCAACGAGAGATAGAGATGGTTGGAAGTCCATGGTCGTCAACGCCATGCGGCAGGGCACCTGATGATGATGATGATGATGTGAAAACTTGGGATATCTCAGCAAATGATTATGCTACAGTCTAGGGGAGAAAACAAACTTATACTGATTCCTCTACATGCCTGCAGTTAGTTCCCATTATGTGCAAGACGGCAAACGTCGCAAATAAAATCTTATTATGCACACATGAGGAAATGAGCATCATCGTTTACAGTGACATCGCCTGAGCGTCAGGTAATGCACTTTGCTGCAACCGAGTTAATTTCACCTGTAGCATAATGTGTTGGTTACACTTCTTTTTACGAAGGGCAAATCAGACCACAGTGAGTTCATGGTTGGTTGAATTTCTGTGGGGCACAGGAAGTAGTAACTGTGCAAATTAAAAAAACTACATGACCAATTTTGATTTCATGATATAATGAAGCCATAAAATGTTACCACTGCCACCACCACCACCACACCACCCCCCCTTTTTTTCCCCAAGAACAGTTTGATAGTATTAACTGTATTTGATTTATTCAAGTTCTTAGGCAAACACGTCTGACTGGCTTGCTGAATAGTTTGACTTGTGAAACAGATTGATCTCTGGTAAATAATTGTAAATTCTGGGATGTATATTGCCAATTGATATCTGTTCATTTATATACGAGTTATGCGGAATGACAAGACTCCAACAATTTTTAATTTGTCGTCAGTTTGGTCCAGCTGTAAGCATGATACTTATGGAAAAAATGTGATATCTGATAAATTGGTTGCCGTCTCCCTTGGAAGATTTTTGTTTTATGTTTTAAACTTGTTGCAATGTTTTTCATGTCACAATGACATACAAATACAACAACAAAAATATGGGTGTGTGATAAATTATATAGATATATACATATGAACATATTCATACACACACACACACACACACACACACACACACACACACACACACACACACACACACACACACACACACAACTTGTGTTTATTGTCTGCATGATAGTAATTTGACAATCGTACTGTCTTGGAAGTTTATTTGGAGATAGGGTGGAAGATAGCTGATATTGTTCCACCTGTGTTCAGATTTTTTTCCATGTTTAGATCTCTTTCCCTTCACGTTCACATTTTAGTTTTGATTCTTTCAGGAGTGTTGTGTTTCCCACTTTCTGTGGAAAAAGGGGACAAGTTGTGAAGGAAAAAAAAAAATGTTATTAAAAGTCAGAATTCCTTGTGCTCATGGTAATGTGTTGTATGTTTCAGTTGAAAGTGGTGTGTGTGTGTGTGTGTGTGTGTGTGTGTGTTTTTTTTTTTCTACATCTCTTCTCACCACTCACCTCTGCTCTTCAACATTCACTAAACCCAAGCTCATTCATGTTAGTGCTAGTAAGTGCATAGAAATGACTGGTGTCGCCCCCTGTTGGGTTGCCGGGGGCTCTTTCAGTGTAGATAGTATCCCCACCTTCTGGAAATTTTGTGCTAGAAATTTCCTCTTTTCTGTCACTCTCTTTGTTTCTGCCTTGTTGCTTTGCTTTGTCATTTCTACCTGTCTTTTCTGCCTTAATGGTCCATTCACCTGTATGTGTTCGATAAAATCTTACGTAAGTTTTCTTCGGATTGATAATTGGGTACATGTATTACGTGCATTTTTGGTTCTAAGGAGGTGAGATGTGCGTAAGCAATTTTAGGTAATTTATGCCTGTTTTTATGTATGCTTATATTTGTATTCAGGTGTTTTTTTTAAATCTCCCCTGTGCGATGAATTGGACGGAATGGTCCTACGGCGGGGGCATGTCCTTGGATTATGTGCGCGAATGCATTGATATGCGTACTTGATTTTCTTTTCTTTTTTTTACCTGTTGAAGTTTTGTGTGTTTTGAAGCGGTATTAGCCATGATATGGCTCTGCGCAGTCGGCTGGGGTTTAAACAACAATAAAAGAAAGAAAAAGACTGATGTCAAGTAGGCATTGGAGACTGCACTGCTGCCAAGTCACTCAATGGAGTTCAATAGGACCTGTTCTGATCCAACATACAGAACTGTTACTGTTATTTTTGTTTAAAGCCCAGCCAACTGCGTAGAGCCATATCAGGGCTATCACTGTTTCAAAAAGTACACAATTAGGCAATACTTAGACAATAAAGGAAAAGAAAATTAAGTATATATATATATATTATATATATGTATGTATGTATGTATGTATATATATCAATACATTCACACTCATAATCTAAAGAGATGTCTCTGGTATTGACCACTCCATCCAATTCATCCCACAAGGGATTTAAAAAAACATACCTGAATATAATTGTAAACATACGAACACTAAAAGATGTATAAAAATGGGCCTAAATTGTCTAAAATTGCTTCCACATAGGATACCAACTACCAAGCCCCATACTGATGACAGTAATTGTTCAGTCATAGAGCCAGATTAACCCTTTGACTCCCGCACCCTATCCACCAACTGCAAAAACTTAACCCTTTGACTCCCTCACCCTATCCACCAACTGCAAAAACTTAACCCTTTGATTCCCTCACCCTACCCACCAGCTTCCTGCAGGAAACTGGTGAATAGTATGAGCGAGTCAATTTTTTTCAGTTTACAAGTTTAGTTACTTGGTTGTCTGGATCATCGTTTGAATGTTGACTGTTCGGTGTTTGTGCCGTGTTCTTTTTGGTTGAAATTTGATGAGGTTCAAGCTAGCCTATTTGAACTGTTCCCATTTTTGTCTTCAGTGGAATTTTATGTTCCTACGATCAGAATCAACTGTTCTTGTTAGTCTGTCTGTTATAAAATGAAATTAGCGACTGTGATAGTATAATTTATTACCCCTCTCTCTTTTTCTGTCTCTCTATTACACACACCGCACACACACACACACACACAAACACACACAACTGTAAAAATAAAACAAAAGGAAAACACATTCCAAAGTAAACCCATCATTTATTCATTCACCAAGCAGACAAAAGGTTTGAAATTCTAACCACATGCACACATTTTATTCACAGATCTCTCTCCATTCAAGCAGATGAAAGAAAAATAGATTTACACACATGCACTGCCACACCAACAGAACAAAGAGAACTACATCATAATTTTGCTACTGGTGTACTGCAGTGACCAGTCTCATGTAAGAACTCCCTTTTCTCCCTGCAACAACTGAGTTTTGCTCAAATCAACAGAACAACTCGTGCATCAATAAACAATTACCATTTGACTAACAAGCTGGTGTTGGGCTAAAATTCATTCTTTCTTCTTTTTCAATCTTGTCCAAACACTCTTGACATGCAGACTTTAACGATATGAATGTTCAACTGCAAATTTTGTTTTTTCAACAAGACGGACTACAAAGCATGAAGCTTTTCTGTACAACTCCAAAATCATATTGCACATGGAGGCGTTTCAAAAGCATCATATAAATACTACAAATACTACCACAACACGCTAAAACAGCAAACAAAAATGATCCATGTGAAACCACCTTTGCAATGATAAAAAAAAAGGAAGAAAAAAGAGCCATGGGAAAACATGAAAATGAATGCTCTACAGTGAAAAATTGTGCAGACACAAAAAGCTGAAGAAAAAGAAGTCTTCCCAGACCATAAACCAGCACATAATTCTAACACGGCAGAAAATAGCACAACAAGAATATATGACATATAATTCAATTATCTCCACAACGTGATGATACAGCGGCAACACCAGCTCCTTTGGCCAGGTATTCTGACAAGTTGACTGGAGTAATGTGGGCACATTCCTGACATCACCATGTTATCTATATAATTACCAAGCCTAAATCTCTATTCAGTGAGAACTATATGTGTTGTCAATACAATGTCATGACCTGTACTATTTCCAGCAACCACTGATTCTGTAATTATGTTCAGCTTTACTTTATAAACTTAATCCTGACATTTATCAAAGATGTTTTACAATCAATTTTTCTTTTCTCAATCAATTCTCAATGAAAAAAGATACTGGATGCCTATAGAGTGAAGTAAAGAAGAATCCATCTGGCAAGAAAAATTCTGCCTTCATACTTGTATTTTCCCAGTGAGTACCTCTAGACTGTTCTTGACAGAACACACAATGAAAAAACACACAAAATATATGTACAACCTCTGGCAAAAATGTGTTGTAAGACATGTAATCTACAGAACACTAGTCCCCAAACTCGTGCTATGTAAAGCAAGACAGTGAAAATCTTCAGAAGCACTTGGAATGAACCATTAACAGTAAGGAAGCAACTTCTCACTAGTAGGCTTGGTCAACACATATACCCGACCCTTTCACTCCCTCGTCCTGTCCATCAGCTTTCATCACTTACCTCCTTCATTCCCACATCCTTCCATGAGTTTCATGCAGAAAACTGAGTGGACAGGGAGAAGGATGAAAGGGTTAAGTTTCTGCTTTGTTATCATAATGGAGGAAGCAGGTTGACAGGATGAAGAAATGGATAGAGTAATATCTAATAATCGTTTAAAACTAGCTTTCTATGTTTATTAACTTAAATATCCCTGAATGATAATTAACATCTGGATTTGGACAAAGAACATGAAAGAAACATTTATAACAACCGAGATGACCTAGAGTCTAACTGAATTATGAACTTGATAGCAAGGGAAATGAACTAAGACATACTGATGTGGACACAGACATGACAGTATCTTGCGTGGAGTTCTAATCTGCCCCCTAACTACCTATTTGAATATTCATGTATCTGACTTCTTAGGCTGTGATTTTATCTCCACCTTGGTGATTTCTGCATCCCACTGAATGAACATCTTGGACAAGGTAGTGATCTGAAAATGGGTCAAGGATTATACAACCTTGCTGACATACGCACATTCTTTTTGAGCCATCAATATTCCAAAGAAGCAATAAAAAGATTAATGACCATACCGTTCAAAACTGACAACTTGTAACAAATTAATAAGACGAAATTACTATTGCCTTGATAGTGCATTTACATTCACTCTTACATTCCCCCCACCCTCCCCAATTTCCGCACTGCATCAGCGACATTGATCCTGTGCTGCTCATTACCATTCTACAACACATCATCAACCCCAAGTTCATCCTGCTGAAGTCTCAGCGCCAAGAAGCCCATGGATCTAGAGATGACAAGCCATCATGGAGCTATGCACCAGAGAAGACCCTGCACTGCACTGGGTCACATCAGTGGAGTTAACAGTGCCTGATCTGATCTGATTTACAAAAGACACTGCATACTTAACCGTCACCAATAACAGTACTTACTCAGTCACTGATGCTGACAAAGTGAGAGACCCCCCATGTAAGGAAACCACCACTATAGCACTCCAATAACAGCCCCCCCCCCCCTCCCACGAACCTCTGGAACCCAAGATTCTTCATTTGATTTTTGCCTTGGGCACAGAAAGGCTAGGAAGCAAGCTCAGGGCCATAAAACCTACAACAATTTTCACGATGAAACCAGAAAAAACATGAAAAAAGAATCAGAACGCGTATCTAATACAACCAGACAAGACAGGCATAACCCTTTAATCCTGTTTGCTTCAACGCGGGCAGTCACACTTGTTTTGTGACTTTTCTGATTCCTGTTTGCTTCAACACTGGAAGTCACATCTGTTTTGAATTTTCACAATGCCATGGGCACTCATGATTTCATAATGGGGATGATCACGATGCCATGGCGATCCAAGTAGGATTGCACTGACCCCCTTCTTCAATTTCTTATCTGTCCATACATTGGATTCCCAATGCCTCCATCTCCATTTCAAGTTGTCATGGGTGCAAGGGGTAATGCCTGCAGCCAGAAGTCCTTTTTTTTGGGGGGGTGGGGGGGTGGGGGGTTAGGTGTTCCAACAGCAGTGTGTTAGAAGGAAATACAGGTCTGAAGCAAGAATCCAGGAACAGCAGCCATCATCCATACACAAATACTGTACATGCAAGCAAGATGATGAAACCGCTGCACGAAACCAAGATGAAATGTCTGTCAGCAACATCATCAGTTACTTCCCTTGTGAGCTCGGCACATGTGTGTTGCTCATTTTTGCCTTTCAGTTGTCAGAAAAAAGACGCACTGCTGACATGCAATGACTTTTCATGTGGTAAAGACCGAACTGGGGATGTAATTTTTTGAGAAAGTCTGCATGCAGACAAAAAGTTTGACAAGAGACTGCCAAGGGAAAAAAAGGACATCCCATCAAATTGCTTTTGGGAGCGACTGAAGTTCATGAACTGAATGAATTAAGTTATATTCACATTCACAGCACATGTAGGCTATACACAGGATTATATTACTTGAAATCATTCATTTTATTTGCAATATTCCCACTGGAATTATTCACTTTGAAAGGAGGTCAGGCAGATCCTTTGGATCCCACATGCACCCATGAGTCACAGACATGACAAGTGAACATCTCACACACACATACTTTGTGCTTATGTCCCATTAGGTTCTAAAGCAAACAGATTCAGGTGCATATGTTCTAAAGCAAACAGAGTCAGGTGCACATGATGATCATGGTTACACTGAACTTCAAAATAACTTCCAATGCACTGAAATCTGTCACAACTTAGACCACAGCATTTCCAACCCTGTGCATAATAACCATGATGAAAAGGCATACCTGTGAAAATAACAAATGTATGTGTGTGTGTGAAATATCCAAAACAACTGAAGCTATCCACTTAATTACCAATTCTATGCCTAAACACAATGAAAACATACAGAAAAACAACGAAGAAGAGTGTGTGTTCATGTGTTCATGTGAGTGTAAAACATTTCATTACAACAATTACTTGACAGATTCACATGTTTCAAACACAGCAACAAAGGATACCACAGAATTGTAGGCATCAATCAGTCCAGCCGTCTCTTCAGTGACGTGTGCCGTTTCATCCTGTGAACAATGAAATAAATGTGATGCACACATGAAAACTCCATTCTCAAATAGTTACATCCATCCTTTTTACCCTAAGATTTTTGAGATTTCAAACTTAAAAAGCATACATGCTAACTGTTAACAACATTTTTTTTTACAATTTCCTTGTTGACATCCCTGTGCAGAGTATTGTCCCTTCACCAATATCACAACAAGGGCAACCAGTATCTTGCTAATCATTCATGCTGCCTTTCAATAATTCAAATATATATTTCAGCAACACAATAAATCATTTACAAAAGTAAAAAAGTAGAGATTTACATGCAAAAAAACTTTTTCAAGCACACACATGCTCATACACACGCACTTCTTAAATCAAGAACATTAAGAAGAAAATAAAAACAAAACAAAATGACTTTCTGTCTTATCTGATGGCTCTGCAAGATGACCTAGATGCAGAAACAAAATACTGCATAATAATAATAATCATAGTAATAATAATCAGTTATATTTATATAGCGACAAGTCTTAATATATAGATAAAATCAAAGTGCACACTCTAATTACTCACTGACAATGACAGAAACTCCAGGGCACAAAGCACATGCACATCAGAAAAGGGAGGGCAGGGGTGAGTGGGACGAAGGGTGGGTGAATAGAGAGTGAAATCACTACAGGACAAAATGTTGTGTCTTCAAATTTGACTTGAAAGATGAGCATGTGACTGTCAAGCGACAGCATATCATATACAATTATATATTATAACAATGTGATTCCCCTCCGAGCGGAGACAGGCTGCAGAGGGGGGTTGAGTGAGGTTAGGATTTTATGCGGAGGAGAAAAGGTGAGTTTTGAGAGCGGACTTGAAGGAGACAAAAGTAGGTTGCTGACGGACTGAGAGAGGAAGTTTGTTCCAGGAGAGGGACCAGAAACAGAGAAGGCTCGTGGACCATAGGTATTGAGCTTAGTGCGTGGAAAGCGAAAAGTCAGAGGATCGGAGGCAGAGCGGAGGGTACGTGAGGGAACATAGATCTCAAGTAGGCTTGACAGGTAATCGGGGGCTGCGTTATTGAGGCTTTTGTAGCACATGGTGTCTAGTTTGTACTGTATGCGCTTTGATACAGGGAGCCAGTGAAGTTGTGCCAGGAAAGGAGATATGTGGTCAGCTTCTTTCTTTTTGAGTACAAGGCGTACATCATTGTTTTGAATGCGCTGTAGGATGTGAATGGTGGAGGCAGGAAGACCAGACAGGAGTGAATTGCAATAGTCAATGCGAGACATTATGAAGGAGAGAACAAGTTTTGCAGTTGTTTCCACAGAGAGATACTTCCTGATCAGGCTTATACGATGGAGATGATAGTAGCAAGATCTGGCAGTTTGAGAAACAAAGTTGTTCATGGAGAGGGTAGAGTCAATGCAGACACCAAGGTTTTTAGCTGAATCAGAAATTGGGACTGATGTGTTACATAATGGGAGAGAAAGAGGAGGCAGCTGAGAAAGTTTCTGACAGGTGCCAATGAGGATAGCTTCTGTCTTGTCGTCATTAAGCTGAAGTTTGTTGAACGTCATCCAGTTCTTAATGTCCGAGTAACACTCAGTGGTGCGAGTCAACAGGCGCTGTATATTATCAGGTGAGTCACTGTCTTGAAGTTGGGTGTCATCAGCATAGAAGTGGTGTTTTATAGAGTGGGAGTTGATGATGGTGGACAGGGGGGAGGTATAAAGAGTGAAAAGAACAGGGCCAAGGACAGATCCTTGTGGAACATCACAGGTCAGGTATGCAGGTTGAGAGTAAGTGCCATTGATGAGAACAGTTTGTTTTCTGTTTGATAGATATGAAGTGAACCAGGAGAGAGCAATGTCAGAGATGCCAAAATTATGATGAAGTCTAGAAAGGAGAATACCATGGTCAATGGTATCAAAGGCTGCAGACAGATCAAGGAGTGTGAGGAGAGAGACTTTGTCTGCATTGACTCTACCCTCTCCATGAACAACTTTGTTTCTCAAACTGCCAGATCTTGCTACTATCATCTCCATCGTATAAGGCTGATCAGGAAGTATCTCTCTGTCGAAACAACTGCAAAACTAGTTCTCTCCGTCATAATGTCTCGCATTGACTATTGCAATTCACTCCTGTCTGGTCTTCCTGCCTCCACCATTCACATCCTACAGCGCATTCAAAACAATGCTGTACGCCTTGTACTCAAAAAGAAAAAAGCTGACCACATATCTCCTCTCCTGGCACAACTTCACTGGCTCCCTGTATCAAAGCGCATACAGTACAAACTAGACACCATGTGCTACAAAAGCCTCAATAACGCAGCCCCCGATTACCTGTCAAGCCTACTTGAGATCTATGTTCCCTCACGTACCCTCCGCTCTGCCTCCGATCCTCTGACTTTTCGCTTTCCACGCACTAAGCTCAATACCTATGGTCCACGAGCCTTCTCTGTTTCTGGTCCACTCTCAACCTAATTTTTGTTCCTTCAAGTCCGCTCTCAAAACTCACCTTTTCTCCTCCGCATAAAATCCTAACCTCACTCAACCCCCCCCCCCCTCTGCAGCCTGTCTCCGCTCGGAGGGGAATCACATGGTCATAATATATAATTGTATATGCTATGCTCTATAATTTTCCATTGCTTTTATTCTTGCTTTTATGCTTTTTTCTTTCTCCCCATTTATAGCCATGCGTGGGTTTTGTGTGTGTGTGTGTGTGTGTGTGTGTGTGTGTGTGTGTGTGTGTGTGTGTGTGTGTGTGGTTTTGTGTGTGTGTGTGTGTGTGTGTGGTGTGCGTGTGCGTGTGCGTGCGTGTCTGCTTCAGCGCTTAGATTTGATTTTATCAAGATTTTGCGCTATATAAATATTGTAATTATTATTATTATTATTATAGTATAGTTGCAAGGAGGAGATTGTTGAGAATGTGTAGTAGGGCAGTTTCAGTGCTATGGCACTGGCGGTATGCTGACTGGAAAGGATTGAGGAGATTGTTGGCAGACAGGTGAGAGTTCAGCTGGTTGAGGACGACATTTTCAAGGAGTTTTGACAAGAAAGAGAGATTAGAGATAGGCCGGTAATTTTTCAGTTCATTTGGGTCTAAATTGTCAAATAATTGTGCTACAGTCTAGGGGAGACAACAAACTTAAACTGAAATGATTCCTCTACACATCTGTAGTTAGTTCCCATTTTCTACAAGACGGCAAACGTCGCAAATAAAATCTAATCATGTGCACAGGAGGAGCAGCACATCATCATTAAAAGTGACATTAGCGTGAGCATCAGGCGACGTGCTTTGCTGCGACCGACTTAATTCATCTGTAGCATAATGTGTTGATTAGGCCTCTTTTTATGAAGGGCAACCAGACTGCAGAATTCTGAATTCACTTGAGCTATGAGGTGGAAGCACGTAAGCTAGAGAGCAGAGAGTTGCAATAATAGATACAAGATAAGATAATCACCAGTTAAGCTGCTGCTAAACACACAAGATAACGGTGAATAAAACTGAAACTGCTGCTAAAGATAGAAGATAACGGCAAATAAAACTGAAAAATGAATTCTAAATATGCTGGAGGCATGTGACAGAAGCAGGCAAGCCAGAGAGTAGACAGCTAAATAACAGATCAAGATAAGACAGTCACTAGTTAAACTGCTACTAAAGTCAGAAAATAAATGGTGAATAAAACTGGAACATCGCAGCTGATAGTTGTTTACAAGGCTATTCAACTGATCACGGCTGCATTTTCCCAGCCATTCTGACACCCTCTAGTTAGTACCTTTCTGCCAGCCGGCATCGCCTGAAAGTGCTATTTTTAGCCAGGCAGGTTTGACCAGAGTCCATCACTCTACAGCAATGCTTTGTAACTGCAGCGATCTTTCCGGAGTGACTGAGTGTAGGAAGTCACTGAGATTGGCACAGACTAGGCCTATCGAATCTAGATCAATCTGTAGGCCTATACTCCAATACGCGCCTGTGCCTCGCCACGGGACGGGGTGAGGGTGGTGTGGAGAGTGGAACGGGAGGGAAAGATGCGCGCTGTTAATTAGCTGGCAGGGCAGAACCAAAAGTGGCCAGCTAAGGTGTCTCGGATTTGGGCGCCGTGTGATACATGGCAGTGTAATGTTTAAAAATAATTTGCTGTAATTAATGTTTCCAAAATCAGGAATAAAACCACCACCACCTCATTCCCTGATCACTTTCATAAAAATATGGACAAAAGGTATAGGGCCTACTTTACTATGCCTGCAAGCAACCCTGATTCAAACTGACAGGCACAGAGACATGACACTGGGAAAATCAGATACTCACCTGCTGTTGGATATGAATTTTACTCAGCTCTTGAAGTTTTCCAGACAGTTTTGGAACACCTGCACACCATAACCGTTGATATTTTGTGCCAATAGTCAAATGAAGTAGGCCAAACAAAGCAATCAACCAATAACCAGAGATATGTTCAATTTTTCTAAACAAATACAGAATATGACACGAAAATGCTCGTTCTATGATCAGCAAAATCTCCTTTAACCTAAAAAAGCAAGTCATACTATTATATGACAACAAGTTTCACCTATATGTGACACAGCATGGCAAAACCTTGTTTAAGTGCAAAATTCTGAGTTTTTAACTCATCTTGATATTTCAGAGTTTATAAATTGACATGCAAAAAAAAAAAAAACCACACATACACACAATTAATTTACTTATTATAGTTTTCTTGTTAGATGCGTTTGCAAAAGGAAGTATAAACTCACAAAAAAATTGTAAAAAAAAAAAAAAGGACATGTCATAAAAGCTGCTTTTTAGGGTATTTTCAGTTATACGATTAAAAACTTAAGGAAACTGAAGACGAGGTGTTAAAGACTTGAAATATGTACAGACATCAGCTTACCCAATTCTGACCCTATCCAAATATTTCTTAAGCCATAGCAATGAATGGCTGTCTGCATTCTTAGCTGGGTTTTTCCCATGCTGCATCACATTTCTGTGACTGGACAGTATGTACTTCACACTGTGATGACGATGAAGGCAGACGCAATCTTGTCTCCATCACTACCAGCCTGATGCTAATTAGTATACATTTTTTTGTCCAAGCAGTCACAAACCTACTCACATTCAAGTACAAAGAACATATGTGAACCAGAAGGGAAAGCTCTCTGTTTGACATTGGCAATTTGGGGCAAAATTCTCTCACATGATTTGTACACACACACACACACACACACACACACACAAATATTATGTTGTAACAATGCTCCATACTTTAACTAGACATTCATACATACACTAATTATATGCAATGACAATACTCCATATATTCATATGGTATATGGGGCATTCTCCATGCAGAGAGAGGTGGAAATAAAGTCCCGCAGAGATCAGACCCGACTTGTAAAGCTGAGGTGAGGTCACCACCCTTTGCCGCAGGCCTATAAACATAGGATTGACTCAGCAATGGATCCAATGTGTCCTCTGTACAACAAGGAGGAGCAAGATCTGGCATATTAGATCCAAAGATGCCCCGCAACCAAGTACATGCGGTGGCCATTATTCGGGGAGCACAGCGGGAGGCTGGAGTGCCTCACCAAGTATCCCGTGAAGGCGGTGGATCTGGCAAGGATAACTCTCCTTGGATCTCGAAAACAGCAATGATGTCGCCCATTTCCACACACACACACACACCTCTACACACACACACACACACACACACACACACACACACACACACACACACACACACACACACACACACACACACACACACACACACACACACACACAGCTATCTGGTTTAAGCCCTGTGACAGACAACTGCTGTGGCAAAACAGACTCACTTTTGACATGCTCACTAGAGACCATGTCTTGGTGTTCTTGGATACTCTGGAGCTGTGAGGCCATGCGACGCAGGTATTCTTCCTCTGTAGACACATTCATATCATGACATTAACCCTTTGACTTCCACACCCTATCCACCAACTGTAAAAATTTAACCTTTTGACTCCCTCACCATATCCACCAGCTTCCTGCAGGAAGCTGGTGGATATGGTGAAGGAATTAAAGGGTTAATTTTTTGCTTTGCTAGCATGGTTGGCAGTACAGGATGCTGGTGGACAGGGTACAGGAGTCAAAGGGTTATGTACAGTTAAATAATGTTCAAAGCTAACACAAGAAAGATAATTGTAAAACACACACACACACACACACACACACACACACACACACACACACACACTCAATCACATACAATCACAAACACACACACTCAATCACATACAATCACAAACACACACACAATCACAAACACACACAAACATACACACACACATATATACTCAATCACATACAATCACAAACAAACATACACACACACACACACACACACCAATTCAATCACATACAATCACAAACACACACACACACACACACACACACACACACACACACACACACACACACACACACACACACACACACACACACACACACACAACCTCTGACAAACACAGCCACACACTATTAATTCAACAACACAAACAAAGTACCCTATTATTTTCTTCCTCTCTTTCTCTCCAAGTTGCTTTAAAATGAACAGGACAACAATACAACAAAAACACAATATGTGACCAAACACACACAACAGTTGCAGAAGATAATTATAATTATCACCAAACCTGCCAGAATGACTTCAGCCTTCGCTTCATCAGATAACACCAGTTCATCGGTGTAGGCAGGGTCCATGTACCGCCGTAGTGCTGGTACTAAGAGAAAAAAAGCATAACTCTGTCATCATTCTTGTTTATGATCTATTTGTCATCATTCTTGTTTATGATCTATTTGTCATCATCCTTGTTTATGATCTATTTGTCATCATCCTTGTTTATGATCTATTTGTCATCATCCTTGTTTATGATCTATTTGTCATCATCCTTGTTTATGATCTATTTGTCATCATCCTTGTTTATGATCTATTTGTCATCATCCTTGTTTATGATCTATTTGTCATCATCCTTGTTTATGATCTATTTGTCATCATCCTTGTTTATGATCTATTTGTCATCATCCTTGTTTATGATCTATTTGTCATCATTCTTGTTTATGATCTATTTGTCATCATCCTTGTTTATCATCTATTTGTCATCATCCTTGTTTATGATCTATTTGTCATCATTCTTGTTTATGATCTATTTGTCATCATCCTTGTTTATGATCTATTTGTCATCATCCTTGTTTATGATCTATTTGTCATCATCCTTGTTTATGATCTATTTGTCATCATCCTTGTTTATGATCTATTTGTCATCATCCTTGTTTATCATCTATTTGTCATCCTTGTTTATGATCTATTTGTCATCATCCTTGTTTATGATCTATTTGTCATCATCCTTGTTTATGATCTATTTGTCATCCTTGTTTATGATCTATTTGTCATCATCCTTGTTTATCATCTATTTGTCATCATTCTTGTTTATGATCTATTTGTCATCATCCTTGTTTATGATCTATTTGTCATCATCCTTGTTTATCATCTATTTGTCATCCTTGTTTATGATCTATTTGTCATCATCCTTGTCTATGATCTATTTGTCATCATCCTTGTTTATGATCTATTTGTCATCATCCTTGTTTATGATCTATTTGTCATCATTCTTGTTTATGATCTATTTGTCATCATCCTTGTTTATCATCTATTTGTCATCATCCTTGTTTATGATCTATTTGTCATCATTCTTGTTTATGATCTATTTGTCATCATCCTTGTCTATGATCTATTTGTCATCATCCTTGTTTATCATCTATTTGTCATCATCCTTGTTATGATCTATTTGTCATCATCCTTGTTTATGATCTATTTGTCATCGTCCTTGTTTATGATCTATTTGTCATCATCCTTGTTTATCATCTATTTGTCATCATTCTTGTTTATCATCTATTTGTCATCATCCTTGTTTATGATCTATTTGTCATCATCCTTGTTTATGATCTATTTGTCATCATCCTTGTTTATGATCTATTTGTCATCATCCTTGTTTATCATCTATTTGTCATCATCCTTGTTTATGATCTATTTGTCATCATTCTTGTTTATCATCTATTTGTCATCATTCTTGTTTATCATCTATTTGTCATCATCCTTGTCTATGATCTATTTGTCATCATCCTTGTTTATCATCTATTTGTCATCATCCTTGTTTATGATCTATTTGTCATCATCCTTGTCTATGATCTATTTGTCATCATCCTTGTTTATCATCTATTTGTCATCATCCTTGTTTATGATCTATTTGTCATCATCCTTGTTTATGATCTATTTGTCATCATCCTTGTTTATCATCTATTTGTCATCATCCTTGTTTATGATCTATTTGTCATCATCCTTGTTTATCATCTATTTGTCATCATCCTTGTTTATGATCTATTTGTCATCATCCTTGTTTATCATCTATTTGTCATCATCCTTGTTTATGATCTATTTGTCATCATCCTTGTTTATGATCTATTTGTCATCCTTGTTTATGATCTATTTGTCATCATCCTTGTTTATCATCTATTTGTCATCATCCTTGTTTATCATCTATTTGTCATCATCCTTGTTTATCATCTATTTGTCATCCTTGTTTATGATCTATTTGTCATCATCCTTGTTTATGATCTATTTGTCATCATCCTTGTTTATGATCTATTTGTCATCATCCTTGTTTATGATCTATTTGTCATCATCCTTGTTTATGATCTATTTGTCATCATCCTTGTTTATCATCTATTTGTCATCATCCTTGTTTATCATCTATTTGTCATCATTCTTGTTTATCATCTATTTGTCATCATCCTTGTTTATCATCTATTTGTCATCCTTGTTTATCATCTATTTGTCATCATCCTTGTTTATGATCTATTTGTCATCATTCTCGTTTATCATCTATTTGTCATCATCCTTGTTTATCATCTATTTGTCATCCTTGTTTATCATCTATTTGTCATCATCCTTGTTTATCATCTATTTGTCATCATCCTTGTTTATGATCTATTTGTCATCATTCTTGTTTATCATCTATTTGTCATCATCCTTGTTTATCATCTATTTGTCATCCTTGTTTATCATCTATTTGTCATCATCCTTGTTTATCATCTATTTGTCATCCTTGTTTATGATCTATTTGTCATCATCCTTGTTTATGATCTATTTGTCATCATTCTTGTTTATGATCTATTTGTCATCATCCTTGTTTATCATCTATTTGTCATCATCCTTGTTTATGATCTATTTCAGTATTTGTCATCATTCTTGTTTATGATCTATTTGTCATCATCCTTGTTTATGATCTATTTGTCATCATCCTTGTTTATCATCTATTTGTCATCATCCTTGTTTATGATCTATTTGTCATCATCCTTGTTTATCATCTATTTGTCATCATCCTTGTTTATGATCTATTTGTCATCATCCTTGTTTATCATCTATTTGTCATCATTCTTGTTTATCATCTATTTGTCATCATCCTTGTTTATGATCTATTTGTCATCATCCTTGTTTATGATCTATTTGTCATCATCCTTGTTTATGATCTATTTGTCATCATCCTTGTTTATGATCTATTTGTCATCATCCTTGTTTATGATCTATTTGTCATCATTCTTGCTTATGATCTATTCATAATTTAAAAAAATTGCCGGATTTGATGTGTGTGAGTGTGTATGAATCTATGTTGTGCATGAGTATATCCATATAACTACTCAGGTATGGGTGTGCAGGTGTATGTTATTATGCATGTGTGCACATGTGTATAAGTACAGGTGTGTACGTGTACGTGTGTGTGTGTGTGTGTGTGTGTGTGTGTGTGTGTGTGTACGTGCGTGCGTGCGTGCGTGCGTGCGTGCGTGCGTGTGTGTGTGTGTGTGTGCGCGTGCGTGCGTGCATGCGTGTGTTTGTGTGCGTGCGTGCATGTGTTCATGCGTGTGCGCACGTGCATGCATGTGTGTGTGTGTGTGTGTTGGTACATTTCTTAGTTTGTGTGTGTGTGTGTGATTGTGTGTATGTTTGTGTGTGTTTGTGATTGTATGTGATTGAGTGTGTGTATGTGTGTGTGTGTGTGTGTGTGTGTGTGTGTGTGTGTGTGTGTGTGTGTGTGTGTGTGTGTGTGTGTGTGTGTGTGTGTGTGTGTGTGTGTGTCTGTGTGTATGTGTGTAAGAGAGAGAGACCAACAGACACCAACAGCCATATTATTATTTATTTCTACTTCTAGTTCTACACTTTGATGCTTCATGAGTTCATCCTGATGATCACAGAGACACACAACAATTCCTAACATACCACGGAGTAGTAAAGATTACCTGTTGGATGTACGCCGCAAAAGTATGCTTCGCAATCATGACAATGGTAATGATAATGATAATGATTTAGAAATGTAGATTGGTAGTCACCTCCACCATACTTTAAGTATGTCTCGTAATCATGATAATGATAATGATCTAAGAATGTAGGTTGATATTCTACTCCACCACACTTTATCATATAAAACATATTCCTTGCCGAAGTTTATTAATATCTGACAATCAACAGATTCCGGTAAGACATCATTCGTTTTTTAAATTTTTTTTTTATTATACTACGATGATGATGATGATTCCTCAAGCATAAAATTGAACAGCATGTATACACACACACGCACGCACGCACGCACACACACACACACACACACACACACACACACACACACACACACACACACACACACACACACACACAGACAGAATAACAACACTCACAATTTTCATATACTTGTGTCAGTTTCTTCTTGCCTGCTACAGCCGCCAGAATTTTGTTCTGCAGTACCAGGAGGCTTTCAATGCACTGCAAAGTAGCAAGATTAGGTGTAAAAAAACCCATTCATATCATGTCAATCCTTTTTCATTTCTTTCTAATGTTGTGTGTCTACAGCTACGTATTGTGCAACATGCATTCTACAACATCTATGACTATGAAACAACATGCAAGCACGATATGCACACTACTCACTGGAATGCACACACACTGCAAAATATGTAACTAATTTCTGAATTTATAATGTATATTTATTCTGAATTTATAATGTATAATTAGAATTATAAATCTTTTCTGTTTGAATTTTGAGCTTTCATTCCTATTAAGTCAAATGAACGATAAATGAAAGGGGTGAAGACTCGTATTGAGTACACTGTATCAATTTTAAGTTTGCTATCATATGGTTCGCTGGGATTGGGCATCACTGTCATATGTTACCCAATTTTATGTAAATTGTAGGAAAGGGAATCATATGCCTCAACTTGTTAAGTAATCACTGATGTTTGTAATTAACCATAATTAATGTGTCTGGATATTAGTATCTGGATTACTTTGTTGTCTTGACTCTGCTGTACATATGTTAAGGACTGCCATATAATTATAAGAGAGCAGCAATAATGATACTGATAAACTACAAAATGTGGTAGCTTATGCATCATGGTAAGGAGAAACTTACATTTGTTATTCTGCCACCATGCACTTTATTCAATTATCTACTGTGAAATCAATTTATTCATTTTTCTGGTTAATAACGACAAGGTGGCTGGAATTCATCTTTCAACTTATTCAGTAGGACTTCAAAGTGCATACACCATACACAGTTCTTGTTTAATCTATCAAGAAATTAAATAAATAAATACATAAGATCAAAATAAATGAACTAGCAAATAAATAAAGGTGACATTATCTAACAGAACAAGTGCCACAAACATAAGAAGTTTCAAATGAAAAATTGGAATACTTTTGAAAGCATGATCAACTGATCACAAAAACTACTAATATTTGTATATTTTAATACAAATTATAATCTCTGAAGAACACTTAAGTTATTTGACAGTAAATTCTGAAAAGATAAATGACATTATGAAGTTAGAAGCAAGCAAAGCTGTAAAGTTAAGATAAAAGCAATCAATCATAAAAATAACACTGAAAATACTACGTAAACATGATTTTAAAAAACAACAATCAAAGATACAGTTTCCTTGAAATGTAACAACATGGCAACATATTTGTTAGAGCAGTAACTGAGTAAGAGAACAGATATTAACACGTTAAGAATATTCACTCTGAGCTATCACTAGTATCAGTCACAAAATCTTTTATAGAGACAATCATTATAATTCATACACCTAAAGTAACTAAAACATCAGCAGTCATTAGTAACGCATGAAAACAGACAAAATCACAGCAGTTGTTATTCACAAACTCACTGTCTACTTGTAAACTGTTTCCTGATTCGCAAACAGGGCACAATAATTTTCCTGGTTCACGATTTTCAAGAAATTTATCTCGTCAGAGCAGTCATATAATTTTGTTTGATAGACTTCTCTGCCTGTAATTGTAATAGTAATACAAGTTGTATTTGATTTTTTTAGGTTCATCTTCTGCTCAGATATTCAATATATATGTGCTAAAGTCTTCAACACAGATATGTGTTAAAGTCTTTCTTGTCTGTCATAAATGATTATTCATTATTTGAATTATCATTTAATCAACAAGTGTGTGTGTGTGTGTGTGTGTGTGTGTGTGTGTGTGTGTGTGTGTGTGTGGTGTGTGTGTGTGTGTGTGTGTGTGTGTGTGTGTGTGTGTGTGTGTGTGTGTGTGTGTGTGTATGCAAGCACTTATGTGATCATGTGTGTGTATGTGAATGAGAGAATGGGAGATGAGAATGTGTGTGTGTGTGTGTTTGCGAGTGTGCGTGCATGTAGGGGTGTGTGTGTGTGTGTGTGTGTGTGTGTGTGTGTGTGTGTGTGTGTGGTGTGGTGTGTGTGTGTGTGTGTGTGTGTGTGTGTGTGTGTGTGTGTGTGTGTGTGTGTGTATGTGTGTGTGCTGCGGCGCACATGTCTGTGCAGTATGTATGTGTACATGCATGCATGTACTATACATACAAAACGTAACTTGTCACCAAATCTGTAATCAGGGTAAGAAAAACACTGGCACCAGATAAGTATCATAAACATGATATGACCCAATTACCACAACCACAACTTGAGTCAGACATAATATTTAATAATACAAAAGCATTACCATCTACACTAGAGCCAGATGTGATGCCTACAATTATATGGTCCTGTGTGGCCTATTACCATTATCACTCTAAGAATATTATTATTTAAAACAGATGTGCCTACATATTCAGGGTAACTCTAAAATGGACAATGTACTGTTGCTGTTTTTTTACTTGTTTTTTAAAAAAAACTTTTTTCCTTTTTCTTTTCCTGTCTGGTGTGCGTATATGTGAATGTGTGTGAGTGTGTGTGTGTGTGTGTCTGTAAGTCTCTTTGTCCGTCTTTCTACATGTCTGTTCGTTTTCAATCGTATTAACTATAACTTATAAGTGAAAGTTTAGCTGTGGACGCTGTGACAAAAGTTCTATTATACAATTACTTCTCATCTCTATCTTCAGAGATTCCGGCTCAGTCTTCATTAAGCGCTCCTGTTTACACAGAGAAAGGAAACACAGCAGGCCAGTTTCATGGAGGATCAGTTACAAATACCTGACAACAGAAAGTCACAGGAAAGAAAACTTTCTGCAAATCCACTTGGAATGTCTTATTACCGGACATTCTCCGTGAAAATACTAATTTTTCTTTTTCAGGAGACACCACACTACACGCAAAAAGATTATCTGACAACAACCCAGTTACTACTATCACTACTGTGTCAACTGTACCAGATAACAAATTGTACTTTCATCATCATCAGGTGCCTTGCCCCATGGCGTTGGCGACCATGGCCTTCCATCTGTTTCTATCCCTTGTTGCCACAAGCATCTCTTCCACCCTCTCTGTCTTCAGCCACTCTGCAAGTCCGTCCAATATTTTCTCCCTGGGTCTACCTGGTGCTCTCTTTCCCTCCAGCTTTCCCATTGTGACCAGATGCTCCAATTCCCCTTTCCTCATAAAATGGCCTATAAATGTTGCCTGTCTTTTCTAATCTTCCTTATGAATGATCTTCTTGTGTCTGCCTCCATCAAGTCTGTCTCGTTTGTTTTCTTTGCTGTCCATGGAACTCTCAATTGTACTTTACACTTTAAAAATTATTACACATAATGGCCATCTACCACTTTCACAAGTTCATAAAAATCTAAATTCCAAAAGGAAAACTAATACAATGACATACAGCTTTATGTTACAAAAGGAACAGTCAGTGATGTTAATATATAAGTAATATTGTCAACACTATTGACTATATGTTATGTGTGAACTTCTCTCAAATAATCATGCCACTACACCAATACAATGCAGACTACTCAGATATAAGTTGTCAACCTTAGTCATAGTGTAGTGTGTGAAAGAACAATTGGTGGTTACCTGCACGGTGGGAGGTTTGTCCTGTGACGGAAGACAGAAAACAACACCAGGAAATCAGGCAAGGTGCATCATGCAAGCAAACAACATGGTACAACTGAACAGGGGGACTCACAACATTCAGTCACAATGAACTTCACACTCAAATACAGGCAAGAACTTATCCAGTAGGCCTACAAATCAAACAAACAAACAAACAAACAAAAAAACGAAAAATTAAAAAATATGTCCTGTTACAAAATTGCATCCTCTGTAATTAAACAATACACTAATAGTAATACAATGAAATCCAGATAGAATTAAATCATATACCAACAATAAAACAGGAATATTATATCAATTTTAGTGAAAGATTGAACAACTAAACGATCAAATGAACTACATGAATAAATTTCCAGGAATCTTAAAATTGCCATGAAACATCCAGTCATTTAATGTTCAGCAGCAAGCTTTAAAATCAAAGGCAAGCTGAAGTTTTTATATAATGCCAGATATAAATTAGTAAATTTTACACAAATACAAATCCTCAAACTGCAAGATTTTATAACCAATTTTTACTCACCATACAATATGCCAATATGCCCTTTTGTCACTAGCGCAACATGTTATCAATATCATTAAAATAATAATGTCCAAACAAGTTTTCCTCTGCAAGGTATTATTACTGGCCAATGCAGCATATGCTTTGTTATCAATATTTACTTGCTGAACAAGTTTGATGCTTTGTCAAAACTGTACTTAAACAAGAAATTAATAACTGGTAGATCACACTTCCATCAGAAGCTGACGAACAAGGGTACAGAAATCACTTGAATAAATACAGCTCTCCCAACAAAGGCAAAATAATGAATAAAACAGACAAAAACATTAAAAATGAAAGTGAAGCATCTCATACATGACAAATGCACAACATGCATATTTCTGATTAATTTGATCATTTGCATTATGTATGCTGGCACAAGCTAAACAAACATTAAAAATCACTTCACTATTTAAGCATTCCTTAGTTTACTATATATTTCAATGGAAAGTACCAGATATCAAGTATCAAGCTCATGTTCAACATCCTAGTTTATTGTTCAGACAGTTACTAAAACACAGCAGAAGAATTCAAAACTCAAACAAGAAAATCTTCATTTCACTAATGTCTGAAAAAAAAAAGGTGAATGAAAGTTAGCAATGCAGTAATACTGTACATCTGTTATCATGATTTATCAACAAAATAATTCTGAAAATCACCTTTAAATTTTGACCAATAGATGCACACAGAAAGAAAACACACCAAGGATACAAACTAGTTAATGATAACTAGTAATTAAACAAACATTAAATTCATAACATTAACAGTTCTCTGCAATGTTACTGGATAATCAGATTCTTTTACAACTGAATACTGAAAAAAGGTAAAGGCTGTCCACAAACCCTTGGTCAACAGGTCATGGAGGAGTGAGGTGACAGAGACCTCCCAACCTTTCCTTTAAGGTTAGCATTATAACATGGTGTCCACCTCTCCTCCCTTGCTGCTTGACCTCCCTTATTTAACCCTGAGTGTAATCAAGTAGCCATACACAGCCGGAAGACTGAAGGCACAACACAAAACTTTTCTCAAGCCAGACTCAAACCCATGCAGTCAGACTGGAAGGTGGTAATTTCATCTTTATGCAAACAAGGCCTTATATTCTACAGATGTTCATTATCTTTATTGTGATACTGCACGGGTCTTGAAAGATGAGAGTCCACAGTATTCCACAGACTGAATAAATCACAATATTTTATATGTAATATTTTTCTTAAAATCTTTCTTAATAAACTGCAATAAAAATTATTTGACATCCAACACTTATCAGTTACAAGTAAAAAAAAATTTTTTTTAAAAGTGTATGCTGAACTTCAGATGTTCATGTTATGAACATAGCATGCATTGTAAAATGCCAATTAAACTTGTAAAGAAGTTTTATTGAGTGAGTGTGTGTGTGTGTGTGTGTGTGTGTGTGTGTGTGTGTGTGAGAGAGAGAGACAACAGACAGACGACTCTCTCTCTCACCACACACACACACAGAGTACATGTATAAATACACACACACACACGCACACGACACACACACAATCTGACAATGACACACACATAATGACATATTCTCAGTTATATCAAGCAATACTTATGCTAAATCTACAGTCACGATCATTTTCATGCAAATCTATGAGTTCTTTTTTTTTTTTTTTTTCCCACTAGGAATTTCCGTGGGGTACTAACTACCTTGTGCAGCAGCAGACGATCAACATCATTCATCAAGTTCACGACTTCGTAGCAGATGACATATTTCACGAACACGTTTTCAGACAATCAAACATTTTCTCCAGAGATTTACATATCTAACAATAGTTTCACAATATTCATCTTTACCTTGGGATATAATGCATCTTTATCTGCATTACCAAAGACAAGAGTTTCCAATGCGGTTATTCGCTTTTCCAACACATCCAGTTGTGCAGTGTCAGCCATCTTGAATGAATCACAAGGTTGTTTTTTTCTAACAATAGTTTCGTATTTTACAACACGTAATTTGTTATTTAATATCTACGTTTGAAAAGAAAAACGAAAGTTTGTCAGGGGCAAAATGCATAGATACAATTTGTTTTTCCGGGTAAGAAACTATGGCGACTGCATGAAAACCCAACAGGATGAGGCCTTGTAGAGGTTGCAAGTTGGTAAATCATTTTGTTTCAGATGCTGCAAAGAGGATGAATACGATGATGTATTCCAGTGTGTGCATGACGGGTCTATGGCTTTTCCTGTTTTTCTGCTTTTGTTTCTTTGTTTGTTTGGTTTTTTAAACATTTCTTCTACCTATTTTTTGTTCCTGCTGGAATCAGTGGCACATTTGAACAAAAAATAAAAGTGGGGAAACAGAGCAGGTCTTGACTACACATTTAACAGTACACCAGTAAAATCAATTCAAAATGGCACCATGATGAGACAGGCTTCGTGCCGGTTTTATGAGGAAAGGGGAATTGGAGCACCTGGTCACAACGGGAAAGCTGGAGGGAAAGAGAGCACCAGGTAGACCCAGGGAAAAAATATTGGACGGACTTGCAGAGTGGCTGAGGAAGAGAGGGTGGAAGATGTGCTTGCGGCAACAAGGGATAGATGCATATGGAGGGCCATGATTGCCAACGCCATATGGCAGGGCACTTGATGATGATGAGTCATCTCGTTTATTGTTTGTTAGTTTGGGGGATCGTTGGCTAGTTTTGTTTTTGTTCTGTTGTTGTATTAAGAAAACGACTGCCAGTGTCTGCATTGATAAGCAGAGTAAATGTAGGTGTTGTGAAGTGTCCGGCCATGTTTTTACAGCACCACACAGGTAAAAGGTAATACACCTAAAGAAGCTTGAGGATGCGACAGAAAGAGATGTAGTACTACAACAACTAGTCTGAGTACTTTCCCTCTCTTGGGCTGACACTGACTGAGGATACTGAGGAATCCGCAATAACATCTTTTTTTTTTTTTTTTTTTTTTTCTAAAGGATCATTGTACCTGTCTTTTTGTTTTTTCTTTTTGTTTGTTGTTGTTGTTGTCCATTTTCTATGCTACTTTAATGGTTACTATTGCGGTGATGATTACGATGATGAGGATAATCATAATGCTATGGACTTCCAACTAGGATTAAGATAACGCGACAGGCCTGTATTCTATGCGCTTACTATCATAATATATCCTGACATCCACCAGGCCCGAGAGATACAGACACCTGCGGTGTTGGTCAGAAGATTTGAGCAACATCCTCAATGACATATATCCGTGAAGTGGATGAGACTCGAGTAAGTGTTGTCCCATCTTCCCAATGGGCCCACAGCACGCCAACTCTGAATAGGAGCCATTGGACCCAAAAAATACCACAATGATTTTTGAAGGTACATGATGGAGATTCGAACCCACAACCTTCCAGACAGACAGACATGCACGGGGACTGGTATTACTTCGTTTTGTTGTTGTTGTGTTGTGCTAGTTGTTGTTCTGTTGTTATTGTTGGTGTTGGTGTTCTACTTCTTTTGCCTTGGAATTGATTGTGCATTTGTTTAAAATCAATATTTAGCTGAATAAATGTACGTTAAATTTGTGCTTAATTGTTACTTCAAAATGTGTAAAATTATGAAAACCTTTCAGATTTTTAATACTGCTATTTACGGCTGTTCAACGTTTCACATATACAATAGACGCTTAACCCTTTGACTACCCGACCCTATCTTCCAACTGCAAAAACTTAACTCTTTGACTCCCTTGCCCTATCCACTAGTTCCTGCAGGAAGCTGGTGGATAGGGTGAGGGAGTCAACGGGTTAAGTTTTTGCTTTTCTTGCATGGTTGACAAAGCAGGATGTTGGTAAAACAGGGTGCGGGAGTCAAAGGGTTAATAAATAATAAATCTCTCGTTTATATATCGACTACAAATAAACACTCGTACTGCTGTCCCTTTCTCCCCTCCCCCTTCTCACTGACTAGCCACCCTTGTACCTAGCTCCTCCCTTTTCCCCGCCCCCTCACTCAGCGGTTACACCAGCCTTGTGCGGCAGGCGCGATACACAAGCGGCAAAGTTAACAAGAAACACCACGAGGGTGAGGGTAGGACCCGGAGCACCAATGCCTCGCCACTCTCCGGACATCACCTCCCAAACTCCCGACCCATTCGATAGACATTTTTATCAAGCATAGGGGGGCTGTCCATACACTGTATGATCCAATCGGAGCCAGTCATCAGCCACCCAGTCTACGAGTTTCAGTTTAGTTCAGTTTCAATTTCTCAAGATGACGTCTCCGCGCTCGGAACGAATTCCATATGCACTATCTCACAAGTGTCATGTGATGAAGAAAATCCAGAATGATCACGGTACAAGCCTTAAGGCCTTCATATAAACCCAATAGCTGGCCAGGTCCTGAGGTCTTACCTAGATAGTTCCATATCTGTGAAGTCTAGGGGAGCGAGGTGACAGAGACCTCAACTTTTCCCGGGGCCAGCACAGTTTACAACCGAATGGCAAGATGGGGAGATGACAAACCCCGGGATATAGACACACGACACGTATCAACCAGATCCGAAACAAGTGTGACTGCCCACGTTCAAGCAAACAGGAACCAGAGAAAAACACGAAAATAGAATCAGAACGCGTATTTAATACAACAAGACAAGACAGGCGAAAATTTTGAGTTTGTCAAGCGTGAATGTAAGATCACAAACAAACACCCAAAAATTTGAGCCTGTCTTGTCTTGTTGTATTAAATACGCGTTCTGATTCTATTTTCGTGTTTTTCTGGTTCATGTACCAGTCAGGTTCAGCAAGGCTCATACTGCTTGCTATCCCTTTCGAACTTCTAACTGGACGGTCAGAGTTCAGATCTGCCTGGGTAAGCTTACTGCTTGGTTGGTAAAGAGTAGGAACTTTTCTCCATTTCCCACATCAGTTTCTCGGGCCTGTGTCTTTGTCTCGGAATACATTCCATGCGTTCTGGCGCCACAGATGCCATGTCCCAGACTAACATGATTGTGTGCGGGCCTGTTAATGCCTGAACAAACCCATAGACACAGTCAGGGAGACTGGCTCTGGTTACTAGCTGCATGATTGAAGTATTGTCCATTCTCTATCAAATTAAAAAAGAAAGAAAGAGAGACAGAAAAAAGAAAAGAAAAGGAAACTCAGATAACCATAATTGGAGCTTCACTCATCTACAGGAGTTCCACGGATAGCAAGGGAGAGAGAGAGAGAGAGAGAGAGAGAGAGAAGAGAGAGAGAGAGAGAGAGAGAAAAAAAACAAAACAAAACAAAACTAAAACAAAAACAAAAACTAAAAACAAAAACAAAAAACAAACTAAACAGTCTTGAAGGCTGCAAACACAAAAAGAGCATCAATGAAGAAGAATAGGAAAAGACAAGCAACATTTATAGGACATTTTATGAAGCAAGTGACATTAGAGCACCTAGTCACAATGGACAACTTAAGTACTTGGGCTCTCTCAAAACCAACACAGGATCTTGCAGCAAGGACATCAGGCCAAGAATACGCATGGCCAAGCAAAAGATGGTCCAGCTGAACAACATGTGGAAAGAGAGAGGCATTCCAACGAAACTGAAAGTAAGAATTTTACGCTGCTTAATTTGGCATGTTGTCATGTACGGATGTGAAGCCTGGACTTTGAAGAAAGATGACGAAAATAAAATAAACGCAACAAAAATGTGGTTCAACAGGCGTCTTCTCATGGTAAAATGGACAGACAGAAGAACCAATGAAAGCATACTAAAGGAATTAACTGTCCAACGTAAAATGCTTTCAGAGATCAACAAAAGAAAATTGAAATATATCGGACACATGAACAGAAACACAAGAACCCACTTGATGACATCAGTCCTGCAGGGGAGAGTCGAGGCAAAGAGAAAACAAGGAAGGCCAGCAAAATCCTTCATGGACCACATCGCTGACGCCTGCAAACTGGGGCTCCATGACATCATACACAGGAGCAGAGACCGTGTCGCCTGGCGATCCTTCGTGACAAAGAGTGGAGCTCCCACCTTCGTCCACGGCGATGGAGATAGATGAGATGAGATGAGTCACAACAGGAAAGATGGAGGGGAAAATTGCACCAGGGAGACCCAGGGAGAAAATATTGGACGGACTTGCAGAGTGGATGAGGACAGAAAGGGTGGGAGATGTACTTGCAGCGACAAAAGATGGATTTGAAAAGAGAGTCATGATCGCCAACACCATGCGGCAGGCACATGATTGGTTGATTGATTGATTGATTGATTCGGTTCAATTTTTACGTCGACACCCACCTCAGGTGACATGGCCGACGGGGATAACCATCCCAGGGACGTGGGGAAAGAGGGACCTATCTAATCCTATACTGACACCACCAGAACAACAATAATGTTAATATAGGACAGTGAGAAGGCCAGCTTTAATGTAGCGCACCCCGGGATTCGAAACCCACAACCATTAATTACCATGTGAATATGACGCTCAAACCAACTGAGCTACTGGGGCCCGTGGGACACATGGTTTAGTTCAGTTTTTTAAGTCGACACCCACCTCAGGTGATATGGCCGACGGGGATAACCATCCCAGGGAAGTGGGGGAAGGGGGACTTATCTAATCCTATACTGACACCACCAGAACAACAATAATGTTAATATAGGACAGTGAGAAGGCCAGCTTTAATGTAGCGCACTCCGGGATTCGATCCCACAACCATTAATTAGCATGTGAACCCGACGCTCAGCCAACTGAGCTACTGGGGCCCGCCGCAGGGCACATGAAGGTGATGAACTACCTTTATAAGTTCATCCTCCACCTATCCCCGTTCCGTCACTCAGTGACTAACCATTCCTGTGTCATCTCATTACCCACCCCACGCCCATCCCTCCTATTAGATAAATGGCCACTTTCGTACAGTACACATAAACTGACGGGCGGGAGGCGGGACGGTTAAGACGTCAGACTTTCAATAGGAACATAATTTTGATAATAATGATGTAAGGAAGATGATGATTATAATGCTGCTGATGACGACGACGACAACAATAAAAACAGCAACAGCAACAACAACAACAACAAGAACGATACTAGTAGTAGTAGTAGTCGTAGCAGTAGTAGTAGTAGTACTAGTAATAATAATAATAACAATAATAATAACAATAACGACGACGACGACGATGACAACAACAACAACAATAAAAACAGCAACAGCAACAACAACAACAAGAAGAACGATACTAGTAGTAGTAGTAGTAGTACTAGTAATAATAATAATAATAACAATAATAATAACAATAAGAAGAACAATAATAATAACAATAAAGACGACGACGCCGACGACGACGACAACAACAACAACAACAACAAATAATAATAATAATAATAATAATAATAATAATAATAATAATAATAATAATAATAATAATAATAATGATGATGATAATGATAATAATAATAATAATAATAATAATAATAATAATAATAATAATAATAATAATAATAATAATAATAATAATAATAATAATAGTAATCATAATAATAATAATAATAATAGTAATAATAATAATAATAATAATAATATAACGATGATGATGATGATGATGATGATGGTGACGACGACGACGATGACAATGACAACGATGATAATAATAATAACAATGATAATAATAATAATAACAACAACAACAACAATAATAATAATGATAATAATAATAATAATAATAATAATAATAATAATAAATAATAATAATAATAATAAAAATAATAATAATAACAATAACAACATAGCAGTGAACGGTCCACGTCAAAGGCAATGCACTTGACATAGAAGCGATACGTGACGTATTTAGCAGGATTTATGCTTTGAGTGGTTTACGGTGTGTGTGCGTGATGTCACGGACTGTTCCTGTTACATTGTGTGGCTGTGTGTTTTGTCGTCTTGTCTACAGGGGTGTGTGCGTGACACACAGTGAGGTCCTATGGTTTGTGTGGGTCCATGGACACTGTGGGTGAATTCTTATCTGAATAAAAGTCTTCAATCCCTTATCGATGTGTGTCTGATTGTTGATAAATTTTTTTGTTTATTACCAGTCTGTGACTGCACAAAATGAATTTTCGTGTGGATTAATAAAGTGATACTGAACTAAACTGAACTGAACTGGACTGAATCAAGGGAATGGAACATTATAAAACTTTCAGTCAAATATTGAACAAAAAACATTGACAAAAACAAAACATGAAAATAAGTGTTAGGAGCCATGAGAACATAAATAAAAGGAACTGTAATAACGAACTATGAAAAAAATGCAAAATTGTAAGAATGATTACAAATATTCACGGACACACACACACACACACACACACACACACACACACACACACACACATACACACACACACACACACACACACTCACACACATACACACACACACTACATTTGTGTGTGCACGATGCTGAGTCAGGGTACACTTGGCGATGACCCTTGACCAGCTCTCTCTCTCTCCCTCTCTCTCTCTCAGCACACACACACACAACACACACAACACACACACAACACACACACACACCACACACACACACACACACACACACACACACACACACACACACACACACACAGAGGGGTTGGAGTTTGGATTTTTTGTTTTTTTTGTCTTGTTTTTTTTAAAAATTTATTGTTTTTGTTTTCTTTCGTTTTCTTTTCTTCATATTAATGTCAGCTTGTCGGTTCTTTTGATATCATGAGTTCAATCCTAGCCCATGTTGCCCCTAGCATCTCCCCCACCCTCCTCATCCCCAGCCACTCTGCAAGTCCGTCCAGCATTCTCTCCCTGGGTCTACCTGGTACTCTCTTTCCCTCCAGTTTTCCCGTTGTGACCAGGTGCTCCAAATCCCCCTTCCTCATAAAATGGCCTATAAATGTTGCCTGTCTTTTCCTAATCTTCCTTATCAGTGATCTACTTGTGTCTGCTTCCATCAAGACTGTCTCGTTTGTTTTCTTTGCTGTCCATGGAACTCTCAACATTCTTCTGAGAAACCACATCTCGGCTGCCTCAATCTTGCTCTGGCTTTGCTTGCTGACTGTCCACGCCTCGCATCCGCACAACAGTATTGGTTCTATATAACATTCAAGGACTCTCTTTCTGATGTTAATTGAGAGACATTTGTTGGTAAGAATGCTTGTCATCTTCTTGAATGCTGTTTTGGCTTGGCCGATTCTGCCAGCTATTTCCGATGTGCATCTGCCGTCTGATGAAATGACCGTTCCCTGGTATTTGAACTTATTAACCTGTGTCAAGGTTGTGCCATTTGCTGTTATTTTGCAGGAGGGGATTTCATGTTTTTTACTGATCACCATGACTTCAGTCTTCCTAGCCCGTAGCATTAAAAACCTGTCCTTACTGTTTACATCATTCTGGTGGTGTCAGCTTAGTGTTTGATAGGTCTCTCTCTCCCCCCCCCCCTCTCCATTTCAAGACCTTGCGAGCACATAGGCCCAGGAAGTCAGTCCGATAATTGCTAGCAGATTTGGGTGGAGCACATACGGAGTTTTTTTTTCTCAAACTTTTTTAAAATTCTTTTTGACAAAACACAAATAAATACAATGTTTGCTGAACATTATTACAATATCATGAAAAAAAGAACAAGATGTGTATACAATGGATTGAGCAAAAATCATGTACATGCGTCATATCTATTAATCTGCTATGTTTTCTTAAACAATATAAGGTCGTTTAATTTATACAGTTTTAGATTTTGGTTGTTGTTGGTGGTGTTTGCTTGTTTGTTTGTTTGTTTGTTTGTGTTTCATTTGTATTCTCTCTCAGTAAAAGGTCAAAGATAAACGCATTAGCAAAGCAAGATTATCCGCATGAGCCCAAAGTTCAGGACACATGCACATACGGACTTGCCCAAGCGCAATGAGATCATCTTGAACACACTCCTAACTCCAACTGTCAAGAGGGATTCCAACCATATGCGCTCCATCTAAATCTGCCAGCAATTTCCTGGCAGGGCAAACTCCTTCATCATCATCATCATCATCAGGTGCCCTGCCGCATGGCGTTGGCGACCATGGACTTCCAACCATCTCTATCTCTCGTTGCCCCCAGCATCTCCCCCACCCTCTTCATCCTCAGCCACCTTGCAAGTCCGTCAGCATTCTCTCCCTGGGTCTACCCGGTGCTCTCTTTCCCTCCAGCTTTCCCATTGTGACCAGGCGCTCCAAATCCCCCTTCCTCATAAAATGACCTATAAATGTTGCCTGTCTTTTCCTAATCTTCCTTATCAGTGAAACTCCTTCAGCCGACATAAAACTCTATGTGCTGATGAGGTCTTGAAATGTTGAAATGGGGACGGGGTGGGTGGGTTCGTTGGTTTATGGAATACTAAACTGACACCACCACCAGTCTCAGTTTCTCAAGATGGTGTCTCCACGCTCTGACTGAATTCCACGTGCACTGACGGCACAGATGCCATGAGATGGCTGAGATCCAAAGAAACCTTGGTGTCTGCATTGACTTTACCCTCTCCATGAACAACTTTGTTTCTCAAACTGCCAGATCTTGCTACTATCACCTCCATCGTATAAGCCTGATCAGGAAGTATCTCTCTGTCGAAACAACTGCAAAACTCGTTCTCTCCTTCATAATGTCTCGCATTGACTATTGCAATTCACTCCTGTCCGGTCTTCCTACCTCCACCATTCACATCCTACAGCGCATTCAAAACAATGCTGCACGCCTTGTACTCAAAAAGAAAAAAGCTGACCACATATCTCCTCTCCTGGCACAACTTCACTGGCTCTCTGTATCAAAGCGCATACAGTACAAACTAGACACCATGTGCTACAAAAGCCTCAATAACGCAGCCCCCCGATTACCTGTCAAGCCTACTTGAGATCTATGTTCCCTCACGAACCCTCCACTCTGCCTCCGATCCTCTGACTTTTCGCTTTCCACGCACTAAGCTCAATACCTATGGTCCACGAGCCTTCTCTATTTCTGGTCCGCTCTCCTGGAACAAACTTCCTCTCTCAGTCCGTCAGCAACCTACTTTTCTCCTTCAAGTCCGCTCTCAAAACTCACCTTTTCTCCTCTGCATAAATCCTGACCTCACTCAATCCCCTCTGCAGCCTGTCTCCACTCGGAGAGGAATCACATTGTAATATATAATTGTATATAATATGCTCTCTATAATTTTCCATTGCTTTTATTCTTTCTCCCCATTTATAGCCGTGTGCGTGTGTGTGTGTGTGTGTGTGTGTGTGTGTGTGTGTGTGTGTGTGTGTGTGTGTGTGTGTGTGTGTGTAGTGTGCGTGCGTGCGTGTGTGTGCGTGCGTGCGTGCTGTGTGTGTTTGTTTCAGCGCTTAGATTTGATTTTATCAAGATTTTGCGCTATATAAATATTGTAATTATTATTATTATTATTAGATCATAGCATGAGCCCTCTACACGCACTCAAGCCCTACACACTGGCAGGGTCTCATGATCGAAGCATTAAGATGGGCAGCAAGCAGGCCAGATTTTATGTTCCGTCCGGGATTGAACTGGAAATATCAAATTTCTGTGTCTACAGCTCTATCAAAAGAGCCAATCAGCCTGGTGAAAAATCGTGATCTGTCTAAGGGTTAAACCCTTAACCCTTTGGAGTCATGATTCTCCTACTGATTTGTTCCTTGTCACATTGGCAGAAGTTACAAGTATGCGTATGTCATTGGTGACATGAAAGACTGAAACAACAAAGCACATGGCCAGCTTTCAACAATGAAACAGCTGTGTATCATAATACGTGCGTGTGGTTCAATCTACTCCGGGGGAGTGGCGAAGCAGTTATGCTCTGGGGCCCATCTGCACCCTCGTGGTATTTCTTGTTAAAATTGTGCCTCATTCTGACGGTTGGTGAGACAGTCGAGATCATGGTGCTGCGGACCGTGGATACTACACACATTTTCATGCACAAGCATTTCAAACACTTCTTCTTCTTCTTCTTCAGTGTTGAGGGCCCACAATCAAACTTGATTATTCTGGCGCCTATAACTGGGGGGTTTGCAGCAGATAAATCTGGAGCAGTTTTATTCATGATGATGGTGGGGTGGGGGGTGGGGGAATGAGGGTGGTGGGGTGAGGAGGTAGGAGGGGGAAGGGGGGGTGAAGAGGGCAAGAGGGGTGGGGTGGGTGAAGAGGGCAGCAAGGTGGGTGGGGCAGGGGCTCTGAGTGGAAGTCGGGGGGGGAGGGAAGGGGGGTCGGTCTGGTCTGGGATTTTGGAGGCCCTTGACACGAATGTGTCAAGTGTTGTGGCCTCAACTGTTCCTTGTTGGAGACTCTTCCAGTTCTTGATAGTTCTTGTAACAGATACAAAATATAGCCACACACAATGCAGCCACGTGATGAGGAATGACACTGTCACTCGCATAACAGTACTAGGTCTACTACATCACAATAAGGTGACCTATCGATATGAAACATTTATTTTCATCAGACAGACAGAGAGAGAGAGAGAGAGAGAGAGAGAGAGAGAGAGAGAGAGAGAGAGAGAGGAGAGAGAGAGAGGGAGGTGGGGGGAGGGGGGGGGGATTTGGATTGAGTCGCGATCGGATTTTTGTTTTGTTTTGTTTCCGCAACCCAGTTTGGGCCCCACTCGTGCGACGAAACAAATCCCTAAAGGTATGACATCACGCGAGACATCACACAACGATAATTTACACACTTGACGGATGACAGAACCAACCGACAGTTACTCCACTGCAGAGGTGTCATTTCGGGAGCCGCTCGATTTCTACCGAACAGAACTACCATATTGATCAGGTAGTTTGCTCAACTTCTGGTGCCATTCGGTTAGAAAATGAGCGGCGAAGGGGAAGTTTCAGTCGTCATTGAAGACGCGGATTATCCTGTCGTGAATGAAGGCGATCGGCACGTTGGAAACCATGCCATCATGGAACGGGACGAGGAAGGTCCGCTGCATGGCTCGGAGCCGCCTGTGGTCCTGATTGCCCCATCTCTTCGTGTCGAACAGCTGCGGGACGAAGATGGTGTGAGTAGTGTGTACACCAGCGAGGAAGAAGGAGGGAGCCATGTTTCAGACGACGGAGATCACGAAAGATCAGCTGGCGGCGACTTCCCGTTACCGGACGACGAGCTCCGTGACAAAATCATCAAACAGGTGGAGTTTTACTTTTCTGACGCAAACATTTTGAAGGACTCGTTTCTCTTGAAGCACGTACGTCGTAATAAAATGGGGTACGTTAGCATCAAGCTGATCACGTCGTTCAAGAAGGTTAAAACACTGACAAAAGATTATCGTGTCGTTGCCTACAGTCTGCGTCAGTCTGTCGAGTTGGAAGTAAATGATGAGGGCACTAAGGTGAGGAGAAAGAAACCACTTCCCGAGTTTGACGAAACGACACCGTCCAGAACGGTTGTGGTAGTAAATCTCCCACAAGAAAGTCCAACCATTGAATCTGTTGCAGAGATCTTTTCAAAATGTGGAGAAGTAGTACTGATTCGAATTCTTCGTCGAGGAAAATCTGTCCCTCCTGATGTGAAAAAGTACTCAACAAAACACCCAGAGATTGGCACCACCACATGTGCTGTGATTGAGTTTGAAAAGCATGAGCATGCCAAATGTGCTTGTGACCTGATGACGAATACTGAAGACTGGCGTAATGGCATGCGTGTTGTTCTCTTGGCCATGCCAAAAAAGAAAAAAGAAAAAGAAGACAAAGACAACGACGCATCACCTGAAGAGGGTGGTGGTGACGATGACAAGAAAAAGAAGAAACGTGCAACACGTAAGAAGAAAACACGCGTGGATGAACTGTCTGCAGAAAATGACTCCTCCTGCTATAGCAGTGGTTCTGAGGGAGATGGTCCAAGCATTCCACGATCCCTCAACCGATCTATGGACTCAAACCACTTGAGTCCCCTCCCTAGCCCCCGTTCTTCTCCTCGCTCCAGCCCTCGTGTGCAGCATCGCCGCAACCATGGCAAGTCTCCTTTGACTGATTCTACCTCTCCCAAAGACATGACACGCCCAAGTCCGCGCAGTAGTCCAGAGGTGTCTCGACGTAAATTGGAGCCCTGCCAGGGTGAGAGTACTCCATCCAGTCCATGGGTTCAGCGCCGTCTTCGTGCAGCACATGATTCTAAAGCCAACAGTAGCCCGCATGGCAGTCCCATGGCCGGACGACGAAATGTGGACGGCACCATCATCCCTGGATGTGCACCCAGGATGCTTGATATGACAGGCGTAATCCGACAGCCTCGTGGGCCTGATGGATCTGGAGGGTTCTATGGCGGATTTGGACGAGGAAAGCCACGCAGCAATACAATAACATAAACATGTTTGTCATAGCTACAGTGTGATTGACTGTTCAGGTTAACATTCTAAGTTAGAAGCAAATTTTGAAGCAAACTGTGTGGGAAATTAGAATTTTTAAACTGCACTAATTACTTGTTTTATTAAGACAATAATTTTAGGATTCAACTATTGAAGGAAAAAATTACTTAGATTTTCTTTACTGGAAGAGGTCGCAGAATAGAGCAGAGTATCTGTTATATTTTTATCACTTTTAATTTATATTTTAAATTATTACTGGTTGGTGGGTTTATTTTTATATGTTGGAAGGAGATTAGTGTAAGGTTGTTGATCATATAAGTACTAAAGTGTCATTTAGGTGATGCTCATTTCACCCCCTCCCCCCTTTATTGCTATCATTATTGATAGGGTGTGGTAGCCATAAAACAGACTGAACTTGGGGAAAACTCATTTACAGTTCACAGTAACTGGTAATGGCTGCCAAACTTGTAAAGTAGCCTACTATGTTCATTTTTACATTATTTTAAACTGAAACATTATTTCAAAATGAAACTTATCACTGCCAAGACTATGTTGTTTTCATATCTGTAATTCTGTGTCTAATAGAAATTGAACCTAAGTAATAATGTGTAGCCTGTTGGGAATGGATTAGGTTCAAAGTGAAACTAAACCAGTTTGTTGGCAGTCTGGTTTTTAGACATTTCCAAATTGAGGTTAGCTTAGGTAATATCCTAGTAATGTTTAAGCAAGCGCAGAGATGCCAACTGCTCCAATCTGATCAGAGCAGTTCTGACGATATGTTCTGGTCTCCATTTTTTTTTCTTTTTTCTTGCTGTGCTCTGATTTCCAGTTTTCCAGAAGTTTAGGGTGGGGAGACGTTTGCATTAATTCAAATTCTGGGAAGCACTTGAGATTATGTCCAGAATGCACCACATTACACAGACTTGAAATTTTTTTTTTATTCTGGAGGGGCAGCAGATATGTACTTGTGGCTTCACCACTTTGTCAGCAATGTCACGCCCAGTGTGGGATGCTTTTTTCATTTTTTTATTTTTTAAGTTGGCATCTGCAGACAAGGGAGACAAAAGCTGAAGTGGTGGAGATGCTTTAGGAAAGATGCTTTTTCCCTCCCTCCCTTTGTGCCATCGGAACAGTAGCAGTGTTAACATCTCTAACTATCCCACCGCTGTGCTTTTTTCTAAAAAAAAAAGTCATTTATATTATACAGGGTTTTAACCTTTACAGTTTTATGCTTCTGATAATTCCACTGATCCACTTCTGTATTGAAATGAATGGAAAACATTGAACTGTGCTGGGTTACTTAGTGACTTGACATGTATTAAATGGGGAAAGTGATTAGATTCACCAGTCTATTTGTAGGTGACAAATGTGTGTCCCTCACTCTTTCCTCTTCATGCAAAATGGTGTGTCGGGAGTGAAATTCTTAGCTGTTTGCATTATACACCTGATTTGACTTTCATAGGATTGATTTGCCTCAGAAGAGAGCAGAAACTAGTTCCTGTGATTTAAGGTAATAAGTCATAAGCTTAATTTTACATGGTAATAATCACATTTGCAGCTTGTGAATTTGACAAAGGCACAGTTGTCAAAAGATCAGTAGGTGTTTTTCAGCTTGGATGAACAGATCTGATTTTCACTTTCAGAATGGGTAGACAGACCTACTCACTGATGTAGATTCCCAAACATGAGTCATCAAAAATCTGAAATTAAGAATGGTGAAATATCAGACAGTTACAATGAAATGCAAGAGAGTGTTTTACATTATAGATTTTACCTGTGACTGTGTGATTTTGAAAAAAAAAAGTTGAGAATTTTATGGGAAAGTTAATCAGCATATTTGATTTCTGTATGATACTATGAATGATACAGTATCTGTCTGTCTGTCTGTCTGTCTCTCTGTCTCTGTCTCTGCTCTCTCTCTCTCTCTCTCTCTCTCTCTCTCTCTCATGTGTCCAATTATCTGTATTCATTTAAAAGACATTTTTTCTGTTGTTAACTTTGTATCATTTTCATACTATGACAATGACAGCCAGTTAATGTTTTCTTGTTTGTTTTAATTCTGCTCTTCAGTGAATGAACAAGATGCTTCTCTCAGGAAAACAAAAAATTCGTCCATCATAAGAACTCTTTCTGACACAAGTTTGCAAGTTGTTTTTAAAAGTTAATGCTGTGCTCTGATGCCTAGTTGTGTGATCTAAAAGAGGACATTAAAAGATATGTACTAATATGGTACCTATGGACATGATTGAATCATATCGGTGAATAACAGCTGCAATTCTCAGGTGAAAACAAGTCACTATAGTAAGCCCATAGTGCATGTGTGTTCATGCAGTTAGGGAGTTGAGCACTGTCTGCCACATTAAATCTGTTGGAAGAAAACATACACCAGTCCAATTCGTCCTCTTACTTGATTATAGTTTTACTTTATTGAAAATATAATGCTACTCCCAACTCAACATATATAATATATATATATAATATTAAAATGCAAGCAGTTGTGTGCCCTTAATATATATATGCCTTAGTCAGATTCCAATACAACATCTTGTTGGAGAAATTACAAACTTATGTGTAGAAATGAAATGCTAATGGTTAATTTCAATTTGTTTAATTTGTTGTTTTTCAAATGGAATAAAATTTGTTTAAGTACTATTTGTTATGTCTTTGACATTTTGATTTGTGTGTAAATTTGTATTCTGAATGATATATTTTTCATTAGTTTTACATTTAGTGTGCTGTTAGAATTATTTAAATTAGATGCGATTGTGAGACTGTGTTAACATGGCTTATAGACACACACTGATTCCATGTCTCATGATCTTCACCACCTTGTAGTTGTTATAAAGTGTAAAGCAGTCATCCGCACATTTTTATTAATTTAGATTTTAATGGTCATGTGTCTGTGAGCAAACGTCCATGGTTGTAAAAATTTGACAAGAAGCTTCCATCATCATCATTTTATCAAAAGTTGACGTACAGTAAGGTATGGCCTATGATTATCTTTTGATGTTACTGTAGTGTAGGATTCTGTCCAGTTTTGGTCAAGATGTCCACCTGCATGTCATGACCCTGAATTTCACTACATTGTATTTGTAGTGATCGCCTTGAATTAATACAAAATCTCTGAATGTTTGCACAGAGCTTCCATTGTGTTGAAAACTTGAACATTTTATGGTAATTGGTTGCTTCTCTGATAAGATTCCATCCTATTGTGATTATGATTATCCTGAGTAAATTTCTAGTTATCATGAAAAATAAAAGTAATTATGCTTTTTGAACATATGATAAACTGTGGCTGTGCCACTCCCATCACTTCTGCATTCACTGTTGTCCATCACTGATCTGACTTTCAGTTTTGAATTTTTCAGTATTTCATGAATGTATATTCTTTGCAGTTTTAAAACAAACAAAAAATTGTGAGATATCTATGAGTCAGGGCTACTTGGGCTGTCTGTAAATAGTGTAATATGATTCTCCCATAGAAATGATTCTTTGGCTAAGTTTGTATTCAGTTAGTTGTAAACAGAGGTGTGGCTTCTTCAGTTAGTTAAGACTGAATGTAGTGAACTGAAGAGGAATACCATCAACTAAACAGTGTAAAAATCTTGCTTTCATTTAAATAGTTAATAACAGTAATAACACCCAACAGAAATATTCAGTATTATTATTGGATTTTCTGATGATGTTTGAGTTTTGATAGCATCTGGAGCACTCCAAGGCTGTAGCGGTGCTGGTATCTGTCAGCTAGCTTGCTGAGTTGATAGGGTCATGGACTGGAGATCTGATGTCTCAGGTTCAATCCCAGCATACAACATAAAAACATACTGTTGCACTGCCCATAGTAATTCTCCAATCGCTCTGCTGTCTCAGTAAGCCTATTTGATAGGTTGCTTCCTCCGGCACCCCCACTCACCAGTTCTTTGTTTCTGGACCTTGCCAGTGTATTACACAGGTTTAACCCTTCGACTCCCTCACCTTATCCACCATCTGCAAAAATTTAACCCTTTGACTCCCTCACCCTATCCACCAGGTTTCTTCAGGAAGCTGGGGATAAGGTGAAGGGAATCAAAGGGTTAAGTTTTTGCTTTGCTAGCATTGTTGACAATGCAGGATGCTGGATGCTGGTGGTCAGTGTACGGGAGTCAAAGGGTTAAGGGGTCTTCCAGACAGTTGTTGGCAGACTAAGGTCAAGCGTATATATATCATTTTTTATTATATACTGTATTGTCCAAGTGTGACAAATCTTTCTTGAACAAGCTTCAAACTGTAGAGACAAGCGTGAACATTCGCCTCGGTAATAAATGGAATCTATAGACATACTACTATTAACTACAGCAATTTGAACAGTTAGTTGCAAATTTGCTATCAGCCATCAAAACAAAGTAATATCCATGTACCATATCAAGATACTTGGATGTTATCATAACTGGACAGCGAGACGGTGTGTATTGAATGACGCTGTCCTAAAATGGACGAAAATGTTTAAATGCATGCATCATTTTTTTATGTGTCTATGTTATGTCTCCTGTGTGTCGGGCATATTCTTACACTATTGATAAACTTATTTGATACTCTTCTCATCCACACCGTCCCCTTTTGTATTTTGTACCCCAAGGGTTGCTGGGAATAATTCTCTTTTACTGAAATTATAGCCGCTTTTTCTGAGTGACGTAAGCTACAAACAGCCTGTGTCTGGGGTTGGTTGGTTTGTGTTCTGTTTGTAGTCATTTGGTAGCTGGTTTGTTTTTTTTCTTGTGGGGGGGCAGTGGCGGGGATTGTTTCTGATGCCCTCCCCCCCTACCCAATGTTTTTGTCATCTTTTTCCGTCAACCAGTTCATTCATTTGTCCAAAAAAATTCATCTTAGCTCTGTTGCAATCCTTGACATAACTGCTAGACTCCTGTAATCTTGATTCATTAGTTAGTAGGGCCTTTATTTTATTTTATTTTGTTTCAGTGTATTTTGTGTTACACTTTTGTGTTTTTAATCTGGATTTGATCAACAGTGAAATAGCTGCCATGTCCTGTGTGGCCTTAAGATTTGTTTGGTGTGCTTGACCATCTTTATTGATCGCCATTTAGTGTCCGTATGTCCAAGGCGTTTAATTGAGAGATTGGGCTTTGGTGAGGATGAAGATTGTCTGGTTTATTTTGACATGTTGATACAGCCGTAAGTGAAATTGGTCCCAGTGGTCCATTGGTTAAAATAGAAACAGAAGAACAGAAAAATAGAATCAGAATATGTAATTTTCGTAACAAAATGACTATCGAGTGGCTTTGGGAGCATGGGAGGGGATTGTCTGGAGAATGGCAAAGCATTGGTGCTTTTGGTCTCATCTCCACCTTCGTGGTGTTTCTTGTTAAAACAGAAGAACAGAAAAATAAAATCAGAGCATGTATTTTACAAAAATAGAATCAGAACGCGTAAATATCAAATACATGTTCCGATTCTGTACTTGATGTTTTTCTGGTTCCCTGTTTGAACGCAGGTGGTTACTTTGGTGAGGTTGTAACAAATGTACAGTAAATGTCCAATTATATATGCCTCTTTGTATATTTGGTAGTGTGGTGGCCACTTGTTGGTCAACAGTGCAGTGTAGCATGACACCGATTTTGTTGTAAAAATCTTACGGAAACAAAAGTCTTTCAAACTCAGCGTGATTGTATTTAACATTATTTTGAATTCTGTTTATTGCTTTTGTTTTAGGCATCATAATCTACGGAAAAGGAAGCAGACAACAGGCCTACATGCTGATGAACGTGAACAGTCATATATATTACAATATTACACATGATTTGTTTAGGTATGGTATTTTCATAAATGTTGCCCTTTCTGCGTAAACGGGAGATAGATTTATTTTTACATTCACATAATGAAATTGTTTTTGAAGAAGATTGCCTCCAAAAGAGCAAGAATTGCTCATTCATGATTACACTGACTTGACAGCAGAGTCATCTTTCTGACATTATTTTTCTGGGAGCATAACAGAAAAGGAAACTGATAAAGGAAAGCAGATATTGCTTGGTGTTCACATTGACAAGTAGATTGGAAGTTTCTGTTGTTGTTGTTTTTCTTCCTCTAGAAAGGGCATCCAAAATTTTGTATTGTGTGTCGTCAGCCAGAAAATATTTTAAATTCATTCAATGATCACTTTAGGAAATACAAACATTCATCAGGCATATGTATAATGCTCTAGCTATATCTGTAAATATGTTTATATATAATTGATTGTCTCCCACCAAACTGTTTGATTTTGCCAATAACTCGTATTGCCTTGATTGGCCTGAAGGAATCATTTATCAAAGCTTGTTTGATTTTTTTTTTCACAATATATTTGTTACTGCATTACTTAATATGAGAGCATAGCAGTTGTCATTAACTGATTCTGGGAAATGCAGGGCAGGGGCAAGAGTGAGACACAAGTCATAGAAAATGGAGGGGAAAATCTTGGATTCTGCTTGTGATATGTTGGTATTGCTGTACACACAGCAGAGTTGTGCTACTTGGTAGGAGCCTACTGTCTCAGTCTGTAGACACCACACTCAGTGAATTCTTCTTATTCTATTCAGGGTCTGTTGGAAGATGTCATCAGTTGAAAATATCACTGACTTTTCTCACAGACTTTCAATAGATGAACGCAAAGTGTATTGGAAGTCCAATTTCGCAACGAATTATGGGTGTATGCAGTGTTTCAGTAGGTCTGAAATTTTGTATCAGATTCAAAATTACTGCATGGATGCATGTGATAGGAAGTCTATAGATCCTCAACCCCGAAGTACAGCCATACCCAGATAAAAGGACGAAAAGATTGATGTCAGAAAGTAGGCAAAGAAAAGGCTTTTACTTACTACAAACTGTTTGGACAACTTGATATAATTTCTTAAAGTTTTACAGACCAAAGGTTCTACACATCCTATTTGTCCAAATGTACAATTGTTTTATCTTGGTATAGTCGGAATATTCTTATTGTAAATAGGCCTACTGATTGGTATATGTTTTTATTAGATTAGAGTATTTGCTGTGGTTTTATCACCTAAGGCTTCTCAGTAAACTCTTGCAGTTCTTATGGGCTTTCTTGCTTTTCACTAACTTTGCTTTAATGTCCTTATTTATGTTTAAATTTGTATTCAGGTATGTTTTTTGAATCCCTTGTGTGATAAATTGGACGGAGTGGTCAGCACCAGGGGCATCTCCGTGAATTATGTGTGCAAATGCATTGATATATGTACTTAATTTTCTTTTTTTTTTTCCTGTTGAAGTATTGTGTGTGTATTGAAATGGTTATAGCTCTGATATGGCTCTACGCAGTCGGCTGGGTTTTAAACAGAAATAACAGTAACTAACTTAAGTCGGCTAGACTTTAATTAAACAAAAATGACAATAATAATAACTAACTTTCAACTTGGACTCAGGATCTGACAGACATCTCACTTTCAGTCCCTGCCATCACATAGAGCTTTGTGCTGAAGTGGGGAGTTTGATAGAAATAATTGCTGGACAATTTGGGTGGAGCACATATGGAATTGTCCAAGTGCGATGAATCCCTCTTGAACAGACTACAAACTTCAGCATTTCAAATTTGTTTTTTTTTGTTTTTTTTTAAAAAACTGATAGAATTTGAGTTTCTGGATTTAACCCAGCGATTCCTGCACTCTATCCACCAACTGCAAAAACTTACCCTTTGACTCTCACCCTATCCACCAGCTTCCTGCAGGAAGGAGCCAGAGGGTTACGTTTTTGCTTTGCTATCATTGATGACAATGCAGGATGCTGGTGGATAGGATGAGGGAGTCAGAGGGTGAAACAAACATAGATTTCTCCCATAGCTTACTGGTTTTGTTTTATAAACCATTTGTAAAACTAGACCTATATTGTGTGTACAACCCCAGGGAAGAAGATCATACTCACTATGATATACTCCACATAATGTTATCAATTAATAATGGTTTTAATGATTTTTTTTTTAATTGAGTGTTTCATTAGTTTGATTTTTTTCATTTTTCTGGTTTTTGTTGAATGCATGTATGCACATTGTTTTGCATACATTATGTAGGTGATACGTGTCTGCACAGTCTGCATACTCATCTATGGTGAGTTTGCATGCAAAGTGTTTCTATGTATACCACCAGATACTGACATGACTTACAGGATCCTTTAAAGTTCCTATTTGATGTTCTGCATGCGTGTACACCTGAAGGGGATTTAGGCACTGACAGTAGTGCACACATGGTGACCAGGCAGGACAGAAACCTTCCTCCCTTGGTGTGGGAGGTACCTAGGCAGAATCAAACCCAGATCTTGTGATTAGAATCCCACTATCTTATCCGCTTGACTATCACAACTGTCAGTGTGAAGTTTGACTCGCTGGTTATATTTTCTTCTGGTTTACATGAAAAAAAGTTCAGTGTTTTTCTATAATTCTGCAGTGGTTGACTACAAATACCTCTCATTGGGATTAACCTCTTTGACTCCCGCACACTATCCTCCAACCGCAAAAAGTTAACCTTTAGGCTCCCTCAGCTGGTGGATAGGGTGATGGAGTCCAGAGTTTAAATTTCCTGCAGGAAGTTGGTGAATAGGGTGACGGAGTCCAAAGGCTAAATTTTTGCTTTGCTAACATGGTTGACTATGCAGGATGTTGATAGACAGGGTGAGGGAGTCAAAGGGTTAAGCACCTGTTCATGCGCATATATCTGCATACGATTGTGAGGAAGCTATCCTTTGCTGCCATTGACTGATATACTGCTTGACTTAATGCAGTCAGGACACCGGTTTAATAATCAAAATATTTTTGAGTGAATTACATATTTTTGTTGCCATGTATTGGAGTGGACAGTTTATTTTTTCAATAAAAAGATGACAAAAAGCCTGGTGACTGCATTCTATGATAAATGTACTTTTATGTCTATATGATGATTTGAAGTATGTTAATCATGTTGGATATTTCCTTCAGCTGTTAGACTTCTTTTTGTCTCTCTAGAAACATATGTATGCATGTGAACACAGCGCAAGTCCATGTGTACACACAGAACGCACAGACACCGCAACACACACACACAAACACAACAAAAACACACACACACCCACACCCCCACACAACACACACACACACACACACACACACCACACACACACACACACACACACACACACACACACACACACACACACGTACACACACAGAGTCTTTCTTCTTTTAAAGTTGTATTATATATGTGCTAGTTTTTCTTGCAGACTGACAGAAACCACAGTGTCTTTTCTTTTGGATGATATAGCAAAACTTTGTGTATTTTTGTCTGTTTGGAGAAAATCTTGTTTGTTGCAAGTTCTTTTGGTTGAAGAAAATAACTGTTGTTCATGCCATAGTATCAGTTATTGTTTGGTTGATCTGTTTCTTGTTTATGTTTGCCATCTGTTTTTGAGTATTACTTTTGTTTACTGTGTTTATTTTTGACATTTGTCGGAGGATGACATATCTGTGCAGTTTCATTTACCAACTGATTTGTAGAATCTTTACCTTTCACTGTGAGGTTAGTTTTTCATTTTTTCAACAGTTTGTTACTGTTTTGTTTAGTACTTACATTCCTTGCAAATATCATTATCAAAAGACTGAAAACAAGAGTAAAAACAATCATATTCAGGGCTCCACTTGATTCAAATCAGTAAGGTAGAATCTCTTTTGCAGAAGATATAGCTGGGTCTGTTGTTGCCTATGGGCATTTAGATGAGAGAACAGATTTCCGTCTGTGATTGACATGATGATAGAATGGTAAATCAGAACCGTTCAGTCCATGGCATAGTGACCAGTTACAACACCATGATGTCACTAGAATGGTAAATCAGAACCGTTCAGTCCATGGCATAGTGACCAGTTCAACACCATCATGTCACTAGAATGGTAAATCAGAACCGTTCAGTCCATGGCATAGTGACCAGTTACAACACCATGATGTCACTAGAATGGTAAATCAGAACCGTTCAGTCCATGGCATAGTGGCCAGTTACAACACCATGATGTCACTAGAATGGTAAATCAGAACCGTTCAGTCCATGGCATAGTGACCAGTTACAACACCATGATGTCACTAGAATGGTAAATCAGAACCGTTCAGTCCATGGCATAGTGGCCAGTTACAACACCATGATGTCACTAGAATGGTAAATCAGAACCGTTCAGTCTATGGCATAGTGGCCAGTTACAACACCATGATGTCACTAGAATGGTAAATCAGAACCGTTCAGTCATGGCATAGTGGCCAGTTACAACACCATGATGTCGACAGAATGGTAAATCAGAACCGTTCAGTCCATGGCATAGTGACCAGTTACAACACCATCATGTCACTAAATGGTAAATCAGAACCGTTCAGTCCATGGCATAGTGACCAGTTACAACACCATGATGTCACTAAAATGGTAAATCAGAACCGTTCAGTCCATGGCATAGTGACCAGTTACAACACCATCATGTCACTAGAATGGTAAATCAGAACCGTTCAGTTTCCCTGGCATAGTGACCAGTTACAACACCATGATGTCACTAGAATGGTAAATCAGAACCGTTCAGTTCATGGCATAGTGACCAGTTACAACACCATCATGTCACTAGAATGGTAAATCAGAACCGTTCAGTCCATGGCATAGTGACCAGTTACAACACCATCATGTCACTAGAATGGTAAATCAGAACCGTTCAGTCCATGGCATAGTGACCAGTTACAACACCATGATGTCACTAGAATGGTAAATCAGAACCGTTCAGTCCATGGCATAGTGACCAGTTACAACACCATCATGTCACTAGAATGGTAAATCAGAAACCGTTCAGTTCACCATGGCATGATGAGTACCAGTTACAACACCATGTCGACAGAATGGTAAATCAGAACCGTTCAGTCCATGGCATAGTGACCAGTTACAACACCATGATGTCACTAGAATGGTAAATCAGAACCGTTCAGTCCATGGCATAGTGACCAGTTACAACACCATGATGTCACTAGAATGGTAAATCAGAACCGTTCAGTCCATGGCATAGTGACCAGTTACAACACCATCATGTCGACAGAATGGTAAATCAGAAGCATTCAGTCCATGGCGTAACGACCAATTCAGACACCATCACGACCCAATATCTTCCTCCTCCCCTCAGCCCCCCCCCCCCCCCCCCACACACACACAAATACGTGGTGTTTAGACAAGAGAAATTGGTGAGATTCTGTCTAATGGATGTGTGCAACTCTTACCATAATGACAGAACAAGGATTTCTGTTTAAGCTTCTGTTGTGCATCATTCTGAGCCTTACAGCTATTAAAAGTCAGCTTGTTATGCCTGTTACCATCACATAGGCATCTTTATACAAAAAGATAGCCGGCCATGATATGAACATTTGTGTGTGTGTGTGTGTGTGTATACCTTTTTTTTTGTTAGAATTATTTTTGTTATCTGTTTATTTTCAGCCCTCAATTGGGTTCTGCTGTTTGCTTTTAACAGCACATATTGAATCAGTTTGCTGTGTTTTTGCTGGTTTGAGGTGATGAAAAATTTGTTCATGTAATATAAGCATTGCGTTAACATGTGAGTGTGGTGGTGTGGACATTAAAGCATGCATTTTATTGTATTGCAGTGACAGATAACCACTATGAGAATGCTGATAGTCCTTGGTAGCATGAAGAGAACTATTTGCTTTAGTGTGCATATACTGTAGAAGTGTACATGTATGTTTAGAGTTATGTTTTTAACCCTTTGACTCCCATGCCTATCCACCAGCATCCTGCATTGTCAGCCATGCCAGCAAAGCAAAAACTTAACCCTTTTGACTCCCTCACCCTATCCACCAGCTTCCCACAGGAAGCTGGTGGATAGGATGATGGGAGTCAAAGGGTTAAATTTTTGCAGTTGGAGGATATGATGCGGGAGTCAAAGAGTTAAACTATGCTGATAACTCTTAAAACTTGGAAATGTTTTTTTTAAAAAATTTTGTTCGTTTGTTTGCAGTGTTTTTTTGATTTTGCTGTCACTTTTTCTCTGCCATATTTATGACCCCAGAATTTCGAACAATTTTTCAAAGCTCTGATGACAGTGGAGATGATAGTGATGATTATTATGGAGTTCCGTCTAGAAACAAGACCATGTAACAGGACGGTGCTCTATGTGTACTATGCTTACTATCGTAATATATGCTGGCAGAGAGATACAGACAACTGTGGTGTTGGTCAAGAGATTTGAGCAGTGCGCTCAGTGACACATCTGTGAAGTGGATGAGAATGGACTGTACGGTCATCATTTTCCCAGTAAGCCCATAGCACTCTCATCTCTTGGTAGGAGCTGTTTGAGGCAGAAAAATCCAGCAGTGATTTAGAGAAGGCTGATGGGACTCGACCCTACAGCAGTCCACCCAGTTGTCCATTTTGCTGACCACTGCACCAGATCGACTGGTGGTGTTATTGTGTTTTGTTGTTGATGCTGTGCATCATGTCACATTGATATGGTAATGAGGGTGCATTATCGTTGTTGTTGGTGTTCTGTTTGTTTTCGTTTGTTCTTTTTATTTTGTCACATTGTTGTATATTATGTTCTTTTTATTTGTCATATTGTTATGTATATTTTTTGTGTGATTTCTTTAATGTTGTATTGGTAGTGCTATTCCTGTGCTGAATACTGAATTATGTCTGTGTCACGGTGTTATGTATGTGGACATTGAGTACGTTTAGTCATTGTAATGATCACAGTTATTTTTGTAGAAAGAGATTTTATAAACAACTGAATGTGTTGCGGCGGCTGTTTATAATTTTACAGTGATTGTTTATAATTTTGCTAATATGATTGTAATATAAGTTGCATGTCTAGGGATGGATAACATTATATTCTGTTGTTGTTGGGTGTGGTATAAATCACATGTTACTGTTCATTGTTGTTTTTTAATTTTTTTTTATTTATTATTATTACAGAGGTGTCATGGGTTTGCCTTCATCCAGGCCAGGCAGGCCATAGCTGTGACCTGTTTGTTCATTTCATTAGAAACACTACACTGATAATGCAGGGGTCATAGGGTCGAGCCTCTGGCGGGCCACAGGTCAACTCAAACCCTTACCAGCGTATTGGATTCATGTACAGGCTTATGGCATATACCATGATCAAACAAATATTCTGTTGGTGCCCCAGATTAATCTACAGGCGCCATTGCTGTCGTTTTTTGTTATTGTTGTTTTGGATGGTCAAGCTGGCAGCACTGTGACTATCACCAAAACGTTTATGTGGATTTTTTTTTTTTTTTACTGTAGTGACTGTTAGTTAAACATACAATGTAGGTTCTTCTCCTGTTTCAGTTTTAAGTATCATTGTGAATGTTAACTTCATTACATACACTGCAGTAAACATTTCAGTTACTTTTTACGCCTGTGTTACGCACTGAGTTCCTTTAACCACTCAGAAAAAAACGGCAATAACGGAATAACGCACTGAGAATGAGAGAGGAATAACGCACTGAGAATGAGAGAGGAATAACGCACTGAGAATGAGAGAGGAAAAGAAAGAAATTTGGAGTGATGAAACATCTGTATTGTACAGCACAATGTAAGCACATGTAATGATGAGTTTTCAGCCAGTTATGCCCCACAGACATGAAAGAGAATGGTGTCATAGAAAGATTGCATGTGGAAGCTTAGTCTAGTCATTGTTTAATATTCTCATTATTCAGTTCTACCTCTTGATAAAGTTTTTCTTGCCTTTGAGATGAGAACCTGGCATATTATTTACAAGTATGCTTGTTGCTAAAAGGTTACATTTTGTGTAATTACATTTAGTGCTGACAAGTTACAGGTGTACATTTCTTTCCCAAATACATTGTGCTAATTTCATTTAGTA